>JAAONU010000101.1:0-321774 GCA_012932295.1 Cyclina sinensis
TATTAAATCACGAGACCCCCGTGGCGGGGTCTTTATTGACCTCAGGTGCAATATTTGAATAATTTGTAGCGGACCAATATGAACCTGTGAGTCAAATATCAAAACCCAAGACGTTGTAGTTTCAGACAAGAAGTTTGTTTTAAAAACATTTCCTATGTAAGCCTATGCAAAATCATGTTGTAGCTGGGGCGAACCAGTTTTGACTCTTGGGGACGTGATCTGGTCAAACGTGGTAGAGCAATATTAAACAATGCTGCATACCAACTAATTCAGATCAAGAACTTGCGATTTCGGAAAAAAGAAGATGTTTCCACTTTAAAAATCTACAGCTCCTGTAACTCAGATATGCAACTAACCGGAACCATTGAACAATTTTGCCAGAGCTTCATGCAAGGGGTTATTATAGGCTTATTTCTTTAAATTTGACCTTGTGGTTTCAGAGGAGATGCCATTTGAAACAAATTTTGACGACGGACGGACGCCGACAGACAACGGACGATTACTGATCCTAAAAGCTCAAATGAGGACTGTGTGCTCAGTTGAGTTTTCAGTATTAAAATTTAATCAAATTATACCAACTTGAATATTTGACAGACAAGAATAACAAATAAGTGGTATATTAAAATTATCTTATAAAGATTTGCTAGTTTATTTATCGAACCATGTATTTCGACGATTTGTAGAGAAAAAGGTGTTTTCTTATTAACCTGGAACAAAGTGTTTTTTTTTTCTGCATTTTCAGATAAATTAAGTTACAAGTATAATAGTACTTTTTGTGTCTTTTTAATGTACCCTACTAATATGATAAAATAAAGTTTAATGCTAGAAGATGCGTGTTTAGGTCAAAGAAAATGCAATGATTTATCTACCTTTCTCGACAAATAAACAAATTACCTGTACCCAAAACCGAGTTTACCGATACCCCATGTAAGAATTTTGTTAATCCTCTTCCGCAAAGCGGTGAGGGGATTAAAGAAATGGCCTCTATCTGTCAGTCCGTCCATCAGTCCGTCCGTCTGTCCGTCCGTAACACTTTCTTGTCCGCTCCATAACTTTTAATTTGCTGAATTTTTTGTACAATGACTTGGCACAAGTGATCACCATTATGAGACGATGTCCAGAGTGCAATAATTGGGTTGCTACCCACAAGGTCAAGGTCACGGTTAAAGGTCAAATTTTTCGTCTGCTTTATAACTAACTAACTTGGCTTACGAAAAGTTTTTTCATTTACTTTGCACAAATGATCACCACTATGACACAATGAGAAGAACCCAACAAGGTTGCTACCCCAAGGTCGAGGTTAAATTTTCTCCATAACTTTTTGACTTTATGGAAGATTGTAAAGAACTTGCCACAAAAAATTACTATCATGAGACTATGTGCTTATAATATGCATGGCGCAACATCAAGGGCAGGGTTAGTTTAAGGTCAAGAAGTACACATTCATGTCCACGGCGGAAGTGGATTTAGCTGTTATTCAGACTGCCTTGTTATATTAGATTGTGACAGTTTTCGTAAGGTACCGGAATCATCCAATTTAATAGACACTCTGGGGACATTCACAGTGTTAAGACGTCATCGGCAAAGGATGAAGCAATAATATCATAATCTGAAATTTTCTAGCGACATTAATGCTCTTTTCTAGAGACTCACTCAGAAAGCAAAGTTTACAGCAACTTTACTATTTAAGCCAAGGCATTGTTCTCACTTTTTTCTTTCAAGAAAAAAAAACATTGATTGACTGCTTATGCTATATTGTAAGAGCCTCAAATGATCTCAACAGCGAACACTTGGTAGAATATTCTGGTTTCAAATTTGTAAGTTCAGTCTCTATGCTTAATTCCCATTTATTTCTTTTTTTATTTTCAGAGTGTTTCAACCAGTTAGAAAAACAACAGTTTTGTATTTTGTATGTACTTGTTTTATTCCCGGACTGTTTTGCCTGTACCATATGTCTTTTATACTCACATAACAGTACAATGGCCATAGAGGTACAGCCAGTGTTTAATACCCCTTTTACTAAAGTGTGTAAGTGAATGCAATTTTTCATTAAGATTTCAATACAAAAACAATATGTATTTGTGGATAGACAATAAATGTCCCATTGCATGCAGAATACATATGTGGCATGCCCTTCCAGTCTGTACAAATAAAGGCGGTGAAATACACCTTTGAGCTACAGTAATTTGTTACTGTTAAGAATATAAACAAAAATGTCTACCCCATGACTAACGGCGAACTTTTCTACCATTAAAAGTGCTGCTTTTATGTGTTTTTGTTATAAACAAGAGGGCCATCATGTCCCTGGATCGCTCACCTGAACGCTTTGCCTGAGGGTCTACCGTTAAGTAAACATCAGATGCAACATTACATTTTCTATTTGAAGATATTCAAAGATCTCATTTGTTATACAAACAAATCCAAGAGGCACTTTCATGATAACAGCTTGTGAGGAGATTTCATTTGAAGCCATATATTGAAGAAAATCTATTTTTAGCTCCGGTGGCCATTTTGTTCAATGTAGCAATAGAGCAGAACTGTTCAAGCAATTTTAAAGGAGGGTTATGTAAAGAACATTTCCGTGAAATTTGATGGAAAATTACCTTGCCATTGAGGAGGATATGCTGTTTGATTTCTTTTTTACTTTAAGCTTTTGCAGCCCTTATGAGCAATGGAGCAGAATGGTTTGAGCAATTTCAGAAAAGGGCATTATGAGGAACATTTCTGTCAAATATGGTTTTAAATGGCCAAGTGGTTTTGGAGGAGATATCATTTGTAGCAAAATATTGACGAAAGTCTATTTTTGGCTCTTGCTGCCATTTTAGTCAAAGGAGCAAAACCGTTTTAGCAATTTAAATAGAGGGCTATGTAGGAAACATATCTGTGACATTTGGTGGAAAATCTCCAAACCGTTTAGGAGAAGATGCTGTATGATTTTTGTTTTTCTACTTTTGTTTTTCTAGCTTTTGCGGCCCTTATGTGCCATGGAGCGAAACGGTTTGAGCAATTTTAGAAAAGGGCAATATAAGGAACATTTCTGTCAAAATTAGTTGAAAATGGCCAAGTGGTTTTGGAGGAGATGTCATTTGAAGCCAAGTCGTTTGACGGACGACGGACACAGGGTGATCACAATAGCTCATCTTGAGCATTTGCTCAGGTGAGCTAAAAATGAGACAGTAACTTAGTTTAGGTATGTTCTTCATAATTACAATTAGAATTACAGTATGTATAACCATTTTCTTCTTAATGTATCGACGCCTTATTATGCGTCAGTCGCTTAAAGAAGCCATGTAAAACCTACATTATTATTTCTGGCCATTGATAGTCGGAAGTGCAAATCGACAACTTTTGGGAAAATTAAAAACAACCTTTTTATTTCGTAATACACCAAACTATTATGAAAGTTTCCATTCCCATTACTTTTTATGAATCTTCGTAAGATTTTAAGCAAGACTTTTTTATGACATTGTTATTTGCTAAAATATATAAAGACCTTTATGTATTAAAAGATATTACACTTTGCCATTTACGACCTGTACTTTTTATAAATGTGTATGCTTAACTACTCAACTGAAAGTAGAAATATGGTTATTAATCATGTGTTTAGTCGTTTTTTTTATGCTGATGTAGTTTAAGGTTGAAAAGGTTTGAAACAGTAAACATAAAGACAACCTGAGATGTATCTAATATGATAAACGGAAAAAAAGATAAAACAGTACAATAACTACGTGTATACATTATTTTAAGTCATTATATAATTCATAGATGCTATCTACATGTTACAGTTTCTTTAGACATTATTGAAAAAGTAGAGGTTTCCGATCAATGACTCATGAACAGCTGAACATAGACACTCATATTTTACATGACGGTTAGGGATGATGACTAAATAAGCGATTGTAAATCCACTTTATCATTGATGAAACGAACAAGGGCTCCACTTTGAAAACTGTTTCAAGTCAGTGCAAAATAAATGATAGTAAAGATAACTTCATAACTTTTAAACTGCTTGAAAGATTTCAAAATAACTTGGCACAAATGATCAACATAATGAGGTAATGTGCAGAATGCAACAACCGGGTCTATATCCCCAAGTTCAAGGTCACACTTAAAGGTCATATATAAAAAAAACTCCTCATTTCGTGTCCGCTCCATAACTATTAAACTGCTTGAAAGTTTTTAAAATAACTTGGCATAAGTAATCACCATTACGAGGCAATGTGCAAGAGCGCAATAATCAGGTCGCTATTTCCAAGGTCAAAGTCGCATATAAAGGTCATATATAAAAAGGTCCACATTTCGTGTCCGCTCCGTTACTATAAAACTGCTTGAAAGTTTTTAAAATTACTTGGCACAAATAATCACCATAATGAGAGCGCAACAAACATGATGCTACCCCTTAGGTCAAGCCACATTTCGTGTCCGCTAAATAACTTTGAAAGTCATGGAAAGTCTTAAAAAATCTTGGCACAAATAATTGAGACGACGTTAACAGAGCAACAAGCAGGTCGCTACACCAAGCTCAATGATTCCATCATTTAAAAATGTCAGGTCCGAATGCAGCTGCCCATTTCCCGTAGAAATCATTATTCTATGTCATACTGGGAGGTCGAACCTTCTCTCTTTACACTTATTATCCATTCCAATGTCCTTCTGCGGCAGAGGATAAAGCTGCCCTTCAGACTGCCTTGTCTCCTTTGAATTACTAATACGTAATTCCCACTTTTTTCCGTTATTTTAGTGTTCTTTCACCGTTGAGTAGTTGCAGCAAGTTTAGAGTAGTTTAAGTTCTTTGTCTGTTTGTGGTTTGATTTGTCGTCATGGAGTTTTGTAGTGACTTTATTTGAATTGCATGTCGTGTAGTTTGTTCGTTGTGTGCTTTAATTATAAGTAAATCTTTTTATCGGCATATTTGTAATTCAAGATGGTTGACCTATTTGTGATTCACGAAATGAATTGACGAATGGTGTAAAAACTTATAAATATACTTCCATTCTCAGGCTGTTGTTTACAGAAACCCCTCACGGCGAGACAGGTGCAGTTGAAGAGGCTAGTGTGTGGTCTTTGGTACTCATAAAAACTACCCTAACCTTGCTGTGTACCTGATTCACAATTGGTATGTATTTTTCATCGTCGGTTACCTCCATTACATATTCCGCACTACTACATTATGAACCGTGGGACAATTGACTGCATATTATTTGTTTACATGAATATTAATTAGCAAAGAGAAGTAATTCTTCGTCCAATGAGATACCGCATTACAAATAGATTCTCTTCAATATGAAGAGGAGGCACAGCGACATCTTACTTAAAATAGACGTATTTCCCAGGATTTAAACATAGCCGCGAATAGCAAACTGTAACGCGAAATTTCATTGGCTGAGATTGTGCGATGGAAACTTTTCGGAAACCAATGAAGGAAGGTTATAAATTAATTATGAGTACGATATGTACCACGGGCGACGAATAGAGTGAATCGGAATGGATCGAACGTGGGTTTCCGACGACGGTATTTGTATGTTTAATGTTTCATATGTCTTTATTTCACTGAATAGCATTTAACCATCAGGGTTGTATATGTTAATAGGTTTTATAAAGTTAAATTAATGTCTGTTAGATAAGCTAAGCTGCTTATCACAAACACATTCTAGTTGATTTTAATCTGACACTTGTTAACATAAGAGTGATAAGTTTTATATTGTTTCCCACGGGGTTTGTTTTATAGATAATTGAACGACAATTCACAGACTACTTCCTCTCATGTAACGATTGTGCTGTACTGATTGAATACAGGTTGAATTTGATGGTATTAATGAAGAGAACCTGCAAACTTAATCATTGTTGTTCACGACCAACTTCCCCGCCCCCCACCCGCGGTAGTTTTACCTTACATTTATTTACCTATTCAAGGAAAGGAATTCTAACCACGAGGTTACAGAATACCATAATTTGTAAACAATAATAGTTTTTTTTTCTTGTACAAAATGTGTTCGTGATTTGAAACGGGTATATCCTTTACGATCCTTTTGATGAAACAATTTTTACTGCGACGATAAGGTTTGAAAAAAAAAAGAAATTCGAATGAATAGTCTACTTACTTTGTGTTTATGAGTACATGTACTGATAGGGGTGTATTCCATCAAGCACAACATTATTACCAGATATTTTTTTACACTTTATCACAAGTTTCAACCACTTAATTCATGTAAATAAATTCATTCACTGATTATTTTTAAAGGTTTTCTAACAAATATATGACTCGGTTATATGGATGGGGACATAGACTTTTTTCATTTATAGTGAACTGATAACAAATGACCTCATATTGATTACTGTCGTGTGATGGGTACGCGTTTGATAAAGCCTTTACACTTCTTGAATACAACTATTAATATCATTATCATTAATATCTAGCAGGGCCTTACACATGCTTTTGAAAAAAGGGAAATACTTGAAATCGAAAAAAAGTCGTTTTGAATTAGAACGTGTAAATGCTAAGCATAAGTTATGGTAAAAAACATTAACGGACATTAAAGGGACAAAGACAATACATTAAATGAATAATGCTTGTTGCATTAAAATTTTGTTTTCTTTTTGTCATCTTTTTCTTTTCGTTTATTTCGGAACGGGAAGTATTAACATGCAAAAAGTGAACGCACTTTAGTCTAACTTTGACGTAAACATAAATATTGTACATATAAGAGTTAAAGGCTGATAAATTCCTAGGAAATGATAGGTTTCCAGCGGAATGGTAAACTATAAAACATTATGGTATTTAATTTTGATTTCCATGAATTGGTAAATAAAATCTTTGAAAAAAACTGCTTATTTGAATCTCAATGTAATAGTGTCATACGCTTCTGTATATAGCTGGGGAGAGAGGAAGTTAAAAAATCACGGCCTATGACTCTTCCCAGTTTGATTTTTTAACAGGAGAAAAAAGCATTGTTGCACAGCATCAAGTCGGCGCAAAAGATTCTGAAGATCTGAACGTGTTGAATACATGTAATTTTACAAACACATTTTTTTTATCACTGGAGAACTATAAGGGCATTAAATAGACCATCAGTGAGTGCAATTGTAATATCTTGGGCAGTTGTTGGACAGCATGGGTAAAATAAAGTAACACTGTTTAGTTCTGTTACTAAATCTATTCTAATTTGATACTACAAGAGTACACGTTATAACACAAAGTGAAAGTAGGCGGAGCTTATCAGCTATTGGCTTGTTCAGGCTGACCAGTAGAGAGTTAATGCATTACATCCGCCTTTTTCTCAGAAGGATAATATGCTATAAATTTAAACAGCTCATGAACTCTAGAAAGATCCCTGAAAAGAAAGCATTGTAATATTATGCGTGTCATTCCGATTGTAAATGGTAATTTATCAAAGAGGTGTAAAATACACTAGCAATAAACGAAGATAATTGTAAACATTTCTCAGGAAATATGGCTGGCTAACTAATGTTAATGTTTATCTGCCAAAATTTGAATGGCTAAGTAAATAGCCATTTAATCAAGAATAATCACATTTTGTGGTCTGTCGTTAATTTTCTCAGCACTAAGATTTCAAGTGTAGGTCAGTTTGTTTTCATTGAAAATATCTCTGACAGTCTAGTTTTGATAAAATGGTCGGATCTGTGACAGGTGCCTTCTCAGTATGTCGTTGTGTTTCGTGGAAATTTTCAACTAATCCTGCAGCTTGCGGATAGTAAGGTGTGACGCTAAATTCCATTCGCTGTGAAGAAGTTTGTAAGTTCTTGAGATACCATATTTGGTGCAGAGACAGTCTAGTTTTGATAAAATGGTCGGATCTGTGACAGGTGCCTTCTCAGTATGTCATTGTGTTTTGTGGAAATTTTCAACTAATCCTGCAGCTTGCGGATAGTAAGGTGTGGCGCTTAATTCCATTCGCTGTGAAGAAGTTTGTAAGTTCTTGAGATACCATATGTGGTGCAGAGACAGTCTAGTTTTGATAAAATGGTCGGATCTGTGACAGGTGCCTTCTCAGTATGTCATTGTGTTTTGTGGAAATTTTCAACTAATCCTGCAGCTTGCGGATAGTAAGGTGTGACGCGGTGATGCTTAATTCCATTCGCTGTGAAGAAGTTTGTAAGTTCTTGAGATACCATATTTGGTGCATTATCCGTTCTAATAAGAAATAAGGCTAAATATATTTTCTACCTTGCAACTGTCCCAGCAAACATACCCATATCGGACCGATATCGGGTAAATGGTGGAATATCGGCACCGCTTTTTGATATCGGACCGACATCGGCCCGATATTGACTTGATTCGGGGTCTTTCAAATTTCTATATGAAAGACCCTTATTTATAGTTTAAAACTTGATTTTTTGCCATGTAGACTTTAATGAAAAAAAAACGCCACATAAAATTCCAAATTTTGAAGACTACGGCCTATTTCTGACTTGTAGAAATACTACTAGAATCATTTTACGTGTCTTAATTCTACAGTACACCGGCTACATCCGGAGACTTGAATTTGGAAACTTTCGCGGCTAATAAGCCAAACAAGTAAGCAAGTTATAAAAACAGCAATTTGTGTAATTAATTTGTTAAGTAATAGATGAATGCCAATGTCTATTTTATTTTGTATTATATTTTAGTATTGACGTTTTTGTATTTTACTCGATGCAGGAAAAGTACGAACTATTGTTAAAGTAATGCAATTTCGCGACTGTTTTGGTTTTGCCAGTTTTAGATGGGTTACATAAAATTATTTTTTAAACCTTGCTCTAGTCTGGAAGAGACTGTGTCAAATTTAATGTTTTTTTTTTATAAATTTGTTAATATTAAATCATTAGAACTAGATTTCTTTATACCCTAATAAGATGTTGTATATATGTCGTTTTCAGATGCTTAAATGAAAAGCAAAAATGCTCAGTTCCGGATGTACAGTTTCAGTGTTGGGGGTGGTTTCGTCTTGCCAGCAATCGAGGTAGTAGCTGCAAGACACATCAAAAGACTTCTCCATTAGAAACCAGTGGGAATGACGTGTCTAACATTCAGTCGGATTTGTATATGGCAGGTTCTGTTAGACAATCAATTTAGAATGTGTTAGAAACTTGAAAATTCTTGCCAGGACGAGACGCTCAGATAAACTTCAGTTTGTTGAAACAACTCATTTCTTGCAACTTGCTACTAGTTCAATTACTCAATTGACTTTTGTTACTCTGATCGATATTTTGAAGTGTGCAAATACACAGTTTTTGACATTGTCATTTGTATATATACATGTATTTATCTTTTGCTTATTACTGAATCTTTTATAATAGTAAGAATTTATTCATTTCAATGTTTCTTAATTTTCTGTTTCACTTTGTTTTAAAAACAAGTGTTATACAGAGATTTGTATTGCATTTTATGGTAAATGTTTGAGGAATCTTAACATTCTCTTTTATATTTTTATTTCATTTGTTTTCTTCATTTTTACATAATAATATGAATGTGTGTGTTTTTAAACTTATCCAGCATCTTGTCACAAGAAGTTATCTCTCTCTGTACTCAGACTGAATTTCATCACGATGAATCTTGAGAATTAAAAAAACAATTATCAATTTGAAATAGTTTTTGTTGTTTATATATTTAAGTATAAAACATCTCTAATTAAATACTGTATAAAAGCAATGTAGGCATTGCATCGGCTCATGATCTGTTGCCAGATATACGTCCGATAACGGACCGATATCGAGCCGGGTTGCACTACCGACATCGGGCCGATGTACATGCCGACATCGGACCGACATTGCAAAATATATCGGGCCGATGTCGGACCGATATGTAATGTTTGCTGGGTGTATGACAATCAACATTAGCCTCATACATTTTTGCTATGTTACAAATATTTATTGTAAAATAAATCGGGTTATTTTCTTTTTTTATCTCGAGCTCACAAGCTAACTTTTTTTAACTGTAGTTATTTTTGTTTCAGAGTTGTGTTAAAATATATTTATAGTACCTATGTGTAATGACATGATGCTAACATTTATTTGACATATTTTGAGTACAATGGCATACTTCAGAAAAGTTGTTACCATCATATATTAGTAGTGTGTGCAGGGTATTTACTCCTCCCTATGAAACTATGTCAAACTAATAGTATAATTCGATTTTTTTAAAAAGAGGATTTTACACCAATAATCCTCTTTTGGGGTATCAAAAACGCGATTTTAATATCATTTTTACTTGAGTTTAGAACAAACCGTGGAAATGACCATGCCATATATCAGAAAACAGGGAAACATCTGATGAAATATTGCCAAATTTTTATCGTGCGTGGAAATTTCCACGCCCTTATTCAGAGAGTAACAACAACAAAAATAATGAAATATTGCCAAAATTCATTCCCCGTGGAAATTTCCAAGCTTTATTCAACATGCTATAAAGGTTCGATAAAACACAACACACTCTATGAAAAATGATAATAATATTTATTTACAAATCATGTGCAAAAACTTAATAGTTTTGGCCAGCTGTACAAAACTTAAATCTAACGAAGTGAAACATGTAAGCGTGGAAATTTCCACGGTTGATATATATATATATATATATATATATAATTGTAAATATAAAAATCATGACATAAATATAATATTTCAAGCGTGGAAATTTCCACGCATTTTTAAACTACTATATAATCGATTTGGAAATGTCCACACCTCGTATGAAATATCTAATCAACAATTTGACACCGTGGAAATTTTCATGTTTAGTCACAACAAAATTAAAGTAAATCGATAAAAAATTAAGACCGAAAGGTAACTGGCGAATGAAATGAAAAAGAAATGAATCAGTAAATTTAAACAAATTTGAAACATCTGAGAAGAAGTACCTTACCGTGGAAATTTCCACGCCCTTTTTTCCACTTGAAATAAACCTTTCCACAAAAAGTGAACAGTGGAAATTTCCACGACTGCCTCGTCAATGATTGCAACAAAGTTAGAAAGTCAAGTGAAATATATGAGATTCGACATATGTGTATAATTTCCACGCTCTTTGAGGCGCACATGCATCATGCAAAGCGTGGAAATTTCCACGCTCCCAAATCGATTCTATAATAGCTAAAATAATGAATTATTTGATAACATGGACATTTCCACGCTTATGCAGATAACAAAGTAAGGCTAATTTTAAAGTAAAACAATAGAAGGTAAAAATCGCATAACATGAAAACAAAGAATTTTAAGCGTGGAAATTTCCACGCCTACCATAAATACAAAGTCATGTGGTGACTAACTTGATACCGTGGAAATTTCCACGCTTATGCATAACAGGAGAATATCAAGGGTGGACATTTCCACGCCTCTCATGTAATGTAATGAGTTTGATACCCTGGGAATTTCCACGCTTATGTATAACAAAGTTTAAGTAATTCCATTAAAAGTTGAAACAAAAAGTATAAAAGGTGAAGCGTAGACATTTCCACGGCTACCCTGTAAATAGGCATTACTAAGTGAGAACTCTTGAAATAGATGCGACATTATCAAAGTAATAATTCTTTCGATGCCGCTAAAACGTCCACGCTTGTGCATAACACGGTACATGCAAATGCAAACTTAATTCAAATAACAGTAACAATTAAATATAAAAGTCGCACAAGATGAAGACAAAATTTAACATTGTAAGTTAGTAGCAAATAATATGATATGCCAAAAATATAGAAATTCAAGTGTGGAAATTTCCAAGCTTATCGTTGTTTTTAAGTTGTGAAATGATCCATCAAGTCAAAATAGTTAAATATATATGTTATCCAACTGGAACGCATACTACTTCAGGCGTGGAAATTTCCACGCTTCGAAAATAGAAAAAAATTGCACCCCCAACAGAATGAACTGAAAGATCAAAAAAGAAAAATAAAAGAAAATATGCATAAACTATTTCAGGCATGGAAATTTCCACGGTTATCGTTGCTTTTCAGCTGTGAAAGGGTGCTACCAAAGATAGCCACACGAAACCATGTTAACCAACTGAAACACATACTTTTCCAGGCATGGAAATTTCCAGCTTCGAAAATAAAAGAATTGCACTCCCACAATTCAAAGAAATAAAAAAGGAAAAGGGAGAAAATAATAAGATATGCATAATCTATTTCAGGCATTGAAATTTCCACGCTAGTTAAAGATAATAGTAAAAAATATTTTCAGATTTCAAGTGTGAACAAAAATAAATATCCTGTTAAGAACAAATCGTGGACATTTCCTTGTTCCTACATATAACTTGAGACAATGTATGTTTTAGAATTTGAGCAAAAGCAAAGCTACCGGTGTCATTATGCATACAAATGAAATTAATCAGGCTTAAAATATAGACTGATTCTATCTCTATCTGTTTACATAACAATATAAAATATATCAAAACAGTTATCTGTAAAATATATTGCATGTTAAACTAATAACTTGTCTTGTTAGGCAGATCAATTTAAAAAGACAAAAGTGAGGGTATGTTATCACACGTTGAACCCGTTTTATCTCAACCAACTATACTTCAAGCTTTAATATCTAAAACTTAAACATGACCGCGCCTAAAACTCAAGAAGACAAAACGTTTTGTTTGTATAGCTATTGATTTAAGAGGAACGCATGTCTCAGGACGCTACTGTAACAAACTGACGATTCTATTAAATTCTAAAGTTAAAACAATAAAAACGGATACATAAAGAACTCTTACAATTAAGTCAATTATATGATATTGAATTGTATACTTTTTAGGCAATGTATCCATATTTAAACTTCAGATATTGTTCACTAAATGGGCAAATAAAAAGTGATTTCTTATGTTAAGCTTTTATCTAAGCTGTCTCATTACTTTCTCTCCAAATCTAAATGACACCTTTGCAAAACTTTGTACTTTTTTACAATTAATATAAGAGAAAGGATTATGTGTTATTCGTCCCTTTGGTATAGTGTCTTCACTAGCTTTTCAGCCTACTGGAATCCTGAGACAGAATCTATCATTAAAACGGATGTTGTAGGACATTATTCGCTTTTACCTTGAGATTTTCAAGATATGAAAAGTATTAAATTAACAACTCGCAAGACTTAATATGTCTATATAGTAAAGTGAAATTCATTGTATTTGTCTTATTCAATATTAAGATCTAATGATTACAAACTAACAAACAATAAATAAATGATCAGCCAACTGTAAATTTACGAAATTAATTTCAAACATCGTCGTTGTTACCAACTCACTATATGTGTTTAGAGAATGATATTGAAGTAAATTTTAATAATAAAGATTTAACTTGAGTAATTCAAACCGGGTGCACTTATTTTTATTTCATTTGTTTATCTATCTGCACAAGAACCAAACACAAAAAGAGAAACATCTTCTTTATTCATAAAAAATACCTTGTAAACGGTTGTGAAGAAATTTGAAACTGTCTTTTATATGAAAAATCGTAGTCAAGCCGTCATTGCTTTACTTTACATTTACATTTGAAATGTTCAAGAAAATGGCTACATTTTACAGGTTAAAATATGCCATCGTACCTAGTATCACATATAGGCAGACATTTTCGCGCACATCGTTCTTTTGCATGACTAAACAAACTTAATTTACATTAACCTATATAACAAATAGCACAGAAAACACAGAAATAAGTCACAGAAATTGGTACAAATTGATGACCCTGCGCATGAAATGAAACATTTGCTGTTTAGGCAAAGCGTAAGTATTATGTATACCAAATCTCAATTTTGAAGGTCAAAGCAAGGGGAGATTATTATTATTATCATTAGTGTTTTTTGTTTCTTTTTGCTTTTTGAAGTATGGTAATATTTCCCAAAAGTTAGTTTACGCGTGGTCTAGCCCAAGTGATGCAATGATACACTGTTGTTTCTTATCCCAGCCATTCAGAATGTAGAAGCGATATCAGAGCCTTGTTAAATGAGCCATGTTTCCCGAAGGTTTTACCTCAACGTTTAGGTTAAAAAGATACAAGTCAATTTACTTTGTGTTACTAACGACTGACAGGAGTGTCTTCCGCCAAGAACTACATTATTTTCGTATTCTTTACTCTGTATGACAGGTTTCAACTATTAATATTTATAAAAATATTCACCCACTTTAAGTTTTAAAGGTTTCTTTCGATAATTATGACGTGTGCACAAGGACTTGTTAAATTTGTAGGCAAATAATTAAAATACCTCGTATTGACTCAGAGTTTACATTAAATAGACCCTTTAGTACAATTACGTATTGACGATAAATGTACCTTTTTTGGGCAACTTTTCGAATTAAACTATGATGTAACTAATCACATGGAACGATAAAACTTGCGACTTCAAAAAGGGACGTAACATCAACTGGACATTGTCCTCTAGCATCTTAAAGATCATCTCAAACAACACAAAACAAAATAGCTATTTATCAACATCCAGTCATATAGTCCATGGTGTGCCACCTTATACATTATTTTAACAATAAAGCATGTAACCTACAGGGGAAAGCACTAATGCCGCAAAAGCAGAACAAACGTTTATTTTTTTGTAGGTTGTGTATTCGATGTACACAAATACAGTTGCGTTCGTTCTGTTTAGAGGCAAATCACGATACTGTCTTGACATAAACGATGGGCGTTTTAAAGTATACAACTCAACTTTTGCTAAGCACCAAAAGTTTCTCACTATTATAAAATGTATCAAAAGGATTCAATAATTTTTGCATAGTTTGATTCTGCAATATTTTGAGATGAC
Source organism: Cyclina sinensis (assembly GCA_012932295.1). Taxonomy (NCBI): domain Eukaryota; kingdom Metazoa; phylum Mollusca; class Bivalvia; order Venerida; family Veneridae; genus Cyclina; species Cyclina sinensis. The sequence continues at coordinate 14,719 of JAAONU010000101.1, forward strand.
CCCAACCTAAATGTTAGCTGTTTTATTAGGTAGGTCTCGTCAAGTGGTCACGGAAGTCATGCAACCCTCGTTTTTCTGGTGTTTATTTGTTTTTGTTTTTTTAGTGGGAGCAGAGACACATTATTGTCCTTATACACTGATATTACAAATTTATGGTCATTCAAAGTTCAGAACTTTTAACATTGGTGTTTTTTGACGTGGAAACGCTATGATAAGACGGCATTTGAGTAAAGCAGATTTAGGGATGGTGGGTCAGGGGACCACATACTGTAAGGTTGGTGTGGCGCTTAGTACACCACTCCATCATCCCCAGAGCCTGGGCAAAATACCAGTAGTATGGTTCATCCGTCTGGAGGCATGGTGTAGGCTGACAAAAGGAGACGACAGCAGCTCAAGACCGATTTTTGATTATCCAGGCCCGTCGAAGTCAGTTTGCAACAGCAACTCATCTTCGTAATGACCTTCTTAATGCTTTTCGGGTCAATGTTTATACTCTGCGATCTGATCTGCGATCAAGAAGACCCTGTATAAGAATTCCGTTGACTGGTTGACACTGCCAGACCCGTTTGGGATGGGGGAGGGAGCATGTTAGGTGGACCAGACAAAACTGGAGACATGTTCTCTTCACTGATGGGTCTAGGTTTTGCCTAGACTTTACTGACAGACGTGCAAGAGCCTGGAGAGGACCTAGGGAAAGGTTTCAAGCCGCAAATATTGCCGAGCACGACCTTAAGGGGGTGGGTCAGTTATGGTGAGGGGAGGCCTTAGCTGGCGCGGACAGACTGACCTCGTTGTGCTAAGAAGAAGTATATTGACTGGTCAGCGACACATCGATGCCATGTTAGACACCCAGATTAGGCTGTATTCCGGGATATTTGGTGATCAGTTCATTTTAATGGGCGATAATGCGCGTCCCCACAGGGCCGGGTGTCCAGTACTATCTGGAGAATATTGAGCGCCCTTACTGGTCATCTCAACCACCTGACCTAAATTCAATTGAGCACCTCTGGAATGAGCTGCAGGTACGGATATCAGTTCGTCAGGTGCAACCTAGAAGCATCCAGGAGCTTAAGACCATGTTGGTGCAAGAATCGGCCGCTGTCTATACTCGGACTGTCAGAAACCTCATAGGGAGCATGGCAAGGCGTTGCCAAGCAGTTGTCGTTAGCATTAAGTCACACACACGATACTGAATCTAAAATTGTAAACATAAATGGGATTCTGAAAGTTTGGAAAACATCAAAACAAGCATGTACAAAAATCTTGGATACAAGGAGTCTTCCTCTTCTCTGGCATATAACTAATGTGAAATCATTAGAATATGTTAAATTTGTCCTTCAATCAAATTGATTAAACATAAAATTGATATTAAAACCATTTGTACGACGGTATTCAAATAATTGCCGAAATATATTCACAATTATTCATTTGGTGCTTAGTAAAAGTTGAGAAATATATGTTAGTGCCGAGGGGAATGTAATGTTACGGACTTGTTTTAGGCTTTGTGCAAGATCGCAAACATTTTACAGTAATTGATTTGTTGATTTAAACATGTTTTATTCCCAGAATATCTACATACATTATACAATCAATATTACATGCACATTTATTTACAATATTCTAGTGAAAGGGATAAGAATGAAAGACTATGTCTTAGAGAATTCATTTCCTCTTAGATATTAAATAATCATGTGTCGGTCATAATTATCTTCTGAGAATAAAATACATAGAACTAGTATAGTGAAAGAAAGTTTATTTAAATTAAGAACAAAAATACTAAAGTGGTGTAAGGTATAGAAGAAAAAAAACAAAAACAAAATGGGAGGGAGAAGAAGTCTCACAATACTCATTTTTAACGCAAAGTTTCCGGTTCAGAGAAACTGTTCAGTATTAGCTATATAAGATTGCACATTTGAAAATATTATAGCATTTTCATTCTCTGATAGGTTAAAGCTACTAAAGAGTAGGACATCAAGGTCTATATCAAATTCTTGAAGATTATTGAAAAGCATGTGACGTTGCGCGTTGTAAATAGGACATTAAGAAAAAGATACAAAAAAGTAATAGTTTGATTCTACTTGCCCACAATCACATAAAGGAGTAGGGGAGATATTTCTAAGGAATAAAGTGTAGTTTAAGGAACTACATTTTGTGCGAAGTCTTGTTTGAAGCATTTGGAGTTTTCTGTTTTCAGGGTAGAAATACGTTGGTGTGCGCTGGTTGTTGCGGGTTAAATAAGATTTAAATAATGAAAAGGTAGGAAGATTTCGAATTTCGGTAGGCAAGGCATTCCAGTCTCGGATTGTAGAAGGAAGGAAAAAAAGAGTATAAAGAAGTTATTGCATATATTCCACTTATATCGTCAGAGTTGCGTAGGTTATAACGTGTATTATTTTGATCAGGAATTAAGGAGGCTAGATAATCAGGAAGTTAATTGTTTTTTTTTTTATTTTGTAAAACAGGATAAGCCTATTATTGTATCGTCTTTGCTGCAAAGTTTCCCAGTTTATTTCTCTGAGAAGATTATCAATTGAAACAAGTATAGTCGTACCCGAGGCAATTCTAGCACATTCGTATTGAATTTTGTCTAAAAGTTCAAGTTTGTATTTGAAAGCATTTCCCCATACAACATCATTCTCCAGAATAGGACGTATAAAAGAGGTATAAATTATTTCTAGAGATTTCCTGTTTAAAAGGAATTTTAGTTTTCTCATTATGTTTACCCGTTTCTAAGCCATTTCTATTATGTTATCGGTGTGTGAATGTTCATTGCAGTTGTATGAAAGAATGATTCCAAGGTGTTTATGATCGTGTACATCAGGTATATTCTGATTGAGCATTTGTAGAGTAGGATGATGAGAATTTTGTTTTCTTATAACAACAAGCGACTCTGATTTTGAAGGATTGAAATTAACAAGCCATTTGTCTGCCCATGTCGAGATTGATTGTATATCTCTTTGTAATTGCTGGGTAGCTATTACTGGATTTTCTACAACAAGATAAAGACTTGTATCGTCAGCAAAAAGATTTTCATTTGATTGTAAATTTAGAACAATACATTAATGAATATAAGAAAAGTAGAGGGCCAAGAGTAGAACCTTGTGGAACTCCTTGCAGATATATTACCCAAAGGTGATTTGACATTTGATAACACAACACGTTGACGTCTGTTCGAAAGATAGTCTTTAAACCAATCATAGAGATCTTCACAGACACCAGCATGTCTAAGTTTCGAGAGAATACCCTTGTGCCAGACTTTATCGAATGCTTTGCTGATATCAATGAAGATTAGTCTAGCTTCTAGTCCGTTGTCAAGTGCTTTACAAAGAGTGTCACAAATTGAAACAAGTTAACTTACTGTAGAGTCACCTGGAATAAAACCTGATTGTACTGTAGTTAGAAACCGATTATCTTTCAGATCGCTCAAAAACTTTTCCTATAGTATTTAGTAGTGAAACGGGACGATAGTTACTTGGAAGAGAAGAATCACATTTTTTGAAGATAGTAGTAACGTGAGCTTCTTTCCAAATAGAGGGTACTTTACGACAGAGCAAAGAAGTATTAAATAGATCACAAAGAAGTTTAGAAAGTTCGTGTGAGGCTTGGCGTAATATTCTATTACTGACACCATCCGGTCCTGACGCTTTATCTGTTTTAAGCGATCTGAGGAAGTCTTCTATTTCGGCTGCATCTATTGTTTTTCTAAGAAGAATGTTGACTGTCTGTGCAGGGCCAAAGTCGGGTACAGGTTTATCAGAATTATCTATGTATGTTTGTTTAATAAAATAGTCATTTAGTAGATTTGCTTTGTCTACGTCTGTAAAATTAAGTTCTTCTGTTTTAGGATTTTTCGATGGAGGGATTGAAGTGGTTTGCTTTGATGACATAAATGTTTTTAAGGTTTTCCACCAGTCATTGGATGATACAGATCCCTATTTTAGTTTTTAAGATAATGTGGAATAGTAGTTTGATTTTGCTTCACGGATGAATTTTATAGTTTCATTTCGGACTTGTCTAAACTTTTGCCAATGATACTGTGGTTTTGTTTGTCTTGCTTTTCTGAAAATTCGTTTTCGTTACAGTAATTATCGCTTGTTATTTGGACCCCGGCTTTAAGATAACATGGTTGGAAAGAATAAACAAATATGTATTTAGTGCATACAATTTTAATGCTATATGTTCTAGATAAGTGACATTTTTTTTCTTCAGTAAGACGATTTTCTTACTTATAGGTGTAATAATATGCCTGCTTTGTTCTGTTCTATTGGACGTTTTAGAAACTTTGCAAAAGCAAGGCTACCGGAGCCATGAGGCTTATTAATAAAATTAATCATGCTTAAATTATTGACTGATTCTATCTCGAGCTGTGTACATAACAAGATAAAATATCCCAAAATAGTTGTCTGTACAAAATTTATATGTTAAACAAATAACTTGACTTATGAAAACGACTGATGTTTTTCAAGATAAAAATGAGTGCATGCTATCACACGTTCAACAAGATTTATCTGAAACATCTGTACTTCAAGGTTTAATATCTGGGACTGAAATTTGCCCGCGTAAAAAAATGAAATAAAAAATAAAATAAAAATAACAAATCAATGAATACAAAACATAGGAAGACAAAGCGTTCCGTTTGTCTACCTGTTAAGTCAAGAGGAATGCATGTCTCAGTATGCTACTGTAACAAACTGACGATTCTTTTAAATTAAAAAAAAACAATGTATAATGCTTCAGTTATAGTTCACTGAATGCAACGAGAAATAGAGATTTCTATGTTAAGCTTTTACTAAAACTGTCCAATTACTCTCTCCAAATCTAGATGATACCTTTGCAAAACTGTGTACAATTAATATAAGAGAAATGATAATGTGTATATGCTGTTTGTCGTTTTGGTAAAGGTGTCTTCACTTACTTTCTAGCCCATTGGATGCTTGAGAAGTAATATGGAAAAGTTGAAAATCTATCTACTAAAACTGATGCTGTAGGACATTTTTCTATAATTTTGTCTAAATCAGAAGAGACAACTTGACCAGAGTCACACTAGTTTATTCTGACAAATATCTAGGAAGAAACATTTTACCAATGTTGAGGAAATAATAGCACGTGAACATGTTTTCAAAATTTCAGGAGCGTACTTGAAACTGATATAAAGAAATTAAGTGATGATTCTCAAAACTGACGCCACATAACCTCTTTTGATTTAAGATATCTGCAATATAATGAACCTTTGTAACCAGATTAATTTCAAACATCGTCGTTGTTACCCAAACACACCTTAATTTTATGTGTTATAAGAATGATACTGAAGTTAATTTAATCATAAAGACCTACCTTGATGCATTCATATCGGGTATACTTATTTTTATTTGTAAATGTATCTGCACAAGAACCAAACACCTTCAACATTCATAAAAAATACTTTGTTAACCGTTGTGAAGAAATTTGAAATGACAAAGTCATTTTTTCAAAGTTAAAATATCCCATCGTACCTAGTATCAAACAGACAGACATTTTCGCGCGCACCGTTCTTTTGCATGACTGATGCAAACTTGATTAACATAAAACTAGATGTCAGTTAGCATAGAAAACGGAGAAATATGTCACAGACATTGGTTAAAATTGATGACCAATTAGGACAACGTTCTGTGCGTCAAGCGCTAGGTAGGGGGAAAGTGAGTGGACATTGTCAACTGCAATTTGATGACATACCGTTCAGCTAGGCTGTTCTTGAAACCAACTTACAAACCATTTCTTCGGAACCAAGCTAACGTAACTAAAACAAGGCAGTCTGAAGGACAGCTAAATCCCCTTCCGCAGAGGACATGAATGTGTACTTCTTGACCTTTAACCAACCATGACCTAGATGTTGTGCCATGCATTATCAGCACATAGTCTCATGATAGTAATTATTTGTGCCAAGTTATTTAAAATCTTCCATAAAGTCAAAAAGTTATGGAGAATATTTAACCTTGATCTTGGGGGTAGCAACCTGGATGTTGGGTTCTGCTAATCGTGTCATAGTGGTGATCATTCGTGCAAAGTAATTAAAAAAAAACTTTTCGTAAGCCAAGTTAGTAAGTTATAAAGCAAACGTGAAATGTGGGTATTTGACCTTTAACTGTGACCTTGACCTTGTGGGTAGCAACCCAATTATTGCGCTCTGCACATGGTGTTATAATGGTGATCACTTGTTCCAAGTTATTTCAAAAATTTCTCAGCGGTTAAAAAGTTATGGAGCGGACACGAAATGTAGACTTTTAACACTTGACCTTTAAGTGTTACCTTAACCTTGTGGGTAGCAACCCAATTATAGTGCTCTGCACATCGTCTTATAATGTTGATCACTTGTGCCAAGTTTGTTTTTTTTTAAAAATCAGCGGTTTAAAAGGTATGGCGCGGACACGAAATGTAGACTTTTAAACACTTGACCTTTAAGTGTGTCCTTGGGGGTAGCAATCCAATAATTGCGCTTTGCACATCGGCTCTTAATGGTGATCACTTTTTCCAGGTTATTAAAAAATTTCAGCATTTTAAAAGAAATGGAGCGGACACGAAAGTGTTACGTTCGGACAGACGGACGGACTGACAGACGGAGGCCATTCCTATAATTCCCTCCCCGCTTATCTAAAGGATCATGTAGGACATCCGTTGCAGCGACAAAAGTCGTCTATATCTCATTCAGACACTAAACGAGAACGAGAAATACCGTGAACATCAGAAAATATAATCAGGAGTTATTTTTCAAAAAAATGCACATGTCATAGTTGTCATAGTTGTTCTGTTTCTCATTGAGCAGGCCTCTTACTTGCATCAGTTAATTGTATAACTATTATTATTGTAGCCTGTTCAAAGTCACCTGCAAAAGGTGATCGCATTAAAGAGATTTATAGTCCTGCCAAGAGAAAAAAAAGCAAATTAGTTCTAAAATATCTTCGAAGTGAAAACTATAGGACACATCTACCACGTCCTTGTTACTATGTTCTTCCTTTGTTCGTCCCTTTCATATAAGACACTTTTGTCTATGTGGATTTCATTCTTTGGAATTCTTTCGTACTTCAAGCTTGTTCTTGAAATTACCATTGATGAACTTCGAAAATAAATACGGAAAATGATTCTGCGTTTGTACAGCATGATTGTTTTGTATCGCTCTCATCGAAACGGTCTCAAGTGTAAACAACATTTTAAAAGCTACCAGGAAATATACGATGTTGAAGTCCTTAACTGGTATATTAATGTTTTTTATGTCCTCTGTATAAAACTTAAAATCTTCGAAAGGCAATCTCACAATTAATTACCCCACCCCCAGCTAACAAACACACACTTTCCAATCAAATATTCTTACTTGGCTATTTGATAGATATAAAATTAAGACCGCAGTTTACCATACATATCAAAATCTTGGGAATGTGTTATCTACAGAAGATTAAGTACGCATGGACACGTTAAACTTTATTTTCAGGTGAATTAGGATCAATTTAATTTATACTTGTGTGCTAAAATAACGGAAGGCTGCCGGTTTTGACTCATTGAATAGATAATGTGCAATATGTACAATGCTGAGTAATTTCATCTCTACGTCTGGTTAAAAGGTGGAAAATGGTGCCTCTTCCTGAGTAAAGAAATGCATGAAGTTCATAATTCGCTTTTTAAAACTAACTTTTATTTCTTCGATTAAATATCGCTATATTGAAATACCGCATACTGTGCTACACCGTAACAATTACAGAGAAAGAGTTTAAATATGAATTACTTTATTTTCCTCCTCGTTTACAATAAACAAATTGTAAAAATGTAACTATCAATTATGTATATATATAAAGCAATAACGTTTACTTTTTATCAACAATTAACGATTATCAATCAATCAATCAATCAATCAATCAATCAATCAATCAATCAGTCAGTCAGTCAGTCAGTCAGTCCGGCAATCTATTCATTCATTCATTCATTCATTGATTCATTTATTCAATCAATCAATCAATCAATCAATTGAAACATAAACAAGAATGATTATTTCTTCTTCACTCAAACTACAGAAATGGGGACAATCTTGAATATTTATTTAGTTTAATATATCATTTACGTAAGTTTGCATCAATCAGTCCGTCAGTCACTCAGTCAGTCACCCTACTGCATCAATACGTATGTAATCTTCTCTCGATCAAGTCTAATTCGGCCACCTTTTATGAACATTTTTCTTTCAGAAAAAGTCATTATGAATGTGTCACAAAATGGTCATACAGAACATATTTCCATAAAAGTTCAAACATTTTTTCTAAAGAAACTTAATCGAAACATTAATAAAAGAAATATATTTTCATTTCTGATGATTCGTGATTACAAACACGTCCTACAAAATTATAACATAATCTTAAAATTTGATCTTATCAAGTACATGTTTTGGACATTTTTATGGAAATGTTTTTTTGCTTTCTTTGTTAATACAATTCTCTAATATTTACAAACAAAAATACTGATTGATTTTGTAGTTTAGGATACATTTTCTTTGAAAATTATCTCTACAATTTCTTAATTTGGTGACGTATCGTTTTAGACTTTCAAACCAGTTGAGATATTTAAGTAAACGATGATGTAAATGTGTTCTCTCTCTCTCTCTCACACACTCGCTCTCTCTCTCTCTCACCAGATATCAGTAGAAAAGCTCCCTTAATTGCCAAAAAGGGCAAAGCATAGGCCAAGGTACAAAACATAGTTATAAAGTTCATGTAGAAGTAAATCTCAATCAGAAGCAACTAATAACCCCACGTTTGAGCAGTTTATGCAAGACCAACAAGAATGACCCAATGGACAAAGTTTTTGGTAGGGGCCCACTTGACAATTCCTCATGGCGAGTTACAGAGCTCAAGTCCTTTTTGCTTCGTACAAGACAATTTAAAAAGAAATTACTCCAAAGCATGTGACTCCTATAGCGGGGCAAATAGTCACCCCAGCGACACTATTCAACCAAAAGAAGTCAAATGACAAATTGCAGAGTTCTGGGCCTTGTTATTTCAGGAAAGGAAACTTAAAAAATCAAAATTCACTGAATATTTTAATGTTATTTATGTGACTCATTGCTTGCCCTAGGTGTATAACTTGGACAAAATTTGTAGATGTCTAAAATGCTACAGACCGAATTTCAGACATCTGAACCTTCAAGATTTAGTAAGGAATAGTTTTGTTGTTGCTGTTGTTGTTGTTTTGTTGTTGTTCATTCGTATAGCAGTAGCACTCACAATTCTGCAGGGAATTGAATTCTTTGAACGAATTTAGTAAAGCCGCATGCAAATAACATTCAGCACTGTTTCATAAACTTGTGGATCTTGAGGAGGTTTTGTTTGTTAAAAGTTGATGACACACTGTTTACGACGCATGACGGAGACAGGTTGGTCGCAACAGCTCAGCCTGAACATTTGCTCAGGTGAGCAAAAACGGCACATCTTTACATTCGCCTCACTTTTTCTTTATATTCGTTTCCTTTTTCAGAATATTGTTCCTTCTAAATTTGCACCGCTTGTATAATACTGTACTTTTTGCCATAGCGTATCATGTTCAACATCAGTTGATAAAGAGTAACTAATAACAATCAGAAACGTTCAACTTAAATTTGTGACTAGATAGCTAACTAGCTATTTGGTACTGTCGTTACAAAAGCCTGTAAGTGGGAAGATTTATTATTGATTATTTGTTTAAAGAAGAAGCATTATTCATGTTATTGGAATAGATATTTTGAGTACTACTAGCTGGCATTGCTTTTGTCATGTATTTTTATTTTTTTTTTTTTTTGTTGTTGAATATACTATGTAACCATATTCAATACATTTTAAAAACATTATGTGAGTAATTATATACACAATACACAAGTATATATCTAATCATTTAGACATAGTATCTCATCTAAGAAAACATCACAATAATTTTTCACAAATACAAAATCAAGACAGGAATTAATGCACGTGCACGCCTTTTATTAATAAATGTCAGATTCCCCTCAGTGCAATTGCATCAAGTTATTTATACTCCACCAAAAACTCTCAGGTAGTACACGCTTTATGCTAACGAACATTTTGTGAAATTAATGTTGATGTCACGGTACTGTTTGCAAATAAGGATGTTCGGCATGTTAAAATGAAATTACTTTATAAGAAACAGTCTTTGATATTTTTGGCTTATGCCCCTTAGGGCATCACCAAGTAGAATGGCGATTTTTCAAAATGCGATAGAGCGCATTGAAAGCGTATTGAAAATGAACATGTCTGGAGCCGGAGATTTTCTGAAATCGATATTCTGCGGCCTGCAATTCTATGTGCGGCCCCATTTGCGGCTCTTGTTTAAACGCTGTGCAATCATTTGGTTTCTCTAACTACTTATTAGCGAGGGTTAAAAATAGATGAAGTTGCATCTAATATATTGAATCTGATTGTTTCATTGTGATTAAGAATACCGGCTTGTGTTTTTTTGAATATATGATGTGTTTCAATATAACAGAGGAATTGATTGTAATATACATATATTTTTGCATGAATTTTAATAACGACATCAATAACATTGAAATTTATTTACAGCATGTAATAAGAACAAACTTGCTTATTCAGGCTTAGGCGTTTTTACGACTGATTTCGCCGTAGACACATGTTTTCACATTTCTAAAATCATTGTATTAAAGCAATCTGATACTTATAAATGAATCCTTATTTAAATAAACGCTTAGATCGTCAACAATTTGAGAATTTCCCCAAAATTCAGAAAATGCCTATAATGCCAACGAGTGTATTGCTCTAGCTATTTGAACGTATTTATTGTCGGTACCTGTTGACCATTTGACCGACGCCCAATGGAGATGTTAGTTATTTAAGGTTGTTGGGGATAGTGCACGACAAGTAAGCACTCCATTTCAATGACACCTATGGTTCTTTCCCAATGGTCAGTGTATAGCACTGATATGTGGGACTTCAGTTTAACGTCTCATCCGAAATAGAATAAGTAATGTTAGTGTACAAGTGGGAAGCGAAATTGCGGCCAATATTCTGTATGAATGTAACTTAATGAGCTTATTTGATTATTTGTAGGAATACGCTATCAAAATAGCCAATTTTCGTTATTCATTTTGAACCCAGCAGTAAGTGGTTTGTTTGGTTATGGTTTTGAACGCATTTCAAGGATTATCAATGACACTCGATAAACATGGAAGACTCACATACTCTTGAAAGCAGTTCAGAAGGTTATCGCGTAACCTAAATATTTAATCAAATCAGCATGACACTGTCAAATAAAAGATAACCTGTTGTGAATCATATCTATTTCTCAGGCGAAAGCTTCCTCTTTTAATATGTTTATGACTCCATTTTGCAAATATTTGAACTGCATAACAATGGCAGCAAATAGTAATGAAAATATTTCCTTAAACTTAAAAAATAATGTTATTGCATGAAACTGGTCTATAAAAATGAACACAAGTAAAATAAATGACCAAGCTTTCTTATCCATAGGTAAGTTACCTGATCAATGCACTGTGCTCACATGAGCAATCAAACAGAAATCAACAAGCTTTTTATGTGTATTGGGTTCCATTGCAGTATTAACAATGTGCCTCACTGTTCTTTTGTTAATATGTTCTAAGATTAGATACAGATTGAGCAAACAAAATATTAAAAAGAATAAAACATTTTTTTTCTTTTTGTTTTTAATTTGAAAATTTATATAATCATTGCCAGTCTTTACATAAAAAGTTTACTGTGAAAGACAAAACAAAACAACCAAAAATCAAGCATTACATAACGTCAACTTTTCAACAGCAGCAGGTTAAATGGACAATCTTATCCAAGGATATTTAGGTAAAATGTTTTAAAATTTATTATCATTAAAATTAGATTTGCAGATTTATGAAGCATAAATCTTCGCACCAAATGATCATAATTGCGACTGAAAGGAGCGTATGCTGATAATAATGATGTTCAGACTTTTCTCATCAAAAGGAATGAATTGAATGTAACAAAGATATGTTTGCGTTTTTTTCCAATTTCAAGCTATTCTAACAGCTTCTGCGTAAAGTAACACAAGTTGTATGTCCTCACACTTGACTTATGAATCAGTTAAAGGTAGTTTCAGATATTTTAATTCTGAAGAAAGCTGTTCAAATCATATAGTCTGGTGGTGTTCCCAATTATTTTGATTTCGGACAAGTATTAGTAAATACATGTATGTAGGGTTTTTTTTTTTTTTTTTACAAAAAAACTGTTTGCCTTCAGTAACAACTAAGGAGTGTGTGCTTTGTTTCTTACAGTACCTTGTTAATGAGATCTTATCGACAAAGCCATTTTGTAAAGCTGCCAATAAGCTCAATATTCTTTTGGTAAATATAAAAAAATAAACTCCTCAATGTCGATCACTACTACATCACAGACAAAAGAAACAAAAAATCCCCTTTACGCAGTCTAAAACTTAACATCACATAAACGCATTCTTTCCACGGGTTATACGACTCTGGAACGAATTAAAGACCGAGATTAAGGACGGATTGAACAAGTTTTATGGATTTCAGATACTCACAATAAAAGTTTAAGTTAGATATTTAGTAAAAATCTTATTTACTTGGTTTTTATCAAGGATTAAATTTTAATGTTCCTGGCGTGCGTGTCTCAAGTCGTATGTCTTTATAGATAGCATGGATAAAGTTTTTGCATTTAAGCTAACTGTTTAAAGCAGAGTACATGTTGAACATAGAAGAACAATGATAATTCCTTCTTTAGCGAATCTCATTCAAATGCATTTCGATTGTCTCCATTTAGAAAAAACATATATTTAAAATGCCTATTTAAAATGGAACAAAATTTGGGGGGGAGTTCGGATGCGTAGGAAATAAAAACACGAGTGCGAACGACGGCCCATGTTTTATTCGCCGACAAACTATAGAAACATTTATTATTTTGATTCTAATCACGTAAGAAATTTGAACTATATTTTGTTTTCATCAATCTTCAGTTGCGGACATTCAGTTCCTTGCCGTTTCAATTTACACTCCACTGGCGAAAGCAACGGAATTTGGCTAATAATGCGGTTTCCCTTTTTCTTTAGTTTAGCATAACAGTTACAGCTGCATCGATAACAACTTTCTATATTCATACTCTTTGAAATCACAACTAAGAACGATATGTTGCGTCAAAAACGCTATTAAATTAAACAAATATACAAAAATAACCACTCCATAAAGCTCATGACGTCATTTTACTAATATGACGTTTACTACGTTGTAACAGTTACAACGTTTGGCGCATTTTTTGGTATTCAATGTAAATATTGTTATTTATATTTAATAAGCAAGAAAAGACTGTGATGCATTTTTGAATGCATTAATAGATGTAAAGATGACATCTTAGACCATAACTTGCCTGAAACAAAAAAAATAAATAAATAAACAAAAACAATGGAGAACAATCTTTTTTATGCATTACATGGGAGGAAATCATAACAGCCACATATATTTAATAATTAAGTATAATAAAGTATAGCTGGTTTCCATATATAATCATATAGAAAATGTTTCATATCGTGTTAGAATCCATATTAAAACATTTTATTATTTTTATATCATTATTATTAATATTGTTATTATTATAATTATTTTTGGTGGGGGTTTAAGCTTTCACTCTGTAATTACAACAAGAAATCAATCACACTGCGATGTTCCGCTGGTGAAAATATTTGAACATTTTAACATTAAACGGTGTCTGTTGTTTTCACTTTGTTTTCACATAGCTAGTTGTATAATTTGTGAAAACTGATTAAAAATAACATGTTCAAAGGCAAAAATACACATTATGAGTGGATGACCTAGAAAACATCATTCTTCCAATGTAAAGATACCTCCCGAGGTGTAAAAAGCCATTTGTATTGTTAAAATGGTACATGTATGTAGGAAAATCAAATGAAGTTTTTAACAGTTCCCTTATATTGACAAAGAGCTCAAGAACAAATTTGTTTTATTTATCTTTTCTTCTTTACAGTTCTTAAAATGGATTTTTCTGTTTATGTTTTACAAGAATTCTCACAATTGCTCGAATCGCCCGTCGGGTCGCCCGTCAGAGGCGAGATCTTCACATTTCTCCACGCCGCGCAATACTGGTATGGAACCCAGGAAGCAGTCATCGAGCTTGATGAATCTAAGTTGTTAGAACTTGTTTCGCAATCGATGTAAAATAAATGAGTCTTAACATAAGCTCCAGTTTACTGTAGCCCTGATCGGTTTCTCGTATCTATATTTTTTTTTATTTTATCCAGTGCAACAAATGTTGTGTTCAATTCAATCAGAACCTCGTTAAATTAAACTTATTTCAAACAGTTCTTAGTTCAATGCTTAGGTTCCAAACAACAAGAATAGTCCAATAAATAATCCTCTTACCTTGTATTACTGAGCAGATTGTTGTCTTCCCTCAAAAACTACATCATTGTCATGACTCCAGTTCAGCAACTTAATTCTTCCAAATTCTTGATCCGCTGTTAGTTTTTAAATGTTTCCTTCGATAAATATGGCGCAAAAATATGTGTGGGTGCATGGGCTTGTTTAATTTATAAACAACTGATAACAAATGACCTCACACTAAGATATATTGTCATATGACAATAACATGTGATAAAGCCGATTTACATCAAATAAACACTTATGAATAACACTGATTCTGTTCTTACAAAACAAATTTACATATGAACAAGATAATAAAAAGTAAATATAAATTCGAGAAAATGTCACTTTTTGCAAAAATCTGTTTCACATTTTTGTTCATTATAATAATTTATGAGATGATTAATGTATGGATTTATATGATTCTAACCAATCAGACACCTGTTGGTACTTGGTGAGCAATGACCAATATGGTACAACGATACGGACGATACGGAAATACGGAACGAACCGTGTATACTTGAACTTACTTTCTTATATTTTACGGAAGTTCATTAATATTTTACAGAAGTTCATTAATATTGTCTTGTGCATACTTCAGTATATAGAGCAGCTTCCATTGCATTGTATATTAAACTGATTGCAAATTGTAATGACATTGTCACGTATTTGCCTGTATCTCATTGGGCGGTAACCGGATCTGCTTATAGGGTTTTTGTTCACAAGTAAAAGTGAAAAAATGTATCAGGAAAACAAAGTAAAACACAGCCTCCCTACACAGCCGAAGAGTAGAGGAAAAGATAAGATAAATTTATACATAGATCAATTAAAAAAAAAGGAATCCGCCTTGTAACGATCAGTGGCAAAATATATCCCACTGAAGTTTAAACCAGGTTCTAGGTGTTCAAACTAAATTTGTGACTAAATAGTTATCTGTTTGTTCCGGTACTGTCATTATACAAGGTGGTTAGACGGAAGACTTATTCTTGAATATTTGAAAAAAAAACAAAAAAACAGGAAGCAATATTGGATAGATCTTCAGACTACTATCATTAGCTGACATTACTTGTGTGGTGGATAGTTTGCTTTTTGAAGATACAATGTAATCACATTCAATATACTGTAAGAATGTGCGTAATGATAATACGCGATACACAAGTATCTCTAACTTATCATGTATGTTCGTTGCAATCTGCACGTTGCAACTCATCCAAGAAAACATTATATGAATTGCTTACCAGTAAAACATCAAGAAAGACAACTACAACTAATAATATTCTCTTGCGCAACGGTCGAATGTTTAACTTTCTTACCTCTGCTAAAATTCAATTTTCAGAACGATATTTTTATTTTTAGACATGGAAATCCACAGTTACTTATCAGCCAATCTGTGACTATCTTACAACGAAATGTCCATATATACAATTTACAACCCAAAACGTAAACAAACAATGCATGTCTGCATGTTACTTACATATTTCACTTTTCGAAGTGATTTTTGATATGTATACGTAAATAAACCAGTAACTATCAAAAAAGGTTAAAATAATGATGGTATGGTTGTTTTTAGACGTTTAATTGTTGTATTCAGATGTTTACCTTAACGCATAGTTGAAATGTGTTCACACAATTGTCAGAAAACACCCGTCTATTCATAATTGTTGGAATCACATGAACGTTTAAACCAATGAAAAATGGTTTAAAGATTTTTCGGTTTTGGGGATATTGGTGCACTTTTATTGGTTGCTTTAAAGTTCATTGTAAAGGTCAATATCATAAATGTACTGGTTTTAAAGCAGGGGTGTGAAGTAACGGTAGTGTATTCATTTAGCTGCTGAGGGAGGGTAAACTAATAAGTGAACTCGCCTTTTATTGATAAATGTCAGATTCTTAGAGAGCCTCTTAGTGAAATTGCATCAAGCTATAATACTCCGAAAAACTTTGAGGCAGTATACCCTTAACGCTAACATAACTTTTCTTAAGATAATATTGATGTTACGATACTGTTTGAAATAAAAGATGTTTGGCATGTTGAATTGAAATTGTTGTATAAGAAACAGCGTTTAGTATTATAATATTTCCACGACAATCGCCACATTAGAACGTTCAGTACTTTGATTTATGTTTAAATAGAATAACGAAACTTGATACAAGAAATTGGTTTTTAAATGGTGAGATTAAAGAATTCACAAATCTTAGGCTTTAAACTGATGTTTTATGCACAGACGAATGTACATATAAACTGTTCTGATATTGAAAAGTCTGCTTCTGTGGTAAAATTAAAAGCTCGAGAGTTCTGAATCCTGCCTTTTAACGTGTTACCTTAAAAAAGATACTGATTTGTTTAATAAGCGGCCTGGCTAAGATTGGTTGCCTTTCTGATGTAGTCGAAAACTTTTACCAGTCCTTTTTATCATACCTTTGGATATTTTGTTAGTTACTATATTTGTTAGTGGAATATCTTTGTAAATTAGATAGCTAAAAGAAGCATTGGAGACTATAACTTTCTTATTTACGAAGAACACTCATTATACGCCTAACGGTCGTAGAGTCTAGCACATCTTGTTTTTCTGACATATACAAAATATTATTATCACGCCAGGTAGTTTTTATAGGATGTGTTTACGGTTTACAGATGATTCACGTATTATATAAATAATAATTAGTAGAAGTACATACGCCTGCACTGCCTTAATATAATGAATACTAGTTTGTCATGTAAATACAACAATTTGTGCTGTGCAATATTTAGTTCGTTATGTACAGAGTGTAGTTCGTTATGTAGAAACAATAGCTTGTCTTGTGCAATTATAAGTTCGTTATGTACAGAGTTTAGTTTGTTATGTAGATAAAATAGTTTGTCTTGTGCAATTATAAGTTCGTGATGTACAAAGTTTAGTTTGTTGTGTAGATAACATAGTTCGTCTTGTGCAACTATAAGTTCGTGATGTACAAAGTTGAGTTCGTCATGTAGATAAAATAGTTTGTCTTGTGCATTTATAAGTTCGTTATGTACAAGTTTAATAAAATAGTCTGTCTTGTGCATTTATTAGTTCGTTATGTAGATAAAATAGTTTGTCTTGTGCATCTATTAGTTTGTTATGTAGATTAAATAGTTTGTCCGGTGCATTTATCAGTTCGTTATGTAGATAAAACAGTTTATCTTGTGCATTTATTAGTCTGTTATGTAGATAAGATGTTTGTCTTGTGCAATTATAAGTTTGTTATGTACACAGTTTAGTTTGTTATGTAGAGAAAATAGTTTGTCTTGTGCAATCATTAGTTCGTTATGTAGACAAAATAGTTTGTCTTGTGCAATCATCAGTTCGTTATGTAGATAAAATAGTTTGTCTTGTGCAATCATCAGTTCGTTATGTAGATAAAATAGTTTGTCTTGTGCATTCATCAGTTCGTTATGTAGATAAAATAGTTTGTCTTGTGCAATCATTAGTTCGTTCTGTAGATAAAATAGTTTGTCTTGTGCAATTATTAGTTCGTTATGTAGATAAAATAGTTTGTCCTGTGCATTCACCAGTTCGTTATGTAGATAAAATAGTTTGTCTTGTGCAATCATCAGTTCATTATGTAGATAAAATAGTTTGTCTTGTGCAGTTATTAGTTTGTTATGTACACAGTTTAGTTCGTTATGTAGATAAAATAGTTTGTCTTGTGCAATTATAAGTTTGTGATGTACAAAGTTAAGTTTGTTATGTAGATAAAATAGTTTGTCGTCTGCAATTATAAGTTTGTGATGTACAAAGTTTAGTTTGTTATGTAGATAGAATAGTTTGTCTTGTGCAATTATTAGTTCGTTATGTAGATAAAATAGTTTGTCTTGTGCAATAATTAGTTCGTTATGTAGATAAAACAGTTTGTCATGTCAATTTATTAGTTTGTTATGTAGATAAAATAGTTTGACTTGTGCAATAATTAGTTCGTTATGTAGATAAAATAGTTTGTATTGTGCAATTATTAGTTCGTTATGTAGATAAAATAATTTGTCTTGTGCAATTTTCAGTTCGTTGTGTAGATAAAACAGTTTGTCGTGTGCATTTATTAGTTTTTTATGTAGATAAAATAGTTTGTCTTGTGCAACTATAAGTTCGTGATGTACAAAGTTTAGTTCGTTATGTAGATAAAGTAGTTTGTCTTGTACAATTATTAGTTCGTTATGTACAGAGTTGAGTTTGTTATGTAGATAAAATAGTTTGTCTTGAGCAATAATTAGTTTGTGTTGTACATAGTTTAGTTCGTTTTGTAGGTATAACAGTTTGTCGTGTGTATTTATAGGTTCGTGTTGTACAAAATTTAGTTCGTTATGTACATTCATTAGTTTGTGCTGTGCATATTTCATTATGATGATGATGATATAAAAGGGAGAAAACTATTACTAATTAGTATGAATTTGACGTCACGTTTTCGTGCTACATTAGCGCATTAAATATTGGCGAAATTGGAGGAGTATGGAACGCCTGAACTGCCTTAATATAATGAATACTAGTTTGTCATGTAAATACAACAATTTGTGCTGTGCAATATTTAGTTCGTAATGTACAGAGTTTAGTTCGTTATGTAGAAACAATAGTTTGTCTAGTGCAATTATAAATTCGTTATGTACAGAGTTTAGTTTGTTATGTAGATAAAATAGTTTGTCTTGTGCAATTATAAGTTCGTGATGTACAGAGTTCAGTTTGTTGTGTAGATAAAATAGTTTGTCTTGTGCAATTATAAGTTCGTGATGTACAAATTTGAGTTCGTCATGTAGATAAAATAGTTTGTCTTGTGCATTTATAAGTTTGTTATGTACAAGTTGAATAAAATAGTCTGTCTTGTGCATTAATTAATTCGTTATGTAGATAAAATAGTTTGTCTTGTGCATTTATAAGTTTGTTATGTAGATAAAATAGTTTGTCCTGTGCATTTATTAGTTTGTTATGTAGATAGAATAGTTTGTCCTATGCATTTATCAGTTCGTTATATAGATGAAATAGTTTGTCTTGTGCATTTATTAGTTTGTTATATAGATAAAATAGTTTGTCCTGTGCATTTATCAGTTCGTTATGTAGATGAAATAGTTTGTCTTGTGCAATTATAAGTTTGTTATGTACACAGTTTAGTTTGTTATGTAGATAAAATAGTTTGCCCTGTGCATTTATCAGTTCGTTATGTAGATAAAATAGTTTGTCTTGTGCAATTATTATTCGTTATGTAGATAAAATAGTTTGTCTTGTGCAATTATTAGTTCGTTATGTAGATAAAATAGTTTCTCTTGTGCAATTATAAGTTTGTTATGTACACAGTTTGGTTTGTTATGTAGATAAAATAGTTTGTCTTGTGCAATTATTAGTTCGTTATGTACAGAGTTAAGTTTGTTATGTAGATAAAATAGTTTGTCTTGTGCAATAATTAGTTTGTGTTGTACATAGTTTAGTTCGTTATGTAGATACAACAGTTTGTCGTGTGCATTTATAAGTTCATGTTGTACAAAATTTAGTTCGTTATGTACATTCATTAGTTTGTTTCATTATGATGATGATGATATTAAAGGGAGAAAACTATAACTGATTAGTATGAATTTGACGTCACGTTTTCGTGCTACATTAGCGCCTAAAATATTAGCGAAATTGGTGGAGACTCTGAAAACTTGATATGTAGGCTGGTCATGACCAATAGATGACCTCTGTAGTTTTATCAGGTCACCAGATCAAAGGCCAAGATCACAGTAACCTTGAAAAGCAAAATGGTTTCCGATAAATAACCATAGAACGCTTGGGCACAGGTTCCTCAGACTTGGTATGTAGGTTGGTCATGACCAATTTCGCTTTACAGGTCACCGTGCAAAGGTCACAGTGACTTTGAATAGCAAAAAGTTTCCAATCAAGTTTTATAGAAGGCTTAGGCCGAGCTCCCCATGACTTTAAAGACAGGTTAGTTATGACCAGTAGATGACCCCTGTAGTTTTTCAGGTCATTAAGTCAAAGTTCAAGGTCACAGTGACCTTGAAAAGCAATACAGTTTCCGATCAATAACTATAGAATGCTTGGGTTCAGATTCCTCAAACTTGGTACGCCGGTTGGTCATGGCCACTAGATGAATCCTATAGCTTTTCAGGTAACCAGTACAAAGGCAGAGGTCACTGTGTCCTTGAACAGCAAAATAATTTCCGATCAATAACTATAGAACGGTTCGGCCAAGCTCCCTAAAACTTCAGGGACAGGTTTGTCATGGCCGGTAGATGACCCTATAGATTTTAGGATCATTCTGTCAAAAGCCTAGGTCCTAGTGACCTTAAAATCATAACGGTTTCCGATCAAAAATTATAGAACGCTTGGGTTCAGGTCCCTCAATTTTGGTCATGACCAATAGATGACCTTTATAATTTTACAGATCACCAGGTCAAGGGCCAAGGTGACACTGACCTTGAACAGCAAAACGGTTTCCGATCAATAACTGTAGAATTTTTTGGCTCATGCTTAACTTACTTTTATGGCTGCCTCTAGGGATTACTTTTAGAAATACTCAGATTCTAGGGATAAGACTCAACTGTACAACACGAACTAATCATTGCATAAGACAGACTATTTTACCTACATAACAAACTAAACTTTGTACATCACGAACTTATAATTGCACATGACAAACTGTTGTTTCTACATAACAAATTACACTTTGTTCTTCAGGAACTAATAATTATACAAGACAAACTATTTTATTTATATAACATACTAAACTTTGTACATCACGAACTAATAATTGCACAAGACAAACTTTTTTATCGACATAACGAACTAAACTTTGTAGATCACGAACTAACAAATGCACAAGACAAACTTATTTATCTACATAACAAACTACACTTTGTACATCACAAACCTGTAATTGTACAAGACGAACTATTCTTTCTGCAAAACGAACTAAATTTTGTTTATCACGAACTAATGATTGCACAAGACGAACTATGTTATCTACATAACGAACTACACTTTGTATATCACGAACTAATAATTGCACAAGACGAACTATGTTATCTACATAACGAACTACACTTTGTATATCACGAACTAATACTTGCACAAGACGAACTATGTTATCTACATAACGAACTACACTTTGTATATCACGAACTAATAATTGCACAAGACGAACTATGTTATCTACATAACGAACTATACTTTGTATATCACGAACTAATGATTGCACAAGACGAACTATGTTATCTACATAACGAACTACACTTTGTACATTAAGAACTAATAATTGCTCAAGACAAATTATTTTATCTACATAACGAACCAAATTTTGTACATCACGAACTAATGATTGCACATGACAAACTATTTTATCTACATAACGAACTACATTTTGTACATCACGAATTAATAATTGCACAAGACAAACTATCTTATTTACATAACGAACTAAATTTTGTACATCACGAACTAATAAATGCACAAGACAAACTTATTTATCTACATAACAAACTACACTTTGTACATCACAAACTTATAATTGTACAAGACAAACTATTTTGTCTACATAACGAACTAAAGTTTGTACATATCGAACTAATAATTGCACAACACAAACTATTTTATCTACATAACGACCCAAACTTTGTACATCACGAAGTAATAATTGCACAAGACAAACTATTTTATCTACATAACGAACAAAACATTGTACATCACCAACTAATAATTGCACAAGACAACTTTATTTATCTACATAACAAACTAAACTTTGTACATCACGAACTAATATTTGCACAAGACAAACTTATTTATCTACATAACAAACTAAAATTTGTACATCACGAACTAATAGTTGCACAAGACAAACTTATCAATCTACATGACGAATTGGGATTCATCATATAGAGGCAGCTTAGGCGTTCCATAGGGGAGACTCTGACAAACTTGATATGTCGGCTGGTCATGACAAATAGATGACCTCTGTAGTTTTATCAGGTCACCAGATCAAAGGCCAAGATCACAGTAACCTTGAAAAGCAAAACGGTTTCCGAGAAATAACCATAGAAAGCTTGGGCACAGGTTCCTCAGACTTGGTATGTAGGTTGGTCATGACCAATTCCGCTTTACAGGTCACCGTGCAAAGGTCACAGTGACTTTGAATAGCAAAATGTTTCCAATCAAGTTTTAAAAAAGTCTTAAGCCAAGCTCCCCATGACTTTAAAGACAGGTTAGTTATGACCAGTAGATGACCCCTGTATTTTCAGGTCATTAAGTCAAAGTTCAAGGTCACAGTGACCTTGAAAAGCAATACAGTTTCCGATCAATAACTATAGAATGCTTGGGTTCAGATTCCTCAAACTTGGTACGCCGGTTGGTCATGGCCAATAGATGAATCCTTTAGCTTTTCAGGTCACCAATACAAAGGCAAAATGATTTCCAATCAATAACTATAGAACGTTTTGGCCAAGATCCCTAAAACTTCAGGAACAGCTTTGTCATGGCCGGTAGATGACCCCTATAGATTTTAGGATCATTCGGTCAAAAGCCAAGGTCGTTGTGACCTTAAAATCATAACGGTTTCCGATCAAAAATTATAGAACGCTTGGGTTTAGGTCCCTCAAACTTGGTCATGACCAATAGATGACCTTTATAATTTTACAGATCACCAGGTCAAGGGCCAAGGTGACACTGACCTTGAACAGCAAAACGGTTTCCGATCAATAACTGTAGAATTTTTTGGCTCATGCTTAACTAACTTTTATGGCTGCCTCTTGGGATTACTTTTAGAAATACCCAGATTCTAGGGATACGACTCAACTGTACAACACGAACTAATCATTGCATAAGACAGACTATTTTACCTACATAACAAACTAAACTTTGTACATCACGAACTTATAATTGCACATGACAAACTGTTGTTTCTACATAACAAACTTAACTTTGTACATCACGAACTTATAATTGCACATGACAAACTGTTTTTTCTACACAACAAACTGCACTTTGTACATCACGAACTAATAATTGTACAAGACAAACTATTTTATCTATATAACATACTAAACTTTGTACATCACGAAGTAATAATTGCACATGACAAACTGTTGTTTCTACATAACAAACTACAATTTGTACATCACGAACTAATAATTGCACAAGACAAACTATTCTATCTGCATAACGAACTAAATTTTGTATATCACGAACTAATGATTGCACAAGACGAACTATGTTATCTACATAACAAACTACACTTTGTACATCACGAACTAATGATTGCACAAGACAAACTATTTTATCTACATAACGAACTACACTTTATACATCACGAACTAGTAATTGCACAAGACCAACTTATTTATCTACATAACGAACTACACTTTGTACATCACGAACAAATGATTGCAAAAGACAAACTTATTTATCTACATAACAAACTACACTTTGTACAAGACAAACTATTTTATCTACATATCTAGATAACGACCCAAACTTTGTACATCGCGAAGTAATAATTGCACAAGACAAACTTATTTATCTACATAACGAACTTAACTTTGTACATCACCAACTAATAATTGCACAACACAAACTTATTAATCTACATGACGAACTGGTATACATCATATAGAGGCAGCTTAGGCGTTCCATAAGTACACCTTACGTTATCAGAGCATGCGCAGCGTGTTCTTTTACGCATCGATATTTTGTTCATGATTACAGATTTGCTCGTACACTTTACTCTTTCATGAACTTTCATACACTCTAAATCCAATAGCCGCACACTATAGGCGCTTTGATGTTTAAATAACCATTAAACTACCTACAAAGTATACAGAGTATTCTCATTCAGCGGGGGAAAAAATATGCGTAACTAAAAAATAAACTAAAAAGAAAAGACTATATATTTAGGGTCTATAAAACGTAAACTTTTGTAAATCCTTTGTCTTGCAAGCATTTAAAGTGACCGAATTCAGAAGTTTTTTACGTTCTTTTGTTTTGTCCAGATTCGAATAAATGTTTCTTTGTTATTGACATTTAGTTAACTTATCTATCTACTGGTGAAGAAACACCCGCTTTGTAATTATATTAGAAATCTAAATATGAAGTATTCAAAAGTTATTATATGCGTTTAAGATAAATTATTGTACGTCCCTTTTATTTGCGACCATAACGTTCTATTTTTTATATGATATGCTTTATATCACGTACGCATGCACTGGAAAGCTTAAAATTTGATAACGCCATGTTTGGATAGGGATTACCGCGAAATTGATTCATCAGAAGGAATGTTGCAAGTGAAAAAAATATTTTGAAAAAAACTCAAAAACTTTTGATTGGAAATGCATATATGCAAACATTACAAATACTGTTTTGTTTAATTTATAATGCAAAACTGCAAGAAATATGTGTAAAGCAATCTGATATATATACATCTTGTTTTAATGCAAGTTTTACAAAAATTATATAATGACTTTCTAAATGCAAACTTTAAAAAGGCTAAAATGTCGGCAATGCAAACTAACGAATGCTTCAACCAAGTGTCACAAACGTTTCTACTGTAAAATTTCAGAATAAAAAACTTAAAGAATTAAACGCTTAGTAATACAAAATGCATTTACGTAGTATAAATTAGTGTGAAAAAGAAACATCCAGTGTGAAAATAATTATAGTTAGAAATATTGAAATGCTAAGCAGTAGATCTATAAATAAATATAAATATAAGTCTATAAATAAGGATCTTCATTATGAGGGTGCATATAAATTAAACAATAAGATATTGAGAAGCCAGATGAGGGTGCATATAGCAAGCAGTTGCTGATAAGTTTCATTCTGAACTATGGTCATTATGGCTAGTCGTTGTTCTAGTAGGTCTCGCCCGGTTGTTTTAGTAGGACCCGCCTGGTTGGTCTAGCGGGTAATGTCCAGTTGCTCTAGCGGGTCAGGCCCGGTTGTTCTAGCAAGTCAGGCTTAGTTGTTCAAGTGGGTCCCACCCGGTTGTTTTATTATATATATATATATATATATATATATATATATATATATATATATATATATATATATATATATATATATATATATATATATATATATATATATAGTATTTGTATCGGGAACTGTCCAACCATGTAGAAAAATTATCATTTACCTGCAGAAGTGTATGCATCTTTTACTAGGTACCCGTTAAAGTTGGCACAATCTGCCCAGAAAATGTGTGAGTATGTTAACTGACTTCCTTATGTGTTCCTCCTCTGGAGCCGATCGTGGGGGGATGATCACCCTTACCCATTTTTTCCAAAATTTTGTCTGATCCAACAATAAATGAAAACTGGCTGAAATTTTGATAATTTTATGCAACAAGACATATTGTCTCCAATTGCGTGCAATTTTGCAAGCCTGTTGAGAATTGATTTATGGTTTGATTTTTTTTTAAGATTACGTTGCATATTGTGTATTCAAAGTTATGTGTTTTGTTCTACATTCAATATTGAAGCACTTAACCGAAGAAGAATATTAAACTGTTGGGGATACTTTGTTGTTTAAACTCGTTGTACTTGGTTCATTTTTCAAGGCTACCGAACTCAGGTATGCCAACATGTACAACGTACATTTGTCACATGCAATCGTGTTGAACTTTACAAAGATTTAAATGCTGAATACGACATTTTTCAAGAAGTCAACATTTGTAACGGTTGAACCTATGCAATATATACTGTAAAACACTTATTATTCGCGAGCAATTTATTTCTTGATTTTCTCGTAAAATGTCCAAAATTATTATTTCGCAAAATCATTCGCGAGAAATATGAATTCGCGTCTAAGAAAACTCGCAAATATTACCGAAAATAAATTTCTCGCGAATAATAAGTGTTTTACAGTATCATGTATTTGTGAATATGTTCTTTGGAAAAACACCACATGCAATATTTTGTCGTGATGAATAATTTGGGCCATAGGCATGCAGTAAATAAATGCATATGTACTAGCCTATTGTTTGTACTTTCCCAACAGAGCTCAGTTATACCAAGCAAAATAGCTTTGTCGAAAATCATTTAAGTGGAGACCTTGAAACATGACTTTGGATTGATAAACAGCTATATAAACTCCTTCACAAGCTATACTTTATTAGATATTTTAGTTGTCAAGTGCGTCATACATAATTTAAAAAGTGCATTACCATCCAAATGAAGTCTATACATTTATATCATTGATGTGTTTTTCCCCGTCAAATTTTGGTTTTGTTTCAATCAACCCAATTATATTTACATTAAACTGTATATCATTTAGCCTCAGTTGAAGCTTGCATGATAGAGAACGTGCTGTTTCGAGCTTGTAAAGCAAAATAGTCATTCTCTTTATGTGATGTTATGGTTTAACTCAGCCAATATTACTTTGATAAGAAGCATTGTATTACCTGTTGTAATGTCAAGTAAACACAATTGTTACCAGATGTCAGTATAATCCCAGCTCCCTGTTCTGGCAGTCTTCGTGTAGCTTCCATGATATACGGGTCATTAGTTTCAAACAAGTGCAGGATGGCGCCTTTTAGTATGAACGTAACGGGATGGGCTTATTACGAGTGTTTGAATATTTGTTGTAAAACGCTATCAAAGTAGTCCATTTTCGTTATTCATTTTGAACCCAGTAGTTACGCAGTATATGGTTTGTTTGCTTATACTTTTTAAAGCTTTTGTAGGATTATCAATGACACTCGATAAACATTGAAGACACACATACTTTGAAGCGAATCAGAAGGTTATCGGGTAACCTAGTGATGTAAACAAATATTTATGATGTAGTGCAGTAAAAAAGGAAACTGTTGTGAATGTTATATTTTCTTTTCATGCGAAAACTTCCTCTTTAAATATGCTTGTGTCACCATTTGGCAACTATTTTAACAGCTAAGGGGAATGATCTGACAATGATTGCTTGCTTAAAGATAACAGCAAAATTAAGAAATAAAAAACAAAGACAAACAGAAAAAACTTCCTTTATCGTGTTAGTCAACGTTATATTGTGATAAAACAGGTCTACAAATTGTAAATAATTGGAATGATTGCTTAGGCTATTTTTTTCTCTGTTTTGCTGTAGGTACATAAACTAATTAATGCAATATGTTTACCCCGTAGGTATGTACACTGATCAATACAATATGTTTACATGAGTACCCAAAAAGATATATGAATCATAACATATAAGAAATAAATCACACAATACAGAAAAAAAAAACGTTGTAATTAAAACAAATATATATTTTGTTTTTCAATTATGATTTTTCTTGTCCGGAGCATAACTTAAATACTTCTAACATGTCTAAAGGGATGTTTTTGAAACTTAAAAAAAAAAACAAAAAAAAAACAGATAGATGGTAAGAATTTGAAGTGTAGTACACAGTTAACACAACACTTCTTTTATTTTTTTTTAATTATCACCCTTTCATAATAATTGTTTGTTCGGTCATAACTTTAAAACTATAGAGTGAATTGAAGTAAAACTTGAAATATAGATTGTTGGTGACAATGAGAAGTGCATTCATTGCCCGATATGACTCATTCGCCTCTATCCCTTTTTATGTTTTCTACGTTTCTAAGGTTTTATAATGTATCAAATATTCAGGTAAAATAAATTATTTAGCCAAGAGAGAAGAGAGAGTTTCTGAGCTGTATAGATATCAATTTCGAAATAAACATTTATGTATTAGGGAAGAAACACCAGCTACGTAGTATTTAAACTATTAAGATAAGACATGTGATATTTTCCAGACGTTTTTATACGCACCTTTTTTTATTGCGAGTTTATATTTTATAATCATACATGGAGAGGATCACGAAATGCATATTTCTGTTTAAAATGCAGTTTGCCTTATTGTACTTTATAAAATCTACGAGAAGCAAACTTCAATATCACTTGACATTTGATAACGACATGCAGTAAATATTTGGTTAAAGCAGCTTTTGTTCACGGTCGAAAGACGAATAATTTGTTTTCTATCTCCCTCGTTACTATTGATGTTTTCTGAAAAAAAAATAAGAAAAAAAAACTTGGCTCGCATTAGTCAATTTGCACAAGAAAACGCATTTTGGGGGAGTTCCGTTTAAATAAAGAACAAGGTATCCCTGAAACTGGTGCTTACTGTTCAAAGTGGCACGCTCGGCAGCATTGCGTCTCTTTCATTAGTTCAAGGATAAATGTTTTGAACTACTGTATAACCAGCACAATACGCAATAAATAGAAATAAGATATTTTGATATAAAATTGTTGAACAAACTCAATCTAAACATCTCAATCAATTTCATTAAAAGCAATCATCAACAGGACAGTCAAATAAAGATCAAAATTATTCCGTAATTTCTTTTTGTTCTATTTTTGTTCTTTTTTTTCTGGTTTTCCTTCGAGGAAACAAACAACAAACTCAAGCACAGTATAAACGAATGAATAAATAATTGAATGAACGCACGAACGAACGAAAAAATGAATAAATGAATGCATGCATGCATGAATGAATGAATGAATGTTTGTGTGAATATGTGAGTGAGTGAGTGAGTGAGTGTCTGTGTAAATGAATGAATGAATGAATGAAGTGAATTAAAACTCTTTACCTAATACTAAATGTTATGTTTTTTTGTTCATTTAAATTTATCTTTTGAATCTTCGAGTCTCAACATAGCGGTTTATCTTCAACAGTCTTTCTTCACTCTAAGCGCTATGATTTTAATATGTGCATGTGCAAGTATACTGAAAAGGTTAAAGGAAAATAATCAGATATTTTCATCGTCAAGTGCGTCATACTTTGCACACCAGATGCACAATGTGAATAGAGTACTACAAAAAATTAAAAGTGAAGTAAAAGCATTTATGTTGTAGGCTTTTTCGTCAAATTTCGTTTGTTGTTGTTGTTGTTTGCAATCAATCTAATTATAGTTCTAAAAAGCTAGACACCATTTAGCTTCAGATGAAGCTCGTATGATAGAGAGTTTGCTGTGCTAACGAGTATCCATGTGTTGCTGTGTTTTAACTCAACTAACATTATTGTGATAAAAAACATAGTATTACCGTGTTGAATCGTCCAAGTTCACTTAATTGTTAGCTAGTTGCACTAACTTAGCTACTCGTTTTCCTGGCAGCCGTCTCTTTAGCTAGGAACCATAATGATATGACGGGACATTTTCAAAACAGTGTTGCTGGCAATCTGATCAGTGTAAGCAGTAATATGGTCTCTGGTCATGTTTCGAGGATATAAATAGTAACAATTTCCGGGTGGAGTACCGTCACTTGAGATTGCTCCGTTAAATGATATGGTCCTAGATTGCATTTTGTTTGTGACCAAAAGAGAAAATGAAAACAACTTTGTTTAATGTACCTGAAGCAAAATATATGTGTAAGTATGTGTAACTTGAAGACACGGGCCGAAAAAGGGTATAGATATACAAATCCCAATCAGAGTAAGGTTCTTTGTTCGTTGGCGATATTCGATGGTCAGTCAATTTACAGATTTGAAGAACAATCAGAAGCAGTCGTACTAAACACCGTGAAGAAGCGGTTGAGTATTCCAGCAGTAACGCACTGGACTGGTATAGAGCTGTTGTTGGGCCCGGAGCAGGGTACGGAATTTGCACTGAAAAAAATCAGCAAAGCAGCAGTTCCCGTATAAATGGAAATACCACCTATATCGATAAAGACATCCATTTTATGCATGATCACTTTTTTGTATGAAAAATTTCAATTGTTTTATATAATGAGTAACATTTGAACGAACAATTTTTACAAACTTGTATGATTAAAGTTTTATAATTTTTCAGGTCGATAAATAGCAGATGGTCATTGTCCAGGTGGAAAATATGCCATAGGATCTAAGTTTTTAACTGTATGATATAATGAAATAAGTTGGTTTGCATTTTATAAAAATTAATCGGTAGTAATTGATTATAATACTAACTGTTTATATTCTCCACTCTTACCAATTGATATATCTTTATCAGAGAACATTTCTTTATTAGAACACCTCTTAAACGGTAGTATTAACGCACGCGTCAATTAACTTAATCTGACGAAATTATCCCGATTATAACACCTCTTTAACTAATCGGTAGTGTTAAATCACGCGTAAATTACCACGTGTTTTTGAGAAACAAGTGCCACGTCGGGTTTCTTTCATCACAGTTAATCAAATCGGCTTTTGTTTTTATCTCAGATTTTAAGAAAAATGTAATTGCTATTACTTATTAATAGGTAAATATAAAACTAATAGTTACTAATCATTCAAAACGTTCTTTAAACTTAGATCCGCAGACAGAATATCATGAATTTTTCAATCCCCAAAAAATATGTTTATTAGAAATTTGGCTGAAACATACATTCTTATAACATCTTCAATTTGTTATGAAAACCTGGAGTTAATTAATTTTCTGCTCTTTAGAAGTTAGATGTCCGTAGTAAAAATTTGGATCCGTGGATCTAAAATCTTGGATCCGTAGATCTAAAATCTTAGATCCGCGGACGGAAGAACATGGATTTTTCAATACCCTAAAAAGCTATTTCTTCAAAATTTGGTTTAATGATACATTTCAATATAATTCTTCCATTTGCACAATAAATTCCTGGATTTAATTGATTTTCTGTTCTTAAGAAGCTAGATGTCCGTATTAAAATCTTTGATCCGCAGATATAAAATCTTAGATCCGCGGACTGAATCTCGCGAATAATTTATTTCCAAAAAGAGACATTTATTGAAAATTCGATTGAAACATACATTTCTATATAATTCTTTAATTTCAACAATAAATACCTGGATTTTATCAAATATCTGCTCGTACGAAACTCTGTCCTTAGAAAATCTTAGATCCGCGGATCTAACATCTTAGATCCGCGGATCTTACTTAGATCCGGTAATTAGTCATACCGCTTATGGTTCCTACATTTTCGTAAATACAAAATAACAATGTATAGGCGGCTTTTGTTATCTTTGATCTATCACTAATGGGTTAGCTAGCCTGTATTATAGTCTATAATGCCCAAGTGCAATGCCCTCCAGCACGCAGCTTAAATAAGAATAGGTTATAAAACGAAAATAATCACATATTTCTTTATTTCTTGCCATAAGAGTACCCCCAATGACCAGAAATACATGTACATGACTTTTTTTCGGTAAATCCACTTTCGGAATGCGTCTTGATACGCTGGTTTTGGTAAACACCAAATTTCTGGTATGTGACATTTTAACGAGCGTTTTGCAATACTTGGTCTTTTGGTGGTTTTTATTGCTGACCAACCTAGCAGGCTCAAAATAATAAATGATTTCATCTACTATAACCACACTTGCAAATTTATTTTTTTCATATTTCTGAAATATTTTGAGCGAGCAATTGACGATGTTAACTTGCTGCTTTGTTTGTCCAACAGAGGCTTGTTTAGACTTTATTAAAATACTGAATTTTGAACAAGACCTATTTATTTTCAACTGATAGACCCAAAAATCAGTATTGAGCTTCGTTATATGTAGACAAGTTATGAGGGAGGCTATTGACTGGGGACTGCTGATTAAATATTCAAATAACCTGTGATTTAAACAAGGTGGACTGTTTTGCAAATGTCAAGGGGTTATATTATATCGGGTGTCTATAGGAAAGTATTCAGAAATATTCCTGTCTGAAACCAGATGGTAAATAGGAATAATAACACATAGGTGTTGCATATAGTGTACACAAAATATTCCCTAATTAAGACTTGGATTGGGAGGCTTGTT
The DNA here is from genome assembly GCA_012932295.1 of Cyclina sinensis. Lineage (NCBI taxonomy): Eukaryota > Metazoa > Mollusca > Bivalvia > Venerida > Veneridae > Cyclina > Cyclina sinensis. The sequence goes on from JAAONU010000101.1 coordinate 46,838, forward strand.
TTTGGTGTGGGTCCAACCGTATCAGCCGGGCAGTTTACTTAAATGATATTCCAGTATCAGTCTCCCATTTCCATAGAAAACAGCTAACTTTGTCATAAAGTGTCACTATCTGCAGCAGTACTTGAACAGTTGTCCACATCATGAATATGCTTCTGTTCTATTATATATTTATTTTTAGGTAGACGTGAGATAAAGGGAAATAAAAATGAGACAGAATATGATGCTTATTACGATGATTATATTTCACATGGTAAGATACAGAAAAACAATTATACAGTTTTATTTATATCTGATGGTGATACAAATACAAATACTACATGAGCTCCTCTAACTTTAATACTTTGGTAATTCTTATTTCATGCAAATCAAAGAACCACATACTTTATTGTCTTAGTAGAAAAACCTTTATAATCAAATAGATACAAATAAACGTACAACATTGTTGTCAATGTACAACCTCTAACACTTTTATTTGCTGAATATAACACACAATTCTATAACTAAAAAGTACTAGTGCAAATATAATGAGTAAATGTTTAATGTATTTGAGACTATTTAAGTCAGTTACCAATTCTGAAGACATTAACCCTTACCATGCTATTGGCAATCGACACTGCCTTTGTGACAAGTGCAGACCAAGATCAGCCTGCACTGCATCCTTGTAGTCTGATCATGGTCTGCACTTTTCATCATTCAGTCAGTAAATTTTCAGTAAGCAGCCCCCTTAAACAGTTATTGGATTGCCAAATTGAAAGATGGACAAGTAGCATTTCAAGTGTTAAGAGAAAGATCTCATCATATTACCCTTTAGTCTGTTTAGTTAAAACATACAATACATTCTTCATTTATTTCAAGCCACAGCATTAGTTAACGTACAAATATAATTATCAACATTATCCTGAATACATACACCCTGAAGATCAAATAGATTATTCAATCATATATCAATGTTACAATTTTACACAGGGAGCTGACATTCTTTCTTTTATCTAAACATATATATTAATCAATGTTTCACACAATGTTTCAGGGTATTTCTATACAAGTCCCTACATCCCAGTAAGTAAATATTTGAATGTAGTGACATGTGACATACATAACATATATACATATAATAACAACCAAAAGAGTGCTCCCTGCCCAGTGGGCCTATAAGTCGACTTCATAGCTTACAGTTATTTTAACAAAAAAGAAAAAAAAAAAAAAAAAAAGAATTAACTGCTAAATTTGACATATTCAGACTGTTACTTTCAAACTGTAGACTAATTTGATAAAACTTAACAGTTCTTTTTACTGCAATCTGACTCTCAGAAAGGTACTCTAATAGCTGAATGAAAAAACGCATATATAACATTTTGACTCATTATTTTAACACCACAGACATCTTACCATGTAACATACAGCATGAGATACAAATACAAGTGTTGTGTGATCTATATCCATGTAAAGGTAGCCACAGAAGACTAAACCCAAAGAAAGCTGAAAACCCAATATATTGGCAGAAATCACTAAATAGTTAATGGCGTCAAATATTTTGATTTTTTTAATGACGTCAAATTAACAAGAGTGTTCATTTTGTTACGTCACATCACATCTATATAACATACATATGTACAAAACCACAAACTAAAAAATGTATCTTTAAAGCAACTTATATATCTTATAACATTCCTTTTCACTGGAAAAAATAACAACTCAAGACAGCAGATACTTAAAGAAATATTTCAGTTTAAACTATTAAAATGATATAAATAGCATATTTTGTTCAAACGTCACTACAGACAATGGGAAATGAAACAAGAGGTCACCTGGGTCGCTTACCTGAACAGAGGCTATCAAACGTTATGAGCAGGGGAGATAGAGGAAGGGGGTTGGGGACAGCGAGAATAATGGTTATATGGAGGGTCACTCAGATCACATTTCTGCCAAATTATTTTCACATTTGGCCAGCGGTATCTCAGAACTAGAGCTATCACCCCTTCAATACTGCCTTGTCAGAGGAAAAGAGGATATATTAAATGTGTCACACACATCTCCAGTTATGGGCAAATATGCACATCAAGTCTCAAATGTATAACCCCTGAAAAATGTGGACAAAAGTTGCATTAAAAGATTTTGCTATGACGGGTTCTAAAACCTCAAAGCGGGCATTGGTGTTCAAGAAAATAGGTCATGGACATTTAAAATTATTGGTGAATATGCATACCAAGTTTCAAATTGATAGTTCTGGAAATTTGAAAGTGGTCGCATCACAAAATGTCTTAAACAGACCGACTGACCAACCTACCAAAAATCAACTGCCGATAAGGTGACCCCTATATACAAAACAAAGTTATACATTTAAAAAAAAAGTTTTCCCATAAAGACATAAAGTAAATTAATTCCCACCCTAGGCAGCATTTTTTTTCATGGATCACAATATACAGAGGGTCACTCAAAAAACATTTTGTGTGAAATCAATTTCAAATTAGACCTGCAGTTTCAAAGAAGATTTAGAAGGTTACCAATGGAACAGTTCTGCAAATTATAAACAAGCCATGCAAAGGTTTCCTGAAAAGAAGTCTTTGATGTTTTTCCTTAATGATGCAATAGCAAACATTGTAGTAAAAGCAATAAATTTCACAATAAATGCAAGGGGCCACAAACGAACCATCTGAAGCCAGGAAGCAGTCATCGAGAGATTAATATAAGTTGCAAGAACTTGCTTCCCAATCGATGTAAAAATAATAAATAAACAAGAGAGCCATGATGGCCCTGGATCGCTCACCTGAGTACTTTGGCTGTAGGTTTGCTGTTAAGCAGTATTTCATTTTTTAATTGAAAATGTATAAGTGCCTACAAACCAAATATGTAAAATATCAGCCAATAAATAAAGGCTCTATGAGAGAAAGTAGAAATATCTATGATAAGCTATGGTTACCTTGACCTTGACCCAGTGACCTCAAACCCTACCAATGGGTAGAGGTCCATGCAAGGAACCTATATATTGAATATCAAAGATATTGGTCTATAAATGAAGGCTTTATGAGGTACAGTAGATAAATCTATTTTTAGCCTCCGTGACCTTTAACCTAATCTAATAATTTGAACAACCAAACAACCTTTCTGACAAACTGCCAGGATATTTGGACTGAAACAGTAGCCTCTAGAGCCTAAACAAGATATTTCAATATTTGGGCTCTGTGACCTAGTTTTTGACCCATATTCGAACTTGACCTAGAAACAATCGAAATAACCTTTCTGACATACTTCCAGAATATTTGGGCTGAAAATGTTACCTGTAGAGTGTAAACAAGATTTTTTCCAAATTTAAGCTCTGTGACCTAGTTTTTGACCCCAGATGATCCATATTCAAACTTGGGCTTGAAATCATCGATACAACCTTTCTGACATATTTCCAGGATATTTGGGCTGAAAATGTTACCTCTAGAGTGTTAACAAGGTTTTTCCATATTCAGGCTGTGTGACCTAGTTTTTGACCACACATGACCCGTACTCCAAACTGAGCAAGAAATCATCAAAACAACGTTTCTGACATATTTCCAGGATATTTAGGCTGAAAATGTTACCTCTAGAGTGATAAAAATGTTTTAACATATTTGGTCTCTGTGACCTAGTTTTTGACCCCAGATGACCCATATTCAAACCTGGGCTAGAAATTATCCAAATAACCTTTCTGACATATTACAACGATATTTGGGCTGAAAATGTTACCTCTAAAGTGTTAACAAGGTTTTTCCATATTTGGGCTCTGTGACCTAGTTTTTGACCGCAGATGACCCATATTTGAACTTGGGCTAGAAATCACCCAAATAACCTTCTGACATATTTCAAGGAAATTTTGACTAAAATGTGACCTCTAAAGTGTTAACAAGGTTTTTTCCATATTTGGGTTCTGTGACCTAGTTTGTGACCCCACATGACCCATATTCCAACTTGAGCTAGAAATCATGGAAACAACATTTCTGACAAATTTCCAGGATATTCGGTCTGAAAATCTTACCTCTAGGGCGTTAACAATGTTTTTCCATATTTGGGCTGTGTGACCTAGTTTTTGACCCCAGATGACCCATATTCAAACTTGGGCTAGAAGTCAACCAAACAACCTTTCTGACAAATTGCCAGGACATTTGGACTAAAACAGTAGCCTCTAGAGCCTTAACAAAATTTTTCTATTTTTAGGTCATGTGACCTAGTTTTTGACCCCAGATAAACCATATTCGAACTCGTCGGAGTAATTTCTGGGACAAACATCCTGACCAAGTTTCGTGACAGTTGGAGCAAAAATGTGACCAGTAGAGTGTTAACGAACTAAGTGTGAATGGACGACGGACATTCATCGATCCTAATAGCTCACCCTGAGCCAGCCCAGGTGAGCTTATAAAAAAATAATAAACGGAACATTCTGGTTAAGTGTATTTAAATAGGCTCATTGGTTTCAAAGGAAATGTCACTTAAAGTAAAGTAATTACGTACAGATAACGGATGATCCTAATGGCTCTTAAATGCTATAACACCTTTATTCAGGCACCACAGTTATATCGTCTTTAAGAAAGAGGGAAATTGCTTTTAAAATGCTTAAAACATAAAAAAAAATAAAGTAGGATCAAATTTGAAAAATATAAGTGATGAACAATTATAGAAAAGAGTAATACATTTTAATAATGTATATCCAAACTACATCTTATTATTCATATTACAATATACATATAATACATTTCAATGAACTTTTATTGCATATGCAAAAATATTTTTTTTTTCTTTTAGATAAAAAAAGTTAAATGTAAGAAAAAAAATCGAACTTCTACATTTGCATAAATCAAAGGCAATTCTCAGATTGAAATTGTACTCAGTAACATAGGAAATTAAAGTGTGTGTGTGTGTGTGTGTGTGTGTGTGTATTTCTGCTTAGATATACAAGTTTTTGCTGACTAAATGAAATAAAGAAAGAGAGACAAACAGAGATAAAAATATTATATGAATGAACGCATTTGACAGAGCTCATCATATTATTTGAATGATGTTTCTTTATCTTTTGATGGTAAACACTTTGCTGAAACTATGGAACTCATGTTTGTAAAGTTGCTTTCAATATAGTCTATAAGAACAGGCTTGAACGAGGATCAAATCCTGATCTCCTCATTTGTACTGGAGCTGTGATATTATTAATAAAAACATGAAACATGCAACCCATCTGTGAAATGTGTGCCTAAATCAAAATGCATTTCTGATGGACAAGGAGGGTGGAGTCCATCCCTTAACCCCATCTGAAATTGTGCCAAGTGAAGTATCACTGTGAATAACTCAAGTGTACATTTCTTTCTCAAATAATCATTCCTGTCTCATTAATTATCACACCTTCCTTTCACCATTTTCCCAAACAGTTTCTATCACAAAACATTGTAGCCTGGGTGGGACAAGGTAAGTGCTCATGGGACATTGTTTAAACAATATTTGTAAAGTTTAGGTAATCAAAGCTACATACCTAGTATCTAAGTTCTAGGACTTACAGATTCTGACATGACGATTTTCAAAGATTTCATATTTTACTCTAATAGCACTCTTGGGAAAGATTTAATTTTGACCCCAGGGGCATGATTTAAACAGTCCTAGTAAATATGTACATCTCATTGCTAAAAATGATATATCTAAGCTCTAGGACATAACAGATTCAGACAAAAATTTTTTAAAATATACTCCATTGTAACTCAATTTAATTAAAACATAAAATACCACTGGGGCGCAGTCAATACTGACTCCCCTTGAGGAAATGAATTAAATCAAGCTTGGGAAGGTTCATTAAATAATGCTTTATACAAACTTTTTAAGTTTTTTTATTAGAGCTCTCCATTTTTGAGAAGACAATGTTCCAGAATTTCATATTTTATACAAATAGGACCCCCAAGTTAGGGCCAGTTCTGATTTTTGGGACATGATCTGAGCAATTTTAAAAGATCTACACTAACTGCAATGCTGCAAACAAAATATCTAAGGTTTATCTCTAGGGCATATTGTTTCAGACAAGAAGATTTTCAAAATGTGCCCTATACAATTCAATGAGAAATAAGTGACCCCAAGGACGGGTCAATCTTGATAGGTGTCAAATAGTCATTATTTTGTGCAAAAAAAAGATCTGTAGGCATTTTGGTTTCACTTTTTTTTCAGAAGTTTCACCAACATTTTGTCTCTGTAAAAGTAAGTGACCCCTGAGAATGGGCTTTTAGTGAACCCAGGGGAATGGTATATGTCTACTAGAGAATGCTACACACCAAATTCCAGAGCTCTGTCATCAGTGGTTTCAATCATTTCTATTCAATCTTTTTTTGCCAGAGCAACCAAAACTCTGCTTGGAAAAGAATTCTTTGAACACATTAGGTAGAACTTTATAAAAGGAACAACCTGCAATGTTTGATAACTTTTCATTAATGAATTATGACTCAAACAATTATCAAATAGATAAATAAGAAGATATATAAAAAGATAAATTCATATATAAATTCATAAATAAATAAATAAATAAGAATATATATATATATATATATATATATATATATATATATATATATATATATATATATATATATATATATATATTAATAAATTAATAAGTAACAGAATGAAAAACCTTTGCCTTGTTTAATAAATTTCATGCATTTTTTTCTAAATGAACAAATAATAGATTGAAAGTAATGAAACACAAAGTAGAGTCACTATCGTTATTGAATTTTAAAACAGATAAACAAAATAAAACAGCACTTACTTCCAAGAAAAAGACTGTCTGACTGACACACTGACTGAATGATTGAATGAATGATTTATAAAAACCTGTTTTCAATCCAATTGAAATATGTTTACTTCACATATTTTCAAAACAGATAAACAAAAAAAAAATAAATAAATAAACAGCACTTTCCTGTTTGACTTACTGATTGAATGATTTTTTCAAAACTTGTTTTCAATCCAATCAAAAAATGTTCCGATTATAAATAAGAATATCATTGCGTGCATGCATACATGTGTAAATAAATAAATAAATAAATAAATAAATTACACTTACTTATTCACTTACTGAATGACTGACTGAATGAATGAAATGAAATGAATGAATGATTCATCAAAACTGTTTTCAATCCATTAAAAGAATGGTCATGTATGATCATAAATTAGAAAATCATTGAATAAATAAAAAAAAATAAATAAATAAATAAATAACAGAGCGATAAACCTTACTGCAGTTTTGCTCGATTGATTTCGTGCTAAGTGCTCACTCATGAACAGTGACGATTTCTTCTTAAATAACTAAAAAAAATAAAATGGAAAACAAAACTTTAGGAATAAAGATATAATAAAATAACTATTTTATTAAATTTTTGATAAGACAGATAAACAAAACAGATCAGCACTAATACCTGTTATAAAAATTTGACTGACAGACTGACTGACTGACTGACTGACTGACTGACCAAAAATTATTTTCAATCAATTTAAAATGCTTCTTGCACATTTTACATGAGAGAATGATAAATAAATAAATTAACTAAATAAATAAATTAATAAATACATAAATAAATAAATAAATAAGAGAGTAACAAATAAATAAGAGAGTAATAAATCTATGTATCGTGCTGATTTTTTTCCCACATGAACTAATGACTCTAATAAAAAATGAGAAATAAAGTCCTAAAAATATATCTTTTATTAAATTTATGCTAAGAAAGATAAATAAAATACAATAAAATAAAAATAAAATAAAATAACACTTACCTGTTATTTAAACACTTGTTATCTCCAAGTTATATAAATATCCTTCCTCCGTTACACATTTCAATTTCAACTGTTTGTTTACATTTAACAAAGACCAAAGTCATTATATGCAGTTTTATTTACAAAAAAAATATGTCAAACTATTACACAGACGTGTACAAATTCCGGCATAATATTCAGACCAAGTCAAGTCAAGTCAAGTAATATTTATTTACAGAGTCGGATACATAAACAGAGAACATAGGCTCTATTGAGCTTTTTACACAGACTACACATCAGAGAATAACATAATATATGTATAGCAGTTGAAACTAAAAGCATGATTATATTAAGACATAAGCACATTAAGACATATAAATAATTAGAATAAGACTATCTGACACAGTTAGGCAATAGGCTACAGTAACAAGAAAGCAACATAAAAGTAGTACAAGCATACAAGCACATTACAGTTACATAGCACACATGCAAATCTAAAGAACATTACAGACATAGGAGATAAAAGATAGTGGTTCATTTTGAGTTAAGGCTTCATTCAATGTTCCATGTACCATAAGATTCTTTCTCAAAAGACCCCAATGAATGATGGGCTATAATATACTCAAAAGGAAACATTATTTGCAAAAAATGCAAATAAAAATCTAGATTTAGCAAATTTGACAAGAACATGCTAAGTAAAATAAATCAAGGATAAACTAGGAGGCAGATACAATACAAACAGAGGCAGTTTTAACTAAAAAGTAACTAGAGGGGGAACATAACACATTTGCTGCCAGCCTCAAAATATGGAAACTGCAAAGGCTATGACATTTCACAAGAAGCACACAGGCAAAATATTTAAACTCTTTCTTTGATTGTTTCAAACTCGAACCAGAAACCACCATCACTCAGCACGTTCAACTGTTGCGATGATCTTATTTCTGTTTTCATACGTTTAAATTCTTCCTTTGGCTCTATTGTACAGACCAGCATCTCTACACTGACAGTTTGTGGAAGATTTGTTATCTCATTAAGAAGACCACGGAATGCTCTAGCAGACATTTTCACATTCCGCAACTCAACAACTGTACGAGTTAGTTTACTGTCTGTTGGTTCATTCTTTACAAACTTTAACACAAGTTCTCGGTCAGATAAATCCCATAGCTTACACTCCTGTAGCGACGTCATGTTGAAGTGTAGTTCTTTCAGAGGTATCCGGTTCAGTTCTAACTTTCTTAGTTCTGAATGTCCACTCGGGTCCAGTTCTATCCCAGGACAGTCACGCTCGTGGTCAGAACAGGATAAGCTGTACAGCCCAATCTGCTTCAAACAACATGTCTGTGATATATAATTATATAACTCAGACAACACACTGTGACTCATTGTAAACCAACTGATATCTATGGCTTCTAATTTTTGCAAACTTTTAACTTTCTCCATCAGCGAACGAGACCAAGAACTGTCATAACAACATAAATATAAACATTTAATTGACTCGTTCAACAGAGGTAAAATATCTCTGTCATTATAATCATCACCGTCGTAGTGAACTTTCTCGACGTTTTCCAGGTCACTAAGTGAGAAAAAATGAATAACATTTCTAGGACTACTGTAATCTGCCTTGTACATGTCAATATAAACTGATCTTATATCGTGTTTATTTCTTGAGGTCAGATGTTGCAAAATTTCACAGTATTGATCTTGGTTCCAACTGTCATCAATAAATACATCTTGTAGACATGAACTGACTTTATTTTTATCTGGCATTTCTTTTAAACATGAAACACACAAGTCTTGATACTGTTTTAATGGTTCTGCACTAGTGGAATTAATGTAGTCTACTGTACTTCTATATTTGCGTGTAGTTTCATCATTATTCACGATGTCCATCAGTTCGTATAAAATCAAAGATGACACTTCTGCATTGAATCCGCTAATAAACACAAGAATTTTTGACATTTCAAAGATATCCCTGAGACTTTTACATTTTGATAACACTGTTTTTGGTACTGACGTTACATCAGGTGCAGAGATCATGTACAGAGATGCAAAAAACTCTTGAACAGTTTTGTGTGCAAACGAAATTTTACATTTCTGTTGCAATAACTTTTCACAATCTTTACTTTGCGTTAAAAGTCCACTTTTTAGACAGAAATCTAGCCATTCTTTTTTAAGATATTGTTTAACTACATTTCGATCAAATACTAACATATTTTCTTCTTTTGTTTCTGCGAGTAATGTTTCATATGCTAATTTTCCTAAAGCGTTGAGAAGTGAATAATATTTTCTACAGTTTTTATTTTCTCTGAAACATGGCGGGATATCGCCCTCTGTGTACTCTGGTATATGTGGTAGAGCAATGCCTGTTCTCTTGTATTTTCTCACAGTTCTTTTAAGCAACATTTCAACAATGTTACAATATAATCCCAACAGAGAATTACCTAGACATATTTTGTCATGAAACACACACAACATGTACATAAGTAGTATTGGAATATATGCCAGATCTAAGAGGTTGTTGGCTTTCATTTCAGAATCAAACTGCTGTACTTTGATTTTATTATCCTCTCCACCAAAATGCGATATAACTGACTTTTTCAATTTCTTCGCTGACTTCTTGCCAAGGCCAGCTATTTCTAATTTTTGATCGATTTCGCTTGCTTTTATGCCACTTGTAGCTAATTTCCATGGCCTAGTTGTAGTAAGTACTGTAGAGTTTCCTCTCAATCTCCTGTGTGGGATACTTTTATCTCTCCGAGTGCAATCATTTGAGGGGTGTGCCCATTCATCTAGGCCGTCCAAAATTATCAGACATCTTTCTTTTGACAGGATGTTTTCAAGATCGACCATACAATAGTTATTCTCTAAACGCTTGTATATGAGCTGATTGAATATGAAGTCATCGATATGACATTCGCTGGAGCCATCGCTTAACAACACAAGAAAAACGAAATCAAATTCCTTCATGGCGCGAACTTCTTCTTTCAAGAGTAGTCTCTCATCAATTTGGAGTGGATATTTTGCGTGGCACCATGCCAAAACTAATCTCTTGCTAAATATAGTTTTTCCAAACCCTGCATCGGCTGTCACATATATTTCACGACAAGGCTCCATATCTTTATAGAATATATCGCAGTGTTTCTCCAACGGTGTTTTCTTTTCTTTTCTTCTGCCATGAGCTCTGTTTAATTCTACTAAGTTGATATCTGGCTTTACATAGAAATCCAGCAGACGTGTGTTTTGTTCCTCAATCAGCGGCGACAACTGAATTGTATCATGCTGTTGTCTGTAGAGAGTTATCAAATCACGTCTCATGTCTGAAAATAGTGTATAAAGAGAAATAATATATAAAAAGTCATACATTAAGTTAATTGTTATACTTGATTTCACATTGTATATCGAAACCAAAAAAAAGTGTGTTATATAGTCCACCTTCAAAATTGCAGCTTCCTACATTCGAAGAGAAATGCTCCGACGTTCTAAGGTCATACACTAAAGCAGACGGACATTTTGACAGCTGTCAGCTTTGTTGATTTCATTTATAAATAGCGCAGAAATATTCCATTAACCACAGGTTCATGAATCGTAGCTTTTCAACTTAATATTCGATAATAAGCGCATCCTAAAGTTATTTGGGTAAGAAAAACATGGAGGACAGCATTTTCCTTTTTAAAACGATATTATAAGTAGAGCTGTCTACTCTATGTTTTAAAGCAAATGATTCATGGAGTTTAGCTTTAAACATTACTTTCTTTAAAATTAAAAAAAGAAGTTAGATCTAATATACTAGCTCTATCATTCTACTGTATATGGAAAAAACAACATAATTTTATGCTACGGGCTCGGGCACCAACCATCCCTCGGGATTCTGCAGATGTTTTAACACGAAAAAACGTGCGTTAACCCTATATTATAATACGATTAATGACGTCAGAATTACAAGATGAATTACGTCATGACAAAAACGTTGCTTGATCCCGCGTTTTTTTATTTATTCTTCTTCAAAGTTTCGATCCAAATCTCGAAAAGAGGAAATGGGGGCAAACTTTCACAGATGGGAGCAAAGATAATTTCAGTTTAATTTCATAAAATAATCATAGAGTCATTTTGCTTAAGAGAAACACCGATGTAAACTTTTACAACATTTCACAATTACTTTTTAAGCATTTATTCATTTTATTATTTATTGTTATTGATTATTGATTTATTTAGATAACGTAAGGAAAGATGCTTAAAACACATTTTCCTTAACTTCCTGTAGGGAAGTGTACTAAAACATTGCAGTATTATTTTTATTGTTTTAAATTTCTATGTGATTGGAGACAACTCAATTTGCTTTATTATTTTGCTTGAAGATTTGACTCCCTTAATTGTTTAGAAATGTTCTACAGTTATTATTTTTGTTAAATCTATCTCAAATTCATGGTTTGCTCCTGTGCTCTTGGTGACAACAAATCTTGCTTCACAGCAGTTTATCTCTGTCTTTCGGGTCAGAACAAATACTTTATTTACTCACATCAGACATAAATAGTACGTGACCCTATTTGCCATTAAATACATATAAGCAACAGAAAAAAATCGAGATCCTATAAATAAACAACAGGTATGAATATCAAGTTAATAGAAAAGTATTTTAACCTGCTAACTGTGACACATTAACTTGAATGGTCAGTGGGGGTGGCAAGAATCGATATACAAAAACCGTTGAGAGGTTACGTGATTTTAAGTGAATTTAACCACTTGACCACGGAGGCGGGTCAGTTCCACCGTTGTGTTTTAACGGTACACAACAGTGACATCGTGAAACTTTGTCATGAAGACATAAACTGTTAGATCTAGTGGATTTTTTTCAGTGCAAGAATAGAAGAATAAAAATGCATACTCAGCCATCTTTAAGCTCCTCGACCCTCTCACTAAAAATAGAGGCATTTTGTAACTCATCAGAGGCTTCTCTGACTTGTTATGGTACTTGTGCGTGGGCACTTTTCTGGAATGAGTTACTATCTGTATCTTGCAGTATCCCTGACTATGTAAAATAACTTATTTCTACAGGGGGCATCGGTCATATTTGCAACTTGTACGGCGTTGATAAAAAAACAGAGAGAGAGAGAGAGAGAGAGAGAGAGAGAGAGAGAGAATGAGAGAGAGATTCTTCATCATAATGTAGGTACTCTAATGCATTTAGGCTTTTAATACAATTGCCTTCTCCTTATTAATAACCAGTCCTAGTGAATCACAAAAACACACGGTTTAGATAAAAACACAAAATTTTCTACATGTGTAGATATAAATGAAATGTGAAGCTCAGTTTACATCGGATAAAAAATATCACATCATTATATGAAGCAGCATTGATTGTTATTCACTAAACACATGCGACGATAGAAAATAGCATTATTATCGTTATTTGATGTCTTTGATACAATATATTCCCCTGTGTGTGTGTGTATGTGTGTGCGTGTGTGTGTGTGTGTGTGTGTCTGTGTGTGTGTTGGGGGGCTTCCAATTTACTTTTACTTCTTTAAATGACAATATGTACTATTAATATGTTGTTAACAATGTAAACATCATTTTCTTGTAAAACGAAGCTGTAAAGATGAATGTTGTTCTTTATTTTTATTTTGAATTTGATGATCGTTGCAAATTCATAGATACAGGAATTAAGCATATTTGTATTTTTCCCCACAAAACCTGACACCCACAACAATCAACTGATTGGCTCACCAACTGGCCTCGTCAGAACAAACTCATGGGAGGATTGGAACCTTCGTTATCCCGGTCCGTATGCGTATGATTTAACCACTAGGCCAAAATATATGTATACAAAATATTAATAACAAAGAAACCTGCTCACGTCTATGCACCTTTCGTGGTTTCAGGCCCCATGAGTATAGTTGAAATTTTACAATAAATCGCATTTATTTTTTTATATGTCTTATCTATACAAGATATATCAGAAACGTATGATACGCTCGACAAAACTTGAAGTAAAACATTTTAAAAATGATGTAGCAATAATTTCGAAATGACATCATAAAGAGAGCAGACCATATTTTACCGTTATATTTCATAGACCTAAAATAAACACAGTCACCGTACGTATTTCATCCTGATCTGTTTATGAATAATATAGCAAAATGAAATATATCAGAGCACCAAAATAGTTGGAATGTTCTAAAGAAACGATTGAAAGACGAACAAATAAGTCTATTCTCAAACTATGATTTAATTCGTTATTCACTTTCGGACAATTTTGGTAGTGCTTCGAATTCGGACCAAACGTCCGCAATCATTTTGAATTCATACATTTCTACATGTCCGCGAATTATTCAAACAATTAACAATAAAAGTTTATCGAAACACGAAGATTCAATATTTTCTAGGATGTCTAAAAGAGAAAAGGCAAGGTAATCAATGCACGATAACATGGCATTCGAATAACCACTGTCTGTACTCTATGATTTTGCTGCACCTTTAAATATGCACTTCGGAGATTAACTGGGATTATAACTACCGTATTTTTTTACAAAATTCTATTCGTATGATGAGAACATTTAGAACAAGAAATAGGTAAAAACAAAAGACAATTAAAAACTAACTGATGTAAAGTGATGAAGTGATGATTCTTTAACAATGCACTTCCTCTAACTGGTCTTAAAAAAGAGCAAAAAAAAAAAAAAAACATTAAATAATGCAGAGTGATGTTGTTTTTCTTTCTTTTATTCTTTTTTTTTTACATTGCACTTCCACTCATTAGTCTCAATAACTGTGTGAACATATAATGAGATATTATTGATACTTTAAAAGTTATACTCAAGAAAAACATTATTTAACTTTTGTAATTATCATTAAGGGAGATAATTCAAAACTTTAGCACTGTAGAATTAAGTTTTATAGTCATTGCATTTCCTCTCACTGTTCTCTATCACTGTGTAAAGTTTTAATAAAATTCCATAAACAGTTTTGAAGTTATTCTCCTAACAAGAAAAAATAAGTACCATAAAGGGAGATAATTTATAAAACTAAGTAATATAGCGTTCTTTGACACTACACTTCATCTCACTAGTCTCTTTACCTGTGTGCAGTTTCAATAAGATATGATCGATAGTTTAGAAGTTGTGTCTTTAAAGGAGATAATTAAAAAAATCAAACAAGGTAGGCATATGGTTATTAAACGGTGCACTTTAACTCACTGGTATCTATGACTCCGTAAATTTTTAATCAAATTCCTTCAATACTTTCAAATTAGTATCCGGACAAGCATTATTAAGTATAATAAAGGGAGATAATAAAAACTAAGTAAATAAGAGTTATGGTTCTTTGTAACTGCATAACTGTGTGAATTTTCAATGAGATACCATGAACGGTTTAGGAGTTATATTCCGAACAACCATTACTATCTTAAGAGAGATAATGAAAAATGTATGCAAGGCAGAATTATGTTTCTTGGACATTGCATTTCCTTTTACTGGTCTCTATCAATGTATTAAGTTTCAGTCACATTCCTTCAACACTTTTCAAGTTATTCTCCGGACAAGAGTGTGACGGACGGACGGACGGACGGAAGGACGGACAGGGTGGCGACAATATGTTCTCCCTTCTGGGTGCACTATAAATGCATACACATCACAATGTACTGTGCTTTCTTTCTTTTAATTTTGTCAATATATTATCTTTATTAGAAAAAAATCATATCAAAACCCACAAATTCATTTACACTGAGGAAACGAATGACTTACAGTAAGATCAAAAAGACTTGAAAACACATATTCCCACTCATCAGAGAGTTACTTCCCCTGTCATATTCGTAAGCAGCTACAGCTTTACGTAATAGCACTAACTAAATGTAAACCAATACATATTAAAAAGTATTCCAGAAATACATGTAGTTCGTCAAATTAATGAAGAATGTTTGAAATTGTAGCACACGGGTTTCGTAATTACACTGTTTTAAAACGGTAGATAGCAATAAGCGATCCTTGTAACAAAACGAAAGAAATTCAGTTTAATTCTGATAAAACGTAATGCTTACACGAAAACAAATTACAATTAAAAAAGCAAAACCTAACAAAAAATCAAAGCCTTTAAAGCGCTGAAAGACTCTCGGCTGGATAGAAGGCGAATGCTCATGCCTAGGCACACATTTTGCTTACGTAATAATTCCTCTATTTCCAATTTAGAGTTTTCAAATCAGCAAAATGTAAATTTTTGATGCATGTATTAACAATGTATGGTATGAAACTAATTCTGTCATTCATTCATTTGTCTTTATTTGATCGCTTACCGATATATGTTATACTGATGCACTATTATTATTGTTATTATTATTAAGATAAAATATTAAAGACATTATGAGAGAAGGAATATTAACAAACAAACAAACAAGTTAAATCTTTGTTCGTTGCTTTCTGTCATTTACTTCCTGGCCACAAGAGAAATATAAACATAAAGTTTAATTTTGCAATGACCTATTAAATTCTGGTGTTCAATGAGTTGCCTGTAGACAGTACAGTATAATGGCTAATGTCTTCCTAAGCAAATATTCTTGACATTTTTTTCTAAAGTATCTTCTTTGAAACAAACAAGCTATAAGGCCTGAAGCTGATACCCGTCTCTATAGTTTCATCTTGAGACTTAATTGTTGTAGGAAGTTCGAAGATGTAGTCTTCCTTTTTTTCTCTAACACTTCTTATTGTATTGTTTATACTCTGTAAACAGAATGTGTTATGGAAATGACAGTGTATCAATGCAATACAGTATGACTTGGGTGAGCCACTTGCTTACACGTAACTGTAACTTTGTTTTACCATCTAGCACTGGAATGAAACGGATCATAGTCTGAGTTGGAAAGAGAAAACATGTAATAAACCTTTCTTTTAGTTTAAATCCTTTTGTAAGAACTAAATTTATAGTTTATAGAGTATCAATTACAACTATAATGCTTTAGAGCATCGGTAGACTGTCAGATATATGAGAGGTTTAAGGACATAATATTTTAAAGTTGAAATTAACATCTTCCATTTATGAAGTGGTTGTTGTATCTGGTTGGCAGGAACGAGTCTGGATACCAGACCTATCCACTGTCTATTTTAAATAGTAAATCTGTTTTAAGTTGATGTTTTTTGGGATATTAATAATGTATATAATGATGTCAGAGCATAAATCTGAAATAGTTGCTTTATAATGAAAAGTAAGATATAATATTGCTTCATATTAGTAGTTTTCCGATTTTTTCATATTTTAGCCAATCACGTTCTAGATTGTTCTTATGATTTCACTACTCTACGCAGTTTTTATTTTATGAGCGCTTCTTTTTCCGCACAACACATTACATCTCAATGTATCTTGTATATTCAGTGGTGTAGAAAAAGGAGGTGCGTGTATAATATTTGCATAGCAGGACTTTGTGTTTGTGTCTGTCATAGGGTGTTCAAGATTGCAGAGTAATGAATTAACAAATACTTTTATATTTCAGACCGAGTTTGATTAACTTACTTCCGCGGTACACATAATAAGATCTTTGCATTGTTATTTGAGTCGTTATTTATTTAGAGTTGCGTAGCTGTCTTTATTTTCCGGTAGATGTAGTTTTTCCGACGGACTGTTCCCCGCGTGACAGTTATTAACCAGTCAACAAACGACCCCGCACGTTCCCGCCAGTTTCAAAATCCAAAACAGTACGCCATATTTTTCAGCTTTACATGTTCCACTTATTTTGTAGGAAATAGTGTATATTCTATAGGTAATTATACGATAGGATATTACTGTATAATTATTCTTTCGTTTGTCCTGTTATTTTTGTAATTTAGATTCTTTTACTTATTAGATTGATAATTTATAACGGCCCCTGGTTGCATTCTTAACACAATGATAATCTATTTTCAGTGATATGTAAAAGTATTTTGACATATGTAGTTCAAAATCCGCTATATGCGAGCCTGGGGCGGATGACATGCCTACAACCGTGCACTAGGCCTATTGAGTTAATTTATCAATGTCAACTTCTACCTATATATTCTTACAATCAGTAAATTTAACGAAATGATGTCTGTATTCTCAGTAACGGACAGTATATGTCAAACGAAGTGTTAATTTCTCGGATAACTCATCATAAGAGAGCTCTTTTTAACTCTCTACTTATGTCTTATTGTGTTTCCCATCAGTCGTACATAGGTAAGTAAATTTATGAAGCGTAATACAAAATATTTATATCACCTCATAAATTGAAAAGATTGGTTGCAGCTTGCTCCCCGAATATACAGCTTTTTAAATGAGAATATAACAAACAATTATATAAAAGGTGCAATTTATAAAATAGCCTAATTCATACTAAAAATAAAACATGTTATTACTTCCCTTTCTGTAGAGTTTGTCGATCACAATTACAGAATGCCAAAGGTTTGATGATATAAAGTACAGACTTAAGGTTTTTAAATACCAAACTTTTCATAAAATTACAGACAGTTTTTAGTATTTGAAGTATAATTAAATAGTAAAGTAATTCAGTTCATGTAAAAATGTTAATCTATGGAAACAAGTATAAATTATTATCTCCCTTTTTCTAGAAGAATAGAGTGGTTACATCCCTTGAAATAGGACGAACTGCATTAAAATTAAGATTCATGTAAGAAAAGCTTCCGCATAAACCAGCCAAACAAGTAATATCTTTCAAAACTGATGCTTATTAACATACGATTTAATCAAAATTTCAAAAACAACTACATTTGTATTAATCTATATCTCGGTCCCTATCCTCTGTATCGCAGAATCTAAACGTAATGTAGGTCAGCTGGTTATGATTGGGCATTTACCCCCGCGATCCTTTATTATAGTAATTTGATTTATATTAACTTAATATTTACGGGCTGATGTATGCCATTACATGCGTTGTTATTATTTCATCTGTATATTGTTTTGCACGCTCTTGCGTTTAATGCTGTAACTTTAGTTTATGGATTGATGTTCTCTTCTGTTCTGTTTTGATTGTGTCGCAACTAAACAAAAGTGTCGTAGGGTATAAACTGGGTAATTTCTGTATAATCAATAAAACAGATTTGCTAAAGACATTACTGCAACAGTTATATGTAACTTCCTTTTCTCAAATTAAATTCTGTGTTGCTCTCCTAGGTCAGTGACCTAACAAATTGTATAGCGCATTACATTTTTGTTTTGTTTTTGTAATATATACAAACTCAGAATTTATCAAATGAACAGCTATTTGACTGACTGTGGTACAATAAACAAAAGCGAAAACTTAACACATTTCAAAATTTGTAAATGATACAGGACTATTTTAAGAACAAATATGGAAACGACTTTAAGAAGACTATTAGTATTATAGTGTTATTTCCCTTTGACCATTCATGAAGTATTTGAAAAAAAAACAAGAAAGTACGATGACGAAAAGGCGAAAGTACGATGACGACAACTAGAAAATACGGAAATGGAAATGTGAAATTATTTCGAGACTTGTGCTCTTTTAAGTAATAGTTAGACCTATGCTGAGTCAATACACTTGTACAGTAGACTCATTATGTCGTTTTTTCCCCAAAATGCATGCAATCCTACAATATTCTCAGTCGCTGCCTTATGAAAATGACAAATTAAACTATTTAACCATGGTGGCAACTCACAGGACACGCATTTTGTAAATAGTCGTAGAGTTAACTTCAGCACATTAAAGCCTTTGTATCAATACATCCATAGTTTTGTGCTTTCTGAAATAAACATGTATATAGAAATCATAAATTATTCATTAAGTGAGTCTGTCTGTAAAGACAGCATTGATAGACATTTTGGACATGTTTTACAGGATGAATTCCATCTTTTTTTTCTACGGAGAAACCAAAGATATTCATGGATGAGTAACAATAATTCTTTTTTTTTCTATGGAGACACAATAAGATATTCATGGATGAGTAACAATAATTCTTTTTTTTTCTATGGAGACACAATAAGATATTCATGGATGAGTAACAATAATTCTTTTTTTTCTATGGAGACACAATAAGATATTCATGGATGAGTAACAATAATTCTTTTTTTTCTATGGAGACACAATAAGATATTCATGGATGAGTAACAATAATTCTTAAGAAACAGAAATAGATACTCTGCGATTATCTATAAGAGATGTTGATACTTCTGATACTAGTCTAGTTTATGACTGGTTAAATAGAAATATAGATATTGTTGTCTCTGGAGCCAAAATTCTAATTTCTACATAAATGTTGAAGTAACTTCCATTTTATCTGTCTGAGATGGGTTGATTAAATATTATTTACATGAAAAATAAATCCGGGACTGCGATCTGCATGACCGATTCTCATCACAGAGGATTTTTTTTATAATACATAATTATGCATTGTCCATGTTTTTTTTCGTTATTATTTGCAAATTTATTTATTCAAAAATTGAGGTTTGAGAAATTCACTAGGAAGGATTTTCTGACGTCAGAACATGTAATGAAACATGATGTTGAGGCCAGTTGATTAGCGTGCATTTAAACCACCAGATTAAAGGCACATAACCTTAGATTTCGAGTTTTCCGTTTTCTTCAAATATTTAAAATGTGCCTTTGAGTTGGCGTAGTAATAATCTAGAAATGTTGTCATAAAGACAGCAGACGATATTTTGACTTTATATTTTATAGAGTAAAAACAACAATTATAATCACCTGCATCTCAGTCCGAACTGTTCATGTTTAATACAGCAAAAAGAAATATATCAGAGCAGAAAATCGTTGTGATTTTCTAATCAAATGATGGCAATTCTAACTTTCATATCGCATTAAATACAAGTAGTGCGTGGAAATAACTATTGTAATCTAATAACTATCTTGGAAAATGAATTAATATAATAAGTTTCTCTGAACCTCGTTTTCAAATTCCTTTTATCAAGCCACAATAGTAATGTTATACAAGTACTTCGATCTGTTATCTGTATCTGACAATATATATATACATATGTATATATGTCTCTAGAATGTCTAGAGAAGAGAGAGAGAGAGAAACAACAACAACAACAACAACGTAATTAATAAACGATAATGTGACCTACAAGACACCGCTACCTGTACACTTTGATGTCGCTGAACCTTTAAACATACACTGCTGAGATTATCTTAACCATTAATGCCTAGTGTCCCCGAAATGAAAACATATGCGGCATTTGATCAAGGTCTTCACTGTTTGCATAAAGGACTTATTTCCCTATATAGATTGAAGATTGTAAGTTTATACTAGGAATCCTTTTAATTAAGCTTGCACTTGTCCAACTAAGCAGGTGGCATAATCCATTAGGCATAAATGGGTTAACTAGGATTATAACTACCGTATTTTGCTGTCAAAATTTCTTTTCGTACATTTGATGAGCACACTTAAAATCATTGCATAAAAAGCTCAATATACTGTATTTCTTTCTTTCTTTCTTTCTTTCTTTTGATTTTGTCAAAATCTTATCCATATAAAATAAATCAAATCCCACCAATCCATTTATACTAAGCTAACGAACAAACGAATGACATAGTGTAAGAACTTTCTCACTACTGAAGATTACGCACGAACGAAAACACTTGAAAACAAAATATACCCACTAATCACAGAGTTACTTCCCCTATCATATCTGCAAGCATTTACATATAACAACGCTAAATATTAATAAAAAGCATTCCAGAAATACTAGATCATGTAGTAGTTCGTCAAATAAATGAAGAATGTTTGAAAATGTTACCCACGGAATTCGTAATTTTACTGTTTATCATCATTTTTAAAACTATCGAAAATAAGTAAGCAGTCATTGGTACGTGATAGCCTTAGAAGCAGTCTGATGTAAAACCTTTTCATTAAACAATAACTGGAGGAATAGTGGTGTAGGAGCTCTTTGAATCCCACCTGAGGTGATTACTAGTTAAGCAATCTAAACTCACATTTATTTTATAATCGTTTGAAAAATAGGGAACATTGCTCATGTGGTTATCCCAATGAAAATGTAGAACACTACTTCTTTAATTGTCCCTTTTATGTTCAACCACGAGTAAAACTTTTTCATAGTCTACGCGCCTTCCAACATCTTAATTGCAAAATGCTTCTTTATGGTCATTCAAGACATTCGTTCGATGACAACTGTTTGATTGTTATTGCTGTACATACTTATATCAGAGCGACAAAGCGTTTCAATTAATTACCACAAAGATAGTTTTATCTAAACATCTCCTGGTATTTTTACCTTACAAGACAAGACTTTATCTCTTTTTTTCTTCAATTTATTAAAATGTGTTTGTTTCATTCACATGTTTTTTCTGTATGTTTTCCAATCTAAGTATCTTAAATGTATGAATGTGCATTTTTGTATTCAAACTTTCTAATTATTTCCATATGTATGTTTAGCTGTAAGTAACCATAACTATCAGACTTGTGTAACTTTTAATTCATCTGGGGAAGATCGTCAACTAAGTTGTTAGAACTTGTGATCTAACCTTTTTTTCCATTGTAATCATTTGGTGTGTAATAAAATTATACCTGCATATGTTGCAATATCTTTTGGAAATAAAATATGTTTAAACTAAACTGGTTAAGACACCCAGGAAGCAGTCATCTTGCGCGACTTTAAAAGCTATGTTTAGGTCACTAAAAAGGAGGGCTGGTTTTTGTTGTTGTTGTTTTTGTTGTTTTTTGTTTGTTTTTTGGACAGAAATGGGAAAACGAAACAAATAAATAAAACTGTGTTTGCTCATTAAACATACATGTAATATTTACAGTGTCCCAAAACTGGATTTTCAGCTGGATTTTTGGCTTCAAAACTGGACAGTTTTTATCAAGCTGTCAGACGAGACGTTTTTTTTTCTGACGAAAAACAGAAAATACATCAGTGGATGTACAGGAGGATTATGACAAAATTTATTTTACAAATTAAATCATTGCAATAGTTAAAAAGCAGATATGTAAAGCTATAAAACATATACGAGTCAAAATATCCTGACCATTTGTCAGGAAATACCAGATAATATATCTAAATCACGAACGCCTACCTCAAATGGCGGGAAAAAATCGGCGGCACTGACTGTTCTAAACAAATCACACAAATGTACCAATGACTGCTATAAATAAAATTGCACATTTTTAACTGACAGAATGAAAACGTTAATACCTCACACAAATATGATCGTACAAGTTTTACTTGCTCATTGTTTTATCTTGATATTTTGTCTAAGAAAATACTCCGATTAATACACAGAAAGTTCTGCAACAGTTTTCAGACTTTATCATGATTTTCTCACTGTGGAAAAATCTCCTTTGAAAATCAAATTTGAATGCCTGCTATTTATAAAAATATATATTCATCTCTTTTCGAAAGAGCTTTATTTCAATATAATGAATCCCCCGTGATTTGCTATCTTAAGGCTTTAAAGGCATATTACATCCCTGAAGCCCGGCTCCATTCTGTCTAAAAAGAGAAATTTCAGACTGAACCGGGACAAATTTTTTCAACTTTGTCGGCGAACAGGTTTTAAAATGCACATTTATTTGGTTGCGGTAAAAAAACTATTTTTGAATACATATTTGAATTATCAATTATTTTTCATTTTAAGGAGGGTGAGCCAGTAAAATAAATTATCAAGACTTATTTTAGGGCGTGTCCCTTTATATTTTCAGAATCTCATGAATCTTGTACGTCGTCCTATTTAGCAGACCATTAGGTATGTTTCACGATATGTTAACTCTAATGTGTTGTCTAATTTTCTGCAGGAAACAACAACACAATGTACACCGCTTCTTGAACTTGAGAATTATATATTTGTTACAAAGACCGCAGTGCGGCAATTCTCAAATAGAGAAAAACTAATGCAAGCTAGAGCTATCATTGAATGTGATTAAAACACCGTTAATATGGAAGAGGGAACACATCAAGTAAGAACTAAATGATGGGTAAAAAATGTCTATCAAACAAACTTAATTACTCTGAAGATATTCAGCCCAGTAAACAAGAAATTGGTAAAACCAAATAATGCTCCCCGAAATATTTTTTTTTTCAGAATGGCAAAAAAAAGTAAGAAATGTACTATCTCAAATTCAAATTTCAAAGACATGTGAAATTAAATACTTTTTAAATTATAGAAAGGATAATCATGGTGAATCATATTTGAGGATTTATATTAAAAAAAAAAAAAAAAAAAAAAAAAAAAAAAAAAAAAAAAAACCTTTGTAAGGACAGTTGATCGCAAAATTTATCTGCTACTTGTTAAATCTGTGAATGTTGGCCGGAATTTTTAAAATCACAACAAGAGGTGTCAAGTACTTGGCTTGCAGGTGTAAAAAGTATATTTACTTCATTAAAACAGTGCTGTTCTCAAGAATTACAGCTGATAAGCCAATGATTTATCTATCGATCGGGGTTGCTATATTACGGTTTATAAAAAGAGATAATTAAAAAACTAACTAATATAAAGTGATGACTCTTTAACACTGCACTTCCTCTCTTTGGTTTTATAACTGTATCAAGTTTTATTCAATTCCCTTCAATACGTTTTAAGTTATTTTCCTAACAAGCATTATTAGGTATTATAAAGGGAGATAATAAAAAATAACTAATATAAAGTGATGACTCTTTAACACTGCACTTCCTCTCTTTGGTTTTATAACTGTATCAAGTTTTATTCAATTTCCTTCAATACGTTTTAAGTTATTTTCTTAACAAGCATTATTAGGTATTATAAAGGGAGATAATTAAAAAACTAACTTATATAAAGTGATCACTCTTTAACACTGCACTTCCTCTCTTTGGTTTTATAACTGTATCAAGTTTTATTCAATTTCCTTCAATACGTTTTAAGTTATTTTCCTAACAAGCATTATTAGATATTATAAAGGGAGATAACAAAAAAAATAACTAATATAAAGTGATGACTCTTTAACACTGCACTTCCTCTCTTTGGTTTTATAACTGTATCAAGTTTTATTCAATTTCCTTCAATACGTTTTAAGTTATTTTCCTAACAAGCATTTTTAGATATTATAGAGGGAGATAATAAAAAAAAATAACTAATATAAAGTGATGACTCTTTAACACTGCACTTCCTCTCTTTGGTTTTATAACTGTATCAAGTTTTATTCAATTTCCTTCAATACGTTTTAAGTTATTTTCCTAACAAGCATTATTAGATATTATAAAGGGAGATAATAAAAAAAATAACTAATATAAAGTGATGACTCTTTAACACTGCACTTCCTCTCATTGGTTTTATAACTGTATCAAGTTTTATTCAATTTCCTTCAATACGTTTTAGGTTATTTTCCTAACAAGCATTTTTAGATATTATAAAGGGAGATAATAAAAAAAAACTAACTAATATAAAGTGATGACTCTTTAACACTGCACTTCCTCTCTTTGGTTTTATAACTGTATCAAGTTTTATTCAATTTCCTTCAATACGTTTTAAGTTATTTTCCTAACAAGCATTATTAGATATTATAAAGGGAGATAATTAAAAAAAACTAACTAATATAAAGTGATGGTTCTTTATAACTGCACTTCCTCTCTTTGGTTTTATAACTGTATCAAGTTTTATTCAATTTCCTTCAATACGTTTTAAGTTATTTTCCTAACAAGCATTATTAGGTATTATAAAGGTAGATAATTAAAAAAACTAACTAATATAAAGTGATGACTCTTTAACACTGCACTTCCTCTCTTTGGTTTTATAACTGTATCAAGTTTTATTCAATTCCCTTCAATACGTTTTAAGTTATTTTCCTAACAAGCATTTTTAGATATTATAAAGGGAGATAATAAAAAAAATAACTAATATAAAGTGATGACTCTTTAACACTGCACTTCCTCTCTTTGGTTTTATAACTGTATCAAGTTTTATTCATTTTCCTTCAATACGTTTTAAGTTATTTTCCTAACAAGCATTATTAGATATTATAAAGGGAGATAATTAAAAAAACTAACTAATATAAAGTGATGATTCTTTATAACTGCACTTCCTCTCTTTGGTTTTATAACTGTATCAAGTTTTATTCAATTTCCTTCAATACGTTTTAAGTTATTTTCCTAACAAGCATTTTTAGATATTATAAAGGGAGATAATAAAAAAATAACTAATATAAAGTGATGACTCTTTAACATTGCACTTCCTCTCTTTGGTTTTATAACTGTATCAAGTTTTATTCAATTTCCTTCAATACGTTTTAAGTTATTTTCCTAACAAGCATTATTAGATATTATAAAGGTAGATAATTAAAAAAACTAACTAATATAAAGTGATGACTCTTTAACACTGCACTTCCTCTCTTTGGTTTTATAACTGTATCAAGTTTTATTCAATTCCCTTCAATACGTTTTAAGTTATTTTCCTAACAAGCATTTTTAGATATTATAAAGGGAGATAATAAAAAAAATAACTAATATAAAGTGATGACTCTTTAACACTGCACTTCCTCTCTTTGGTTTTATAACTGTATCAAGTTTTATTCAATTCCCTTCAATACGTTTTAAGTTTTTTTCCTAACAAGTAATTAGGTATTATAAAGGGAGATAATTAAAAAACTAACTAATATAAAGTGATGACTCTTTAACACTGCACTTCCTCTTTTTTGTTTTATAACTGTATCAAGTTTTATTCATTTTCCTTCAATACGTTTTAAGTTATTTTCCTAACAAGCATTATTAGATATTATAAAGGGAGATAATTAAAAAAACTAACTAATATAAAGTGATGACTCTTTAACATTGCACTTCCTCTCTTTGGTTTTATAACTGTATCAAGTTTTATTCAATTTCCTTCAATACGTTTTAAGTTATTTTCCTAACAAGCATTATTAGATATTATAAAGGGAGATAATTAAAAAACTAACTTATATAAAGTGATGACTCTTTAACATTGCACTTCCTCTCTTTGGTTTTATAACTGTATCAAGTTTTATTCAATTTCCTTCAATACGTTTTAAGTTATTTTCCTAACAAGCATTATTAGATATTATAAAGGGAGATAATTAAAAAACTAACTTATATAAAGTGATGACTCTTTAACACTGCACTTCCTCTCTTTGGTTTTATAACTGTATCAAGTTTTATTCAATTTCCTTCAATACGTTTTAAGTTATTTTCCTAACAAGCATTATTAGATATTATAAAGGGAGATATTTAAAAAACTAACTAATATAAAGTGATGGTTCTTTAACACTGCACTTCCTCTCTTTGGTTTTATAACTGTATCAAGTTTTATTCAATTTCCTTCAATACGTTTTAAGTTATTTTCCTAACAAGCATTATTAGATATTATAAAGGGAGATAATAATAAACTTACTAATATAAAGTGATGACTCTTTAACATTGCACTTCCTCTCTTTGGTTTTATAACTGTATCAAGTTTTATTCAATTTCCTTCAATACGTTTTAAGTTATTTTCCTAACAAGCATTATTAGATATTATAAAGGGAGATAATTAAAAAACTAACTAATATAAAGTGATGACTCTTTAACACTGCACTTCCTCTCTTTGGTTTTATAATGTATCAAGTTTTATTCAATTTCCTTCAATACGTTTTAAGTTATTTTTCAAACAAGCATTATTAGATATTATAAAGGGAGATAATTAAAAAACTAAGTAACGTAGAGTGATGGGTTTTTTTAACATTGCACTAACTCTCTCTAGTCTCTATAACTGTGTGAAGATATAATGACATATTTTTGATACTCTTAGAAGTTATACTCCAGACAGGCATTATTTAACTTTCGTAATTATCATTAAGGGAGATAATTAAACAATAAGCAGTGTAAAATTATGGTTCATAAAAGCTGCATTTCCCCTCACTGTTAATTATCACTGTGTTAAAATTTAATAAAATTCTTTAGATAGTTTTGAAATTATTCTCCGGACAAGCATAATTGAGAACCATAAAGGGAGATACTTCATAAACTGAGTAATGTAAGGCTATAGTTCTTTGACATTACACTTCCGCTCACTAGTTTCTATAACTGTGTGGAGTTTCAATGAGATATCATTGATAGTTTAGAAGTTGTACTCCGGACAAGCATTATTAAACATTTAAAGTATCGTTAAAGGAGATAATTTGAAAATTAAGCAAGGTAGACATATGGTTTTTTTCACTTTTCCTCTCTAGTATCAGTATCTATGACTGCGTGAAGTTTAAACCAAATTCCTTCAATACTTTTCAAATTAATATCATAATAAAGTATTAAAAAGGGAGATAATTAAAAAAACTAAGTAAATTATAGTTATAGTTCTTCCGCTGACTACTTTCTATAACTGTGTGAAGTTTCAATGAGATATCGTGGACAGTTTAGGAGTTATATTCTGGACAAACATCATTAACATAAGGGAGGTGATGAAACAAATATGCAAGGCAGAATTATGTTTTTAGACACTGCACCTTTTCTCACTTGTCTGTATCGATATGTCAAATTTCAATCAAATCCCTTCAATACTTTTCAAGTTATTCTCCGGATAAGCGTGTGACATTTTATGTATTATTAAGGGAGATATTAAAAAAAAATAAGCAAAGTAGACATATGGTTATCGAACAGTGCACTTTCACTCACTAGTATCTATAACTGTGTGAAGTTTTACTAAAAGTTCTTCAATGCTTTTCAAATCAAGATCCTGACATGCATTATTAAGTTTTATAAAGAGATAATTAAAAAGTGTAAATCAGAGTTATGTTTCTTTAACACTGCACTTCCTCTGACTAGTCTCTATAACTGTGTGAAGTTTCAATGAGATACCATGGACAGTTTAGAATGTATGCTGAAAAAAACTTTCACCCGTTTTCAGGCCTAAACTGGAATTTTACATTATACAAATTCTTTACGTAACTGTAAAGAACACCAGCCAATCTTCGGTGCACAACATGGTTTTTTTGCATTTAACCATTCAAGTGACGAATTGTTGACAAAAAAGAATGGTCCGCAGGAGAGCATAAAACAGGTGCGCGATGACGTAGTATCCTACCATTGCATACGCTTAGGACAACAGTCTCGCGCAAATGAAAGTAGAATTGATAAAAGTGCTTTAACCTATGACTAGATATGACAGATAATATAAATGACGTAAATCACTTTCATTCTGAAGCATTTCCTGTTCAGGTTAACATTATGCTTCTGTTCAAAATGATCAAGATGCATGATGGTCAAGGTAAATCTTGAAATTTCAGTGAATGTTCATAACTAGGTATACAAAGACATAATAGTTCTGCTACTAATAAGGCTACAAATAAAATATACCCTCCAGTTTTATGCTTTTTTAGTATTGAATGGGCGTCATAATGAAGCAACTATATTCACACTCACATAAAGAGAGTTTCACTAAAAATATGAAAAAGGGTAATCAATGTAATCTGTGCAAGCTGATTATTTCTTTACTGTTATTTTCAGAGTCACTTCAACCTCTTATATAACTCTTATGTTTCTCTTCCAAAATAAATATACTGTTGGCATTAAAGATTTCTGAGTAAAAAAGGTGAAGAATCTTGAAAAATGGTGGAGGGAGAATGACACATATGAGCAGTGGTTCCGTCGCAGAACATAGTATACCCGATCCAGGCCTGGCTGGTTCGAATCTCAAGAAGGGCGCGAGTTTACAGTGAGTTTCTGCATTCTACATTTGTCTTTACGAGCACTGGTTAGAACCAATGAAGCAGTTATTGACTTAATTCAATCCTTTCTCATCCCGTCTGATTTCGAAGTGATAATACATATAATCATTATTGCTCAAATAATTGACTTGTTGCTCAAATAGCTGAAGTGTGAAAAACGGTTACATTTTTGAAATCACTAAAGCATGGCGAGGAAAAATATTATTACAGTTATATATATAGCATTTAACGTAAGTTTTCAAGTCAACCAAAATGAGCAAACTCAACATTTCCAAATCATCGTAAATCGCAAGACTAAGTTAAGACACTGTAGTAATAATGTCGCATACTTTTCTGCTAAATAAATAATATTGTTGTGTATGTGGCTAAGTTCGTGGACGGAAATGAACTAAAAGATTGCAATTGATTTTTCCTTTTTTACCATAACGTAGAACATACTGATGAAATAATACAAACACTTATAACATCGACATAATTTTAACAAGAAATGTTTGTAAAACATACATGCCCCCCCAGCAGCACCTAATTGATGGTGGTTGGGCCAAAGCGTTCTCTAGTTATTGATCGGAAACCGTATTTAGGTAAAAGTCTCTGTGATCTTGACCTTTGATCTAATGACCTCAAAGTCAACAGGGGTCACCTACTGGAAATGACCAACCAGCATACCAAGTTTGGTGAACCTAGGTCAAAGCGTTCTTAAGTTATTGATCGGAAACTGTTTTTTGGATGAAGGTTCCTGTGAGTTTGACCTGTGCCCTAATGACCACAAAGTCAACAGTGGTTATCTGCTGATGATGACCAACCAGCATACCAAGTTTGGTGAACCTAGGTCAAAGCGTTCTCGATGTTATTGATCGGAAACCGGTTTTAGGATGAAAGTCTCTGTGATCTTGACCTTTGACCTTAATGACCTCAAAGTCAATAGTGGTAAGGTGCTAAG
The DNA here is from genome assembly GCA_012932295.1 of Cyclina sinensis. Taxonomy (NCBI): domain Eukaryota; kingdom Metazoa; phylum Mollusca; class Bivalvia; order Venerida; family Veneridae; genus Cyclina; species Cyclina sinensis. The sequence continues at coordinate 77,138 of JAAONU010000101.1, forward strand.
GCGTTACTTGATAAAAGCAGTTAGAAAGAAGAGGCCAGAGCTTGTCGCGAAATTCTATCTTCACCCTGGCAACACGCCATACGTCTACAAAGACAACACTAGCTGGCATTGATATTAAAAAGCTACCTCATCTCTAGTAAGTTTCAGACCTAGCGGATGAAGTTTTGGCTTATCCCCAACATAAAGAACAAACTGAGAGGCTCACGTTTCGATGACGTCAAAGATCTGCCCATGGTTTTTATGGAGTGTCTCAGGATAATATAAAGAGAAAACTTTAACAGCTGCTTTAAATCTTTGGTTCACTGACACTAGACATGTGTGAAGTGCTCTGGGAAATAGTTTGAGAAAATTTGACATATGTTTTGTGTCCGTTATTGCAACATAAGACTTTCTGCAATTGTTCATGCATTTAGTTGCCCCGCTCACGTTTAACTAACGTTGCTTTGGTAATACTTATTAGCTTCTGAGAATAAGTAAAAGATAAATAGAGCTATGCATGTTAAAACATTGTGTTTTTTTTTTTCAAATAAGAATGTTATGGCACTTGTCCCGAAACTTTCCGAACACTCCTCGTAGTTATGAAACAGAAAATTATATTGTGTACTATTGCTTTCAGATTTGCTATGTTATTTAAACTTCTTTCGCGGTTCTTTTTTTTTCTTAACACAGAGCGATTTGTCATGTTATATACTGATATTACTAGTTTTGCATGAAAACAAAACGTTGTGGACATAAACTGGGTAATTTCAGTTTAACGAATAAATTGCTTAAAATACTTTTCTATGTTTTTCTATACACATATATCTTACTAGAGTTATCACTTCATTGCGTCGTGTGTGTGTGTGCATGTGCGTGCACGCGTGCGTGCGTGCGTGTGTGTGTGAAACTCTACTATTTGCTAATTAGCTTATCAGTATGACACTGTATAATGAGAGTTCACATTTGTTTCGACATCTTTGTTTGAAAATAATGAAACACTTAACTAATAGACTTCATGTAAAATTCACCATGTAAAACATCTTGTTTTGAAATATGTATCAAAGGAACGTGTGATTTATTTAGAGAAAGACTTACCATTTTTCATCTGAATGTAAGTTTTGCCTTGACCTGAAAGAGAATCAAGAATATCTTTTTTATCACTGAATCTGATGAATACCCATGAATCTTCACGTACAAAAATAACCCTGAATTTTGAAACTTTCGTCATTTGCGTGATACGCAGGAGGTTTAAAAGTATCTTGTGGTGACATATGGTATTTTCAAAATGCCTCCATATAATGAAGCTTTGGCAATACAGTGTTGCAGTAAAACAAAGTAAATAGTTAGAATTTATATCCCCGTCGAGAAATGTACATTTTTTAACGTTTTCATTAATGCTCTAAATATACGCAGTTATTTCTAAGACGTAAATTTGGAAATAAACATCCTCAAATGCAAAAAAGCAGTATATGACATTGAAAATGTGGTATGCAGTAACCCATCAAATAAAGATATCATTCTAATTTCAGTGATAGATCAAGAGTTTGAAAAGTGTCCAGTCTCACAAAAGAGTCGAATATAGGACTAAAATTTTTAATAGTTTACATAAAGAAAGAAGAAATACTTTGTTCATTATTTTCAGTTTTCGATTAAATAAGCTGTTTTTTTATTAAATTATGTATGGCAAATTTTGCATTTTTTTAAATATTTTAATACAAATTGTGATATACAAATTTGGTTAAAATTGGTCCAGTATTAAAAGAGTTCATAATTTTGAATTATTTTATTGTGTATCTTAATCCTATTATTTATCAGTACGGGTCGCTTTTATTTATCGATATATTGTACATTGAAAAGTATAATCATTCAATTTATGATTTCCACGTTTGTTTGTTTTTTTGTTAGGTGGGAAATCTGACTAAATGCAGTATAAATTTTGATCGCACAGCGAATCCTTGGGTAAACATTTTTACAGGACTTTGGACGTAGATCCATTTAGTTTTCTTTTCTTTTTTGCAAACTGCCAAAGTAAGAATTTGATTTCTTCAATTTGCTTTTATTCATTTATTTTGTTTTCCTAAGTAATTTCGATGTAGATATTTATTTTGTGTAAATCTTTTTTCTTTTCGAGTAAATTTTTACTTAACTTTTGAAACATAGATTCACTGTTTTAATCTTTTAATATGAGTAATTCTGAAAGGAATCTACAAAATGATAGTTTTATAATTCAATGTATCTATAACAACGCCAGCTGTACACATTATCTAGATGTAGCGCTTTTGTTTATAAAAAGAAATTTTACCTTCATTTGTTAAGGAAAACGCTGTTGGTTTGAATATATTCAGAATAGCTGCAGAAAAGAATAGCATAATTATGTTTAAAAATAATAAATTAATTAATGATTAAGTAATTAATTAATTAATCATTAATTAATTAATCATTCCGTTCATTTAAAGTAATGGAAATTTAGTTGTTTTTAAAGTATAAGATTGATTATGGAAGCGAGAGCTGTTTACTTGGCACTATAGTGTTCTGAATTTTCCGTTTGATGGTGTCTCCACATAAGTATTGTGTACTGTTTGAGGAATTGAATAAGTGCTCTATATTTATAACACAATTTATATATAGGCACCGCAGCGTAGTCGGGCCTAGCTGTGTAATTTATTCAAAGAAGCTTATTTGACACGTCTGTCCACAATATTTGTTTGTCATTATTTTTATGACCGTTTATATTTTTCAAGCTTCTTCATGGGGCACAGATTCCCAGATGAATCCTCCAGTCAGGTGTAGCAGGGTCATTTTATTTGGTGGGACATTGATCCTAACCGGCCGTATGGCAGTACGACGTCAAGATGTATCCTCCGCAACTTTGAACAAGTCAAAGCAGACGCGTAGAAGGGTTATTATCTTAGATATACAGTGTTACTATCACAACAAATATACCAATGGAGACAGTGGTTTAAAACATAATAGCTTTTGGAAGTTTATGGAAAGTTTTATCAAGTTCTTTACGTATACAGCTTAGTGCCAATATCTCTAAGACGATGAATTTCTCAAGTTATTTTGACTTTTAATTAGAACAGTTTTATTATTCTTTTTTTTCATTCATTTATATTTTTTGTAAACGTTTGCATATATATTCTTCTTTGATTAAATATTAATTGTTATTTGGTGGTTTTTTTCTGTTTATTTTTGGTCTCGCCATTCTACTATCCCAGCATGTGTCAACACCGGTGCTAGAAAAAACTCATCTTACATCTCCCGTGTAAGACAGGTCACGTGCTTTGAAATGTCGTCATTTCGGCGCATTTTATGAATGAATGGCGTGCTAAGGTTGACGTCATTTTGCCGTTATGAATGAAGCTGTAAATTCTTACGCTACTATAAGAAAACAGTGCCAATATTATTGTAAGATTTCCCTAATTTCTATCAGAAATGTGATATAATAGCAAACAGTTATTTTCCAATTTTTCGCCTAAGTTTATTAAGATCAACAATCTTTGCTCTATGATCGGTGGACTTACAATGATAGTAACAAACCTGCTGAAATCCGTCCATGAACAGAGAAGTTATTGTCCAAACAAGTCTATTATCAACATTTTTATACTTGACAAGTCACTTTACTTTTTAGCTAAGGTATTTCAAACATATTTAATGCATAGATAAGGTATGACCAAGACAATGTATATTATCATCATTTTTTTTACATCTGAACAGTGAGTGTGACCTTAACCTTTAAGCTATGGATCTGGATCGCAACACATCGTTTAATCACGGTGAACAAATGTGCAAGTTTGATTAAACAAGTCAACATTTTTAACATTTGACCAATCACTATATTCTTGACCGTTAAGCAATGGACCATGGGTCTTACTGGCAAAATACTGTCTTGTCAAGATGAACAAAAAAGGCAAGGTATTTCCGAAACCTTCCATGTATGAAGATTACGGTCGGGACAAGAAACGGGACGAACGGAAGGACAGAGGAACACTAAGGTGTACCCAGTATAGCTCTATACAACTCTTTATTAACAAGATGACCCTTATTTGCTACCAATCTACAAATATTTTTTGAACTAACTTTTTCTTGATTAAACGTTAACAGCATTGATACCGACTGTCATGTTTAATACACGGTGTTCATTTGCAAGGTACTAATTCACATAAAATAATTTCACGTGCCTGAAAAATTGAAGGTGCGAATATTGTTCTTGGGCATGACACATTAAGTCTTAAGGGTTAACATTTCTGACATTATTTCAACATCCATCTAGGAATGACAAAAGGACCCGATATTTTAATTTGACTTCTGTCTGACTTTGATCTTGGAGGCATGGACCTGACTTTTGCACATGACTCATGGTGTTCAATATTCCTGCCAATATATTTCAAATTCATTCAAGGAATGTCGAAGCTATGCATTGGGCACAATTTGTGACTTACAGACATCCATTCAAACTTCCAAACAGAAAAAAACAACATCAAACATTCTCCCCTACCACTATAAAGGGGGGGCATAATATTATTTACATACACCAGTATTTTACCAGAAAACTTTAAAATAAGAGTTGTTTCATAACGTATATATGTTGTTTCTGTAATTCTGTAATTCTTTGCCTTATATATTCATCCATTGTTGTCTTGTTTCAGCTATTTTTCCGTGTTCAGACCGTTGATATAAATCTTTATATGTAGACTTTTGTTTGTTTCAATTAATTCAAAAACAATGCCTATGCTACTTAAAATAACCTTTATCTTACATACTGTAAATTGTACGATTTGGTCCTCTGACATCGATTTCTGCCGGCTGACTAGATGGTTTCTATAAAAAATAATAAAAAATAAGAAAGAATTTAAAAAATATAATATAAATTATATCAACGAATCATACCTGTTAAAGCCTTAGAAACAAAATATTACGGTAAAACAGATGTTCTTTTCATTTCTGTAAAGAATGTTATAAACTTAATCTCTTCTAATACTATACTTAAGAAAGGATGGTCAATTCAAAACGCCATGTATTTAAAGATAAATAAAATACGCTTAAGGGGAAGACTTGAAGTCTGACTGGAACATTTTTGGGAATAAAGATAGTTAAATGGAGTAACCTTGGTTCAGACGATAACGACACATGGTAATACTTGCTATTTTTAGCTGTTGAGTCTCAGCAGTGTGTTGTTCTATTGCTTTCTGAGTACTTTGTAATCTGTTGTGAACGTCATCTGCATATATTGTTTCTAAAGCTTCTGACTCGGCTGTCTCTATTTCTCCAAGTTTCTTCCGCTTTTTGCTCTGCAACTCTGATCCAGCTCCGTCTCTATCATTAAGAATTTTCCGCTTTTTGCTCTGCAACTCTGATCCAGCTCCCTCTATTTCTGTAAGGATGTTCAGCTTTTTGCTTTGCATATCTGACCTAGAATCCTCTACGTCTGACCTTGCTGAGTCTATTTCCACATAAAGGTCTTCTTCCTGCATCATCTCGTTTTCTTTACTAAGGCTGGCTTTTATCTGATTATTCTGTAACTGAAAGGAAGGAAGAAGAGTTTTCTTACATAATGGAGACCTCACCTAAATTAAAGGCCGCTTTAGAATTATAGCATCTATAAATAAGTAAGTAAGTAAGTAAGTAAATTGTTTATTATAGTGACAGTGTGTATATAGCAGATACAAATACATGTAACAAATACATACAAAAACACCCGGCCCATTGGACCTAAAAATAAATGTACGTATATATAAACAATTAAACTATAAACTATATTCATATAAAAAATCTGGTGCAAAAGCATATTAATGAAGCAGTTAACTTTGATGACAAGAAATATTCGACTTTATTTCATTACAATTAAACACATTAAGATAATACCGACAGAACAGCAACATCTGACTGAAAAAATGTGATAAGGCTTAGTGAATGCTTTAATAAATAAATTTCACAATTTATATAAAGTGTTACCAAAGGAACGTTTGAGACAAACCATTTTGAAATTGAACCTGCAGTTTCTATGAAGAAGATTTTTTAAAATTTCATATAAAGACATACAACGAAAATAAGCCACATCCCTGGCAGACATTCTTTTTCATGGATCGTATTAAATTTCACAATTGAAATAGAGGTTCCTCCAAGGCACACTTGTGCCTCATTTTTTACGTTGGATTTGCAATGTCGAAGTAGAAAATTTGTATAGTTTCCAATATAGACATGTAAAGAAAAATAAGCTTTGATCCTGACAGTCATGTTTTTGCTGATCCCAATATATTCCATAGTTTTTGATAGAGGGTGGCAAACAGAAAAAATAGTCAAAATTACAAAAAAAAATCCTGCCATGGGTCTCTGAGGGGAAGAGCCTTGATTTTCTCAAGACAAGAAAAACAACAAATGTTTGTAAAATATACATGCCCCCCAACCCCCAGCAGCACCTAATTGCTTGTGGTTGGGCAAAAGCGTTCTCTAGTTATTGATCAGAAACCGGTTTTAGGATCAAGGTCCCTGTGGCCTTGACCTTTGACCTAATGACCTCAACATCAAAAGGGTCATCCACTAGTTATGACCAATTAGAATACCAAGTTTTGTGAACCTAGGTCAAAGCATTCTCTAGTTATTGATCGAAAACCGTTTTTAGGACGAAAGTCTCTGTGATCTTGACCTTTGACCTATTGACCTCAAAGTCGATAGGGGTTATCTTCTGGAGATGACCAACCAGCATACCAAGTTTGGTGAACCTAGGTGAAAGCGTTCTCTAGTTATTGATCGGAAACCCTTTTTTGGAAGAAGGTTCCTGTGAGCTTGACCTTTGACCTAATGACCAGAAAATCAATAGGTGGTCATCTATTGGTGATGACCAACCAGCATACCAAGATTGGTGAACCTTGGTCAAAGCGTTCTGTAGTTATTGATCGGAAACCGTTTTTAGGATGAAAGTCTCTGTCAGCTTGACCTTTGACCGAATGACACTGAAATCAATAGGTGGTCATCTACTGGTGATGACCAACCAGCATACCAAGTTTAGTGAACCTAGGTTAAAGCGTTCTATAGTTATTGATCGGAAACCGTTTTAAGATGAATGTCCCTGTGAGCTTGACCTTTGACCTTATGACCTCAAAATCAATAGGGGTCATCTACTGGTGATGACCAACCAGCATACCAAGTTTGGTGAACCTAGGTCAAAGCATTCCCTAGTTATTGATCGGAAACCGTTTTTAGGATGAAGGTCCCTGTGAGCTTGACCTTTGCCTTATGACCTGAAAATCAATAAGAGTCATCTACTGTTAATGTCAAACCAGCACACTAAGTTTGGTGAACCTAAGTTAAAGCGTTCTGTAGTTATTGATCGGAAACAAAGTGTCTACCGACGGACCAACCGACAGACAGACCGACCGACCGACCGACCAACCGACATATATCTGCAAAACTATATGTCCCTCATCTTCGATGGGGGCATAAAAAAGATATATCCCTTCAATTTTTTTTTTAAATCAATTGTTTTGAACGGCTTCCTTCGGCGGACATTGAGATGGCCTTATATAAATTAAAAAGAAATGTCTTAGCAGAAACTTCTACGAGATAAAGTGAGAAAGTTCCTGGACTGGGTCAGTATATCAAAAGGTTGACGTTTTTACCATGAAACTTAACATAGCAGCAATTCCGTCAGTCGGCATTGTTTGATCCATTTATTTTCATGAAGCGTTACTTTTCCGAAAAAAAATGACTTCTGAAACATCGAAAAAATGAAGCACGGGGCACTTCGAAAATCGTCTCTTTCAGTTTTTTTTCCTGAACGAGTTTCAATTATCTCAGTAATTGGTGCCCAAACGTAATAAAATGAGGTGTGACGTCATAGAAAAATCTTAGTGTGCATTATCGCAACAGACGCAGATTGTACAGCAATTGCTAGTTTTCGTGTAGACTTTTACAGAAACCTGTATACAGAGCGGGTTTAACGTAATTACAAGTGTATTTCATGCAAACAGAAACACAGACTTGAGGTAAACATAACGTCATTCTTATCGATAACGTCAAATGACGTTCCAAAGTGCCCCTTGCACTCTCCTTACTGCATGTATGATAATAGGCCTTGTGAATTAATATTTGTTTTAAAATTGCTGATATTTAGAACATTTAAAAGAGTAAAATTTAATTTTTCCTGACGTATAGTTTTATCTTTATTCGTGACGTAATGGTTGGGATATAGAGCAGCCCAGGAACTTTATGAATTTACCTCGTAAATGAGAAAAATTGTCTACAGACACCGACTTTACGATAACAATGGTGACACTGTCATAAAATACGCCCGTCACAAAAGCTTTAGGTGGAGATGTGGGCATCATGGATAAGAAGTGTTAGCTGGGAAAATTTGTATAACAATCCATCAATAAATGATGACTTAACGGTCCATATACATTTGTGCCAAGTTATATCGAAATCACTCTATGCATGTAGAAGTTTTGCTCCGGACAGACGTTTTTCAAAGAGATCTAAGTGTGACCTTGTCCTTTGACCTCGAAACACGGTTAATGCGCAGTGCACTACAGCTCATGGCAGTGAACAATTCAATAAAGTAATACTAAAATTCCTCCACGCATATATGAGATATGCTCCATACAAAATCTGGATATTTCGTGATCTTTAGTGACCTTGACCTTGCATAATGACCTAAATTACATGTGTTACACCTGTAGTCATAAAAATTACCATTTGTGTTACAATCCCTCAATAAATGATGACAAAATGGTCACTATACACATCTTCATATTTTTATCTGAAATTTGACCTCTATGTGTGACCTTGACCATGGCCAGAGGGACGTGAATTTTGCGCGCGACACTCAGGCTCACAATGGTAAACATTTGTGCCAAGTTATATTGAAATCCCTCTATGCATGTAGAAGTTTTGCTCCGGACGGACGTTTTTCAATAAGCTCAAAGTGTGTCCTTGACCTTTGATCTAGAGACCTGGCTCATGCGTGGAGCAATACGGCTTATAGTGTTGAATATTTCTAGAAAGTATTATAACAATTCTTCCATGCATGTAATAGATATGCTCCATACAAAATCTGGATATTTTATGATCCTTAGTGACCTTCACCTTGCATCTTTTGACCTAAATTACATGAGTCACACCTGTCCCTAAAAAATGATGACTAAATGGTCCCTTTACACATGTTCATATTTTTATCTGAACTTTGACCTCTAGGTATGACCTTGACCTTGACCACAGGGACATGAATTTTGCGCGAGACACTCCCTCTCACAATGATGAACATTTGTGCCAAGTTATATTGAAATCCCTCCATGCATTTAGAAGTTTAGCTCCGGACAAGCGTTTTTCAATGAGCTCTAAATGTGACGTTAACCTTTGACCTAGAAACCTGTGTTATGTGCGCGACACGGTTTCTTATAGTGTTGAACATTTCTATGAAGTTTCATTAAAATCCTTCTATGCGTGTAGGAGATATGCTCCGGTCAAAATTGGACGGCGCCCGCCCGCATGCCCGCCAGGGGTGTTCCCATAATACGTCCCGTTTTTCAAACGGGCGTATAAAGAGGTAAATGGCATTTTCTCAGTGAGAAAATAAGTGAACGGACACTGACAGTACCTAATATAACGGTAAATGTCATCTTCTCAGTAGAAGGTTCTAAATGAGAAAATCTATCAACGGGAATTGACATTGCATGATATAAAGGTAAATGGCGTTTTTTCAATAGAAGATTCTAAATAAGAAAATCTGTAAACCGCAATTGATGAAGCCTGATATAAAGGTAATTAGCATTTTCTATGTGAGAAAATTGGCAACGCACACAGCTATGTCTTCATTTGTTATAAGGCGTTGCCGGTAATTGCCAGTATATGCTTTCAGTAGTTTTTGATAATTACAGCATCAGTTTGTTTTTAAACTTACATATAATCATTTTTCATCAATGTCATTACACATTTTTTATAATGACAAATATGGCATATGAGAAAAGTATAAAATTTCGTGCACTCATATAGAGTACCGAAATAATATTAAATACGATTACTACTATGGTACTACACAATGTATATAATCTAAAGTACACATCTGTCAAAATGGGTGTGTTCTATATCAATGTTAGGAATAATAGTTCATAAAAAAGAGAAATTTGTTATTAAAGACGGGTATAATAGTGTTTTCAATATGGAAAGTATACTTTTGTTCAAAGACTTACAGACAAACAAATAGTTGCAGAAATGAATAACGGTACAGAGACTTTTCAAAAATTTGTTTAACAAAAATTGTTAAGCCAGCTTAACAAATATAAAATCATTGTAATGACACGAGGTCTGGAAAGTTATTCAGGCTAAACATATAATAGCACAAGTGAAGACATATACAGATTTTGATGGAGTAAAAATATTTAACTGGTTTAACAAATATTAAATCATGATAATGACAAGAGGTCTGGAAAGTTATGCTGGTTTTACAAAGAGTAGAAAAATTAAGAAGTGTACAGAAACTTTTCAAAAGATTTGGTATCAGTATTATTAAAGAGGCTGTACTCCAGATTTGACATAAAAAATTTTTTTTCATAAATTATATATTTAGATGCCGTGAGATTATAACAACATAATATTTTACTACAAAACTGATTATAAAAGTCAAAATAGAATAAAACAATATATTTTCGCTCCAGCCTGATTTGAACTCTGGACCCTCATGTTAACAAAATATTTCCAACGCTTTTACTGTCACTATCATCGCCGCATGTGATATTACAGATATTTACTTTAAATCTTATACGATAGAGTTATACCGTCGCGTTACGGTATAGCACTTTGAAAGGGAAAAAATCAATTTATAATGTAATTATTTGACTTATTTTTTGTCAGTAAGTTATTTTTAAGCATTAGTCATAAATATTACAAGAAATTTATAATACAAGAAAACTTTCTCTTTTTTGTCCTCTGGAGCACAGCCCCTTTAAGCCAGCTGAAGAAATTTATCAACATGTTAATGAACAATTAGTCTAAAAAGTCATGCCAGTTTTTCAAAAGATTTGGTATAGTAAATTGTTAAGCCGACTCAACAAATTTAAAATTATGGCAATGAACAATAAGTAATAATGTTTTGCAGGCTTAACAAATATAAATGGCACTTTTTAAAAGATTTGGTATTTGAAATTGTAAAGACAGCTTAACAAATATAAAATCATGGTAATGACAAAAGATCAGAAAAGTACAGCCTGTTTAAGAACTAATAGATTTAAACGCTTTGATGCCAGAAATGGTTAAGCCAGCTTAAAACATATAGAATCAAGGTACAAGGTCTGAAAAGTTATGACGGCTTAGCAAATAGTAGCAAATTGAAGAACTGTATAGAAACTTTTGAAAAGATTTGGTATCAGAAATTGTAAAGCTGGCTTGAAAAATATAAAATCGTGGTAATATTAACAAGAGGTCTGAAATGTTATGCTGGCTAAACAAATATGAACAATGAAGAACTATGCAGAAACTTAACAAATAGTAGCAAAAATGAAGATTGGTACAGGCACCTTTCAAAAGTTTTGGTATCAGGAATTGTTAAGCCGGCTTGACAAATTTATCATCATGGTAATGAAAAACTAGTCTAAATACAACAACAAATATAAAAGCTTAACAACCAACTGTACTGAAACTTTTAGAAAGGTTTGTGACAGAAATTTGTGAAATTAGCTTAACAAATATATAAATCAATTGGCCTCTTAGGCAGGGGCAATTTTAAACAAAGGTAGATATTTTTACAATCCTTGTAAGGATAAGCAAAATGGTGCTACAAACCAGATATCTAAGATCAAGCGCTTATGACTCCTGACAAGAATATTTCGAAAGAGTTTATATTTCACACATATATGACTCTTAGGGCGGAGTCAATTATGAACCCAGGGGCATGATTTGTACAGTCTTTACAGACGACTGCTAGATTATATTCTAGGCCTTGTGGTTTCAGACAAGAATATTGTCTAAGTTTCCATTTTATAAACCTATATAAAAAATGACTCTTCCAAGTGTGCGCGCGCTCGTGTGTGTGAGTGTCGGTTTTTTTTTTCTTTTGGGGGGGGGGGGGTCAAAAATAGCCATACGGACATAAATTGAATAAACTTCGTAGAGGATCTCTAGATGATGTTTCATGCAACATATCTCAGTTAAAGGCCTTGTGAAAATAGTTAAGATAACAAGGATATGGATAGAACACTTTAGGTAATAATAAATACGCTTTGATATAATTAATCAAGCAATATTACACGAGAAATGTACGAGTTTTATGTTAAGTCTGTAAACTTTTAGAACGCGTACGTTTAGGAGACATGACAAATGCTTTGTAGCTAATACTACATTACACTGTTTCTTGATGTAAGTGTTGTGAGTGTCATAGGTATTTGTTATTAGGGTAGCTAGTTTATAATAAATATTTACCTCGAAGTCCCTTTCCTCAATGTTCTCATATGAACCACAACGCTCAGCAGCCCCTATGATTTCAACAGAATCCATGTCTTTTACAAGCTCAGTCCTTGCTTTTTCAATGGATGTTTCCACCTTTTGTGATTCTGTATCCTCATAAAAGTTCCCTTCGGCTCTCTCCGACACACCACAGTCCTGAAGCTGATTATTTCCTGTAACACAAACATCGACATCGTGTAAACATTAATTCTAGTTGCACCACGTTATCCTAGATTTAAACTTGGGGTTTGCTTTGAGATTGAGATTCTTTTATATATAAACTATCTATTTTTTTCTATTATTAATAACTGTTTTGCAAGTCAATAAACGACTTAAAACGTTGATAACTTTTTATCAACCCTTAATGAGTACATATAGTCGCCATTTCGTCCTTCCGTTTGGATATCAGTCCGTTGAATTTTTGTTCCAAATATCTCAGTGTAAGGCGTGTTATTTCAGACAAGAATATTTTCATTTTTTCCCCTTTCGGTAGCATCAGCAACACGAGTTCTGATTAAAAATCATTTCTTTGAATAAATTTGGTAGAGCTTTATGTAAGGAACATCCCAATATTCGAACTTGACAAAGGTCTAATGGCCATATACAATGACTCCAAGTTTGAATTAGAGTTGTTTCTATATGTGAATGTTTCATTTGTAAACTATAAAACCCTGACATTTAACCATTCTTCAAGGCAAAGTGAGGTACAAATTATCTCCTGTCAGGAAATATCAATAAGGTATGAATATTTTTGGATCAAATAGTCGGAATAGTAGTACTGCATACACAATACGGTATATATGCAAATGTAAAATTTGGTCTAATAAATTCCCATAACTAATTTTATTGAAACCGAGAAACTGAAGCTTCGTTTGAAATATTGAACTAAATGGTCAATTTTCTCATTCATCCTTAATGATTGAAAATGATGCATTTCAGTAGAGACAAGTTTGTCATGTCTTTCATCATCAAAGCGTTACAGTTAGACACTCTTTTTTCATTGTGTAGGAAATAATTCTTAACAAAATGTGAATCTTTGTTGTATACAAAAACGACATAAAATCCTAAAATTGCTCCGGCTAAATAAGTAAAACTCTAAGCAAGCTCTCATTAAGAGAAACGGTAAATAGGAATATCATGTCTGAAGCATTCTGCACAAATATAACGCTGGCAGAAATTCACCACTAAAGTTGTATAAACAAAGGGTCCATAGTCGCCACTAACCGTTGACCTCAGTAAAACCCCTGAAGGGACAAGCGCAATAAATGCTGTATCTAAATAAAATAAAGAACTACAAAATGTTCCCGGTGACTTAATTTGAACAGCTTATCTATATAAGTCTTTTTCGAACATTTATACTACAGGGGTGTATGTAAAAATGCCCCTAAAGACAATACATTTCCTGAATATTCTTTATATAAAATGCACAGTCGAGAGGAGAAACTAATGACCAGAAGAACCTTATTTGAACAATCTTTGAAGAAGTCGATTAGAAAATGATTTAAAGTAAATGAAAGAAATTGTCAAGATGGTTTTTGACCCCAAAAAAATCTTTAAGATGTTCTTATATATTTCAATGTTAATCATTTGGCCATTAGGACACACAAGTAATTTTCGAGTTTGGTGAAGTTTCACTATATAATGCAGCGTAGGAAATTTTGGAGCTCTGGGCATAGTGGCTTTAGATTAGAGGTTTTGAAAATTTAGATCTTATTGCTATATCAACCAAAGTACTGCATGCAATAGATTTTTTATAAAACAATTTTGGTAGAGCTTCATGCAAGAAACGTCCTTCTAAACTTAGAAGTTGTTTTGAGTTATCAATTTAAGACAAACGAAAAATTATGAACGATCAGAAAAGCTAATTTTGAGCACATTGTGCTTTTATAAGCTTGTAACATGTGACTCCAATTGGAAGAGCAAACAATGACATAGTATACATTATTTGACCAATACGAACAGACTACCACTATATAATGTTGCAAACTTAATATACTTAAATTTGTTTTACTATATGTTAAGTTACTAATGACTCTTGTATTGTGATTTGAACTATTATTTTAGAGCACTTTGATGACAAGAAATTCGGTAGAACTGATGGATGCCCCCAATAATAGCACTATATCAAAATGGGTGTGCTCTTTTTAGTATTTTTCTAGGTATATATTGATACAATATAAAACTAAAGCTATCACTGAATGTGTTCAGTACCCGCAAAATACCACCTTGTCAGAGGCAAAAGAGGAACAAAAATAAACAAACAAATAAATAAGCAAGGTAGAGTTATAGGTCTTGTGAACCAAACTTTCACATAAAATTTTCTACCAAACTGTTCTTTTGAAACGACATCGTCATTATGTAAGCATCACGTGTTCCAAATAATTTCAAAATCACCTACAGATTGGACGCTAAATATGGACTGACCTTACTTACCCTTTGAATTATGCAGCTACGAGTTGTATGAGATACATGGTCTCCATGTGTTTTAGTCAAATTTCAAAATCCCTTCAAGCATGAGTAAGTTATAGTCAGAACAATATGTGGACCGACCGACCACCCCACATAGTGAATCCTGTATACCCATATGTGTATTATTTTTAATGAAAATATGTTGCTGTTGTTGTTTTTTTAGAAAGGGCGAGATGGGGCAGGGGGGAAGGAGCAAGTACATATGTACTATGTAGTAAAATGATGTAAAAAAATTGGCGGAGGGGTAAGTACCTCCATATAAAATGTTAGGGTAGGGTCTGAATGAAAAGTCGGTGGGGGAGGGGTGGGGGAATGCAGCTATGCAAAAAGGTAAATACATATAATATATACCTAACTATAAAAATATAAACAACGAATGTTTGAAAAAAAATTGGGGGATGTCAGTGGTTGGGGATAGGGGGAGGAAACTAGGGTGGGGGAAAGTACCTTCTTATGAAAAAAGTAAAAAATTGGGGTGAGGGGAGGTCAGTGTGTGGAGGTGGGATCAGGAAATGTATGTACATAAATAATTTAAAAGAAAACAAATCCTTTTTGGTGGATGGGTTGGGAGGCAGGGAACGGTGTTGGGGGGCAAGTATCTACGTATAAAAAAAACAAAACAAATGTTGTAAAAAATTGGGGCTGGGCTTTGGGGGAAGGGGTATGTACCTACGCATAAAAGAGTAAAAAGAAAAAAAATGAAATTCTTGAATTTGGGATTGGGGCAGATAACGGTGGGTGGAGGTTTAATACTTTTAGAGTTGTGCCCCAGACAAGCAAAAATGCACTAAGGGAAGATAATGAGAAAACTAGTCAAGATGAGTTACGGTTCTTGTACGCTGCAATTACACTCAATGTCCTTTTTCATCCTATATAGTTAGAATCAAATCTCTTCATTGTTTTTTTTTAATTATACTCCGAACGAAATCCTACATGCATTAAAATGTAATAAAGGAAAATGTACAAAGGGAGGTAATGAGAAAACTATATAAGATGAGTTATGTTTTTTTTGTGCACTGCACTTACTCTCAATTGCCTCTATCGTCTTATTGCGTTTTAAGTAAATCCCTTTATTAGTGTTTGAGTTATAGTCTGAACAAAACCGGACAAACTGACAATCGGACTAACAGACTGACGGACAAGTCGTTGACTATATGCTCTTCCTTCAGAAAGCATAAAAAGCTTAATTACTCGGTTTTAGAATTTTTGTTTCTTACAAGATTCTTAAACGGTTACCAAAACATTTCTGCCATGTTGAACTATGAAATCTAAAGAAGAGCCAACGATAATCACTTGGTTTAACCGGAATATATATATATATATATATATATATATATATATATATATATATATATATATATATATATATATACTATATCTAAACTCTTATGAAACCACACTTAGCTGGTCGATCGAAATGTTTAATATCCGAATTAGGATTGCTTTGTTTGTCACATTATTCGGAGATCGAGCGTATAGAATTCTTGAAAAAAAATATTATCCGAGTTTAAGTCTTATTCGTGCCAAATTCCAAAGGCCCGTTATTTTGGTTTCAGGCAAGATTTTCCTTTAAATATAATTGTTCTACAATTTTGCATGGAATAAAATCTTCTGAACAGTTTTGATATTACTTCAGGCAAGGAGCATCCTTGTTATTTTTTATTACATAAAATTAGTACAGATGTCATTTGAAAGAAATTGTTAATTCACAACTATAGGCTACAGCAAATTCTAAGAGATCAATATTAACAACTTCTGATATGTTAAGGTAACATGTAACAAACGCCAAATGAAAGACATTTAACTGAAGTACTGCATACTCAGTTAAACAAATTATACTGACTACATGTATATGGCAAGTTCGTAACCTGTACCCAGAATTTTATCGCTTAGCAAGATTTTAAACAGTGTTAATCTCAGTTCTATAAGTAACAAGCAAAAATTCTAAAATGAAAAAAAATGTCATAATTCGGTCAAATTTCTTAGGCGTAGCGCAGAAGTATAAAACAATCAAGTTTTCAGTTGGATTCGAACCCGCACGGAACGGCACCAACCGCCTAGCAATGCAAAGAAAGAACGTCTATACCACAAAAACCGGTCAAGGTCTTATTCGTTCAGAATCAAAACTGAAATGTGCATATAAAATTATGCAGGTTTATCGAAGTCATTGCTTCAATAACTTAGAAATCTAGAACAAAGATAAAAATGTAGGGCATTAGGCCAGCATTGAGTATGATCATAGTTAAAAATGAGAATTCAAAAGTCTAATCATATATTTCAATTTTCAACAATTTAGTTGCACAATGTAGTATGGCTGTAGGCCAGAGTAAAAGTCATTTAAAAATCAAGGGTAAAGTAAATTTCGATCGGAGTCATTTTCAACCAGGGAACATCATTTCAAGAACTTTTGTACTGAACACCTAGACACCAAATATCTAAGCCATTGATCATATGGTTTTACAGCATATCTATCTTTTATTTCCTTCAAGTTGTGGCCCCAGGAAGGGGGCAATTTTGGCTTTTGGACTGTGATTTGAGAAATTTTGTTGAAGACCTAAATACAATGTCGAATATCATGTATATCTAAATTTAGGGCACAATGGTTTCTGACAAGAATACATCAAGTATATGACAGTTTATGTAGTTTCAAAGATTTATTTTTCTTTTTAATTGTAAAATAATCACGTTTTTCTCAATATCTTTATAATTAAATTGGCTACTTGGCAATATCTAGATTCCAGGTCTTGCAGTTTCAGAGAAAGTTTTGTTGTTGTTTTCATTTTTATATATATGAAACAAAGAATGAAACTTCGAGCAGAGTTAACAGTGACATGATTTGCAAAAAAGAGGTCAGCAAATAAATGCTACACACAGTTTCATACCTTTGCCCTAGTGGTTTTTGGTTTTTCATTCAAGTAGCCGTAACATTCACAATTGAAAATATGTTCATATGACAACAGTTTTGTACAAAAAAATGAGTAAGTCTGTAAACCGTTGAAGCGTGACAGAGGCTGAGCACGAATTTGGGATAACACAGACAAGAGATGAAATGGAACTTTTTGGAAAAATCAAGTCTATGGCCTGAATTTTGCTTTAATATCGCTTGTGGTGTCCGTGTGCTTGGATTACTGCTCTGCACCGCCTTCTCATGCTGTTAATGAGTCTCCGGATGCTTTGTTGTGGGAGTCGAGCCCACTCGTCTAGATGGGCATGCAGTACCCCAGGGACCGTGGTTGGCTGAACTGGGCGAGCAGATATTGCAGTCTGCAGCATGTCCCAGGCGTGCTCTATTGGATTGAGGTCTGGAGACCTTGCTGGCCAGTCCATTCTCTCTTTGGCTGCTGCTTCCAAGTACTCGTCGGTGACCCTTGCCCTGTGAGGCCTGGCGTTGTCGTCCATTAAAATGAACTCAGGGCCTATAGCACCAGCGTACGGACAAAGGTACACATCTAAGATCTCATTGACGTATCGTACAGCCGTCAATATGCCGTTTTGAACAATGTGCAGGTCCGTTCTTCCCTGCATGCTAATGCCCGCCCACACCATGACCGAACCCCCGCAATGACGGTCATGGGTAGCAACACATACGGGTGCCAAACGCTCATTGGCGATTTTCCGTACCCGCACTCGCCTATCAGTGAAGTCCACACAAAATCTAGACTCGTCAGTGAACAGCACTTGGGTCCAGTCATGCAGCGTCCGACTGGCGTGATCGCGGACCCATTGAAGACGTTGATGTGGTTTCGCGTCAATGTTTCAGATTGCTGGCCATCTAGCCCTCATGGCAGCTGTATGAAGACAGTTCCTGATGGTTTGAGTGGAACGTCTTACACCAGTAGCATTCTGGAAGTCATTTTGGAGGGTAGTTGCGGTAACAAAGCGCTGACGTCGCGCTTGAATGACAATAAGCCGGTCCTCACGCTGAGTTGTTGACCTCCGACGCCATCCGCCATGCCTATGCGTGACATGCCCGTAAGTTTGAAACCGTCACCACATCCTGGCAACGGTGCTCTGGGACACCCCAAGGACACCTGCCACGTGTCATTGGGAACGCCCAGCTTCAAGCATCCCTACCCCCTATTCATCTCCTCATCGTCAATACGCCGTCTTTGCCGTAGATTTGCTAGGTTCGATATAAACGTTACCATGCACAAGCGAAGTCTGAATAAAACGGATGTGTACATGAAGGTACATGCCCGCGGTGCACCACTTTTCCAGGGGTATCGCTTTTCCAGTGCATCTCGAGACATGTACAGGTAAACAATGAAAATCTGCTGGACAGGTCGGCTTTGCCATATGAATAAACTACATGTATGAGAAAAAATCAATTATCTTGAGGTTATCATTAAAAATATATTTAAGAAATAAAAAGTGATCCCTATCAAATTTTGAATTTTATAATTTTATGATTTCTAATATCTGTTTTATTTTCGTGTTAACAAAAACCTAGCTTATATAAGATGTACACATAATTCTTGGTTTATGTGTTGACCGAATTTTACTCACAGTGAACCATGCGTTCCCGTTAAGAAAACATTTAAGTTGTTTTGCTCCTGCACTTCGTGCGGCACATATCCACATATATATATATATATATATATATATATATATATATATATATATATATATATATATATATATATATGATATAATCATGTATATAAGACGTTTGTTTTTCCTATATATCAATCAAGTGAACCCTGGGGTGGGGCTAATTTTGACCCCAGGGACATGCGAACCAACAATCTTTGTAGGGGACTTGCTGGTGATCAAATGTTTTAAGGGAATAACTTTGATACATTTTGAGAAATGGACACGAAAAGGTTAAGCAAGAAATTTAAAGTTGAAAAAGGGCACAACTTTGCAAAAATAAATTATCTGCCCTTGAGAAATTGTGCCGCATTTTGTTAGTGAACAAGTATTCATTATATGCATTATGAAAAATGCACCGTAACAAAAAAGGTTAACAAACGCCGACGCCTACTCCGACGCCGACGAGAGGGTCATGACATTAGCTCCACTTTTTTTCTTCGAAAAGTGGAGCTAATAAATATGCAAACATTTAAACGTGAGTGTAGGAGGAGTTGCGTACAGAAGATTTACTATCATATATTATATGGCATGAAAAACCAACAAAGGGCAATTAGCGAAAATTGATCAGAGAAAAAAATATCATTCACGACTACGCATCGTGGTCTAATATGTGTGCGAGTTTGGTTTCAATCCACCCATGGGTATAGGAGGAGTTGCGCACAAACGATTTACTATATATGGCATGTTCGAAAAACAAACAAATGGCAATAATCTAGTGATAACTGATCCAAGAAAAAAATCTGTATTTTTTGCACAACAACTTATCATGGTCTTTCTTGTGTGTGAGTTTGGTTCTAATCCATCCATGAGTGTAGGAGGAGTTGTGCACACAAGTAGCCGATCGTACATACGAACGTTTGTACTTACGTACGTACGGACGTACAGAAGGACGTGTGCAAATCTATATGCCCACCACTGTGTGGTGAGGGCACAAACAATGGTAAGCAACAGACTGATTGCAAAATCTCGACATTACCTTTTTTCAAAGTAAAAATGCTGAACATTATGTTCCAAAGCAATAGTATTAAAGATATGAAAACATCCATCATATTTACATATATACAACTAAGTCATGTTTTGAAACTGAAAGTGAGTACTTTAAGTCTAAGAGTACCTGCGCATATCGTATCCAAAACGTTCTCAAAATCCGTAAGGTTTATTGAGGATGACAGAGTTACAGGTGTGCTGAAATGACTCGACAAAGACTCTGCTATTCTATTCAAATGGTTCATAGATTCTCCTTCATGAAAAAAATCCCATAGTTGTGTAAGTTCATGTGTTGACGTACATTCCAGTTCTAAGTTGACTGACCTTTCATACACTTCTGCAGGAGCTTTTTTCGCATTTTCGAGCAGATATGAGGCATCATGCTGTTGTTTGTCTGTCACAGCAAGTTCCCTTTCTTTTTTTAAAAGAAAAAATCATTAAAGAATAGACAAATACTATTGATCAATTATTCATTTTATGTTTCATACAGTAATTCAGTCTTATCAATAGACCGGTATGTACTTAGAAACTGGCAGTTTTTTATACTAATTTGTGGATAGATGGAAATTATCAAGTTACCGTTAAAATGCCTATTTCAACGACAATAAAAATAATAAAGAATATTTATAATAGTTCTTAGGTTAGATAGAGAAACTGTCCTAAACCAGACAGCGTTATTAGAGTAATTTCTCTATTATCAACAGTCCGTTTTATAATGTTAAACCAAGGTGTATGAGATAACAATTTTTGTTCTTTATGTTTAAAACAACATTTCAAAGAAATCTAAAAATATCTACATACAACATTGGAACAACACTTGAGAAAAAGCATCATTTAAAGAAATACACAACATATGTCAGCAAACTTTATGTTGGAAGATACAAACTAGCACTGAGAAAATTAAGACAGATAATTGTTAGAAAGAAGAAGACGAAGCAAATTACCTGTTGTCGAAGAAAAATACATGATTTGCAATACATTAGACACATACGACGAATTTTTGTATTCTGTCTCGCGTATGTAGTACTTATTAATAACTACTTATTTTTGGAAAAAACTTTGATTTCCTATCTTGTCTTAGAACTAGTCTGCAAAAAACGAATTGGTCATAAAAAAAATGCTTTTAAATTTAAATCTTTAGAAGAAAGGATGTTTTCAAATCGTAAACAAAGATGTACATATCTTAAACTGTGTCCGAGACGATGGTGAAATAGGCAAATTAAATTTAAGTATCACCATCAGTATCAGTATCAGTTTTGTCAATGTATACAAGTAATAAAGCAACTTATCGAGCACAGACAATATGTACAAATATTGCAGCCTATTTTATACGGTTGTTGCCTGTAGCGTGTTTTAGGCTGTAGTGTTTCAAGTGTAGTGTTATCGTTAAGCTAGTTTTTGTCTGTTTCTTAAGCATAGTAATTTAGGGTGTTTGCAACAAAATCGAATTCACCTACACTCATTCTTAATATATATCTCAGTATAAAATTAAGGTTATATTGGTTGCATACTCGTACTCTATATATCACAGTAAGAACAGTATTCCTTTTAAAAACTGATTAACATCACACTTACTTTTCTCTATGGCGAGACCTTAATCTAGACCCTGTTACAATTTAAAAAGCAAAAGTCACCGGTGTTTCAAGAAATACGCTAAACCCTTCAATATACTTTAAAACCTAAACTTTTTTTTTGAAAATTAAAAAAAAAAATATCAGTGATAACGCCTGAAAAAACAAACAAAACACATATTACACATACCAACTGTATCTGTCAAGTGTTCCAGGCAACTTAGTGGAATATTTGAAGAAATGTTGAGTTCCTCTTCTAGTTGAAATTCCCTCTTGAATAAACGAGCCAACATTTCAAGCCAGTCTTGATATTTTTTACTTCTGATGTAATTAAAAAAATCTAATACTGCAGTATAAGTGCTACATTCGAACTCTAGAATGATGCATTTTCTCACCGACTGTTTCACAGTGATGCCTTTCTGTTCTAAGACGGCAACAAATTCTTTGACATGTTGCTTGATCTTTTCAAATTTTTCTGAGCTCTCAGTTTTATTTATTATGCAGGTCAGCAGCTCTTCAATACTGTCTACCAGTTCTTGAGACGTTCCACTGACAGTCAACTCAACATTTGTTCTAACTAAATATAATAAAAATATATTTTAATACTGACACTAATTAGAGCATATCTCATTATCTAAGTTCCGAGTCATAATTTCAAATTATGTTTTGGCAACAAAAATATCACAAAAAGGACAGGGTGATCCTATATCAATCACCTGAATACCACCAGTTCAACAGCAAGGCAAATTATGGACGTCATGGTAAGTTCAACCATACGCACAGCTTTAAGAACAGTAAATAGGTCCAATGGCAATGTCGACTAAGATCAAAGTTGAAAACCGCAAACCAAAGTATTCATATTCAAATCCAATACTGTAACTGCACAGTAGAATAATGTCAATGTCGGTTAATGCCACAATTGAAATCTACATGTAAAAGTGTGTGCAGTTCACATTTTAAACTGTAGCTGCAAAATCAAGAAAATAGGTCAGTAGTTCAAGATAAAATTCGAGGTCACATAAAAGCCAAGGACCAAGTTAAATATAAGCACATGACTATTACTTAGAAATATAAAGGGAATTTTTTTTCTATGCAAGTCTATATAAAATAAGTGAACTCCCGGGGAGGGGGGTAACTGTAAACCTAGGGTGATGATTTGTACAATATTTGTACAGGTCAACTGTATAATGCTACATATCATGTATGAAAGTTCTACTTTTATCTAAAATACGATTACTAAAAAATAAGATATTGAACGGTTTTGTATTTTCCATAAACATGACTTCTGTGGCCGGAACAAATATAAACTAAGGGACAATTCATTCACTAAAGGGTGCAATCAAATCTTTAAGTTCTTGGCCTAGTGGTTTTAGAGAGGAAAATTGTTTTCTCATAAATAACTAAATGTATTCAGGTGACCTTCCCCATTTTGACCACTGAGTTTTTTTTTACATTCTTTGTAGTTATCAGCTATAATAACTTTTGGAAACTTAATCAGGTTAATATCTGAAACCTTTGGCTTAGTGGTTTCAGATGAAATATTGTTGAAAAGAAGTAGTGGGCGACAGATGCAGTCCGGGCGGAATGTGATCACTACTAGTATTTGAGATAAAGTGAGCTCAAAACAGAATATTTTAATGAAATTGTCCACTTAAATAGCAAGAAACTGCTTAGCTCCCTGTAAACAACGTTTTGATTAATGTCGTATAATCATTAAATCCCACAGACTCTCTCATAAAGCTGTGTGTAAGCATCTTTTTATTGAACTAGTACTTAGTCAGTAGTTAGTCAGCCTTGAAAATTAGTTAACTCCAAAGATGACTCTTTGTATGAAATCATCATTGCTAGTTCATGTCTACTAAATGTACTAATTTGTGGTTGTACATTTACCTTTCACTTTTTTAGAAAACGTTTCCTGACTGCTTTCTTGTCGCCTCTTCAGTTCTTCAATAATTCTTTTTTCAGTCGCTAAAATATATATTAAAACTATCAGGTTCGTTGCTAACATTACTTCTAATACGTACATCAAAGGGCTTACAAACATGCATTTAGAAAGGCTCAAAATTTTGAAAGAGACACTTACGAATTAACACAGTTCTCTTCAGTCCGTTGCACACCTATTTGGTCCTTGATAACAAATTAAGGCTACAATGCTTTAGTTATTATAACAGCCAAGAATATTCTAATTTTTACTGTGTACCCCTTAGGTCGTCAAATAGTATTTATGTTACCACGTTTATTCTATATGTGCTCTTATTTTTGACTGTGAAACCTTGTTATATTTTTAAAATACAATACCTGTCAGAACGATATTTATGTCTTACTTGTGCGCATCAGAAATATTCTAGATGAATAAGAAATGTAGCCTCGGCATGGCGAGCCTTCAGCAATATGTTATAAACAATAAAACAGGACATATCTACACATGAAGATAAGTTAATTCTAAAATACCTGGATTGCTGATTTTTGGCTAACGGATCAAAAACATCTTATGTAGTAAAAGCCACTGCAATGTTGACAGTTGATGCAGTGAATACGAATTTAATAGGATTTATCTACCAATGCATACTGTTCAGGCCTATATTCTGGAGATTTTGAAGGTCTTGGAAGCAGTTGTTTTAGAATTATGGACACAAGAATTTAAATGCAAGACCGTGTGAGCTTGGCAATTGACTCTGTTAGTGTAAACAGTCAATTAATTATTGATCGGAAGGTATATATACTTGCTTGTCCAAGAAGAGTACATCTACTCATCGTGTTTAACCATTGAATTAATGTCAAACTGCAGGCCGTTTGAGCTTGACCTTTGATCTTGCACATTAAAAAAAACAACAACAAAACAAAAGGTGGTATATATCTTCCAAATATCAAGTCTCTGTGCCTGTGTGTTCTCAAATTTTCGACCAGAAGCCACTTGGCCTACGAAAGAACAGATACACGCAAATAAAGCACTATATCCTCTCTTCTACCAAAGGGACATGCAAAATTATCAAGAAAGGGTCACGCCATATTGATTTGGTAAACAAAAGTATTAAGGTATTGCACCAAACAAGAGCCCTTCATACAAAATTTAATTCAAAAGGCTAAGTTATGAATATAGTACAGATAATAAACAAGAGCATGACAGAATGGCAGCATTATACGCCGGTTAACCTGTTGTAAGCTTTTACGTGTTTTGAAGGATTTGTTGACAAGTAACTTGTTAGCTTTTTGAAATTGAATTTAATACGTGTTAACAACAACAACAACAAAAAAAACAGACTAATCGGTCTTAAGCATTGCAATGGTACTCTTTACGAGGAAGGTTTCTTGTGATTTTGAAGTTAGTCAGGCAATTAGAAACAAAGTAATGGTCAGGACAAAGTATCTGGATGCAGAACACCTTCCATCCATTCACCCGCCACGGGGTTCTCCATAATACGTCCCGTCTTACATTAGATCAGGTAGAGTTGTGTTTCTTGGACATTTAATTTATCAAGTTAATCTTTTTTTGATATTTTTCAAGTTCTACTAAGAAAAATATCGTAATGCAATAAAAGAGGACTAAGAAGAATAGTTATGGTCTTTCGGCACCTCACTTCTAATACACACACGGTATCTATCTATCAGATACACTTACAGGTATCTACCTATCCTAAACTTGATAGTCATAATGGCGCTAGATTGTTGACCTGAATGATTTGCCTTTGGGTGTACTGTTGAGCAAACATGGGAAGCTTTTTTAAGATTCTCACTATATAGATCTATATGAAATCAAGTGACCCTGTGGGTAGAACCAATTTCCACTCAAGAGGCATAATCTGAATTATTTTGGTAGAGGACCTCTAGCCATGCAAAATATCTAAGTTCTTGCCTTTGTGGTTTCAGACAAGAATATTTTTAAGTTTACCCTTGAAAGGCCCAGATATGGTCATTAATGACCAAAGGGACTTAATTTTAACAATCTTGCTAGAGGATCTCTAGCTGATATTGCATGCAAATATAATATCTTAACCCTTTACTGTGCTTTCAGAAAAGAAGATATTTTAGGTTTTGCCTCTATAAGTCCAGGTATAACAAGAGCTTGTCAGAGACAAAGCAACAGTCCCCTACCGGTGCAATGTCCATCTCTCTAACTCCAACCCATATGTTGAAATTGACTGAATAATTTGTCTGAGACATGCATAATCTCCATATGATCTTCTATCCATGCACAAAGTATCATGAAAGAAGAAAACGTCATAGGTCAAGGTCATTTAGAGGTTAAGCTCACAGAAATATATGTTGTTGAAGCGGTTGTTGTGACCAAGTTTGAAGTAATTCTGCTCAGAAATAAGGAAATTATGGCCAAACTTACAGTTTTTGGACAAGAAAACTTTAAAGGTCAAGGTCATTCAGAGGTCAAGGTCACAGAAATGTACTTCATTGGAATGGTCTTGTCCAAGGTATTGTTGTGGCCAAGTTTGAAGTAATTCCATTGAGTAGTAAGGAAAGCATGGCCAATGGTTAAGTTTTCGGAGGAAATAACTGATAAGCGGACGGACATTTCCTCCTTTAGGTTCATAAAAATTATCTCGGGATCCAGTTTTTGCGGACGGACGGTAGGGGACAACAAAAGGTCGCAAAACCAGAATTTTGTCACAGATCGTGACTAATACCTCGCACTGCCTTGTCACAGGATGGTAGCCCAGTTGGAACAAGTTGCACATAATCTTTAATACTAAGTTTCAACTATCATCTGACCTTGACCTCTGTTGAAAACCCATGAAAAACTAGTTCCTAACGTTTAAATTTTCTCAGGATCACTATGTTTAACTTATGTTTCAACTTTACTTTATTCCCAGTAAATTTGTTAGAAAAGTTCCAAGTTCTTCAAAAGTGATCGCTTGATACAGTTTTTAGGGAAAGACAAATGTACCAAATTTTTCAACATAGGAAGAAAACATTCAAAGTTCAAGGATGATAATTCTGACAATTTAGGTGCAAGAATTATGAACCTTGTCACATATGATGTGGGTAATGATAACAAACCAATATTTAAAGTTTGAAGTAGATACATTAAGAAATAATGAAGTTATATAAAAAAACACATTTTTTCATGAAAATTGAAGTTCAAGGGGAATAAATCTAATAATTTTGGAGCTAGAATTGTGAACCTTGAGGTGCATTATCTTTATACTGTCACCAATCCATACTTCATGTTTCCTAAAAATATTTTCAGTACTTTTTGACTTTTCAAAAAAAACAAAAAAAAAACAACACATTTTTCATGAAAATTCTAAGTTTAAGGGGGGATATATCTAATAGTTTTAGTGCTAGAGTTGTTAACCTTGAGGTACATTATTTTCATACTATCACCTATCCATATTTTATGTTTCATATAATTATTCTTTGAATTTTTTGAGTTATCACAAATATTGTTATATTTCCCATATTTTAAGTATATTTGTTGCTATAGCGACCAAAATTTTGAGCATATGAAGAAAAAAGAAAAACGTGCATTATCTCCAGACTACCATCTATCCATATTTCAAGTTTCATTTAAATATTTTCAGTACTTTTTGTGTAATCACTTGATCCAGTTTTTGTGACGGACGGACGGACGGACGGACAGACTGACTGACTGACTGACGGACGGAAAGACTGACGGACGGACAGACAGACGTAGGGTAAACCTATAAAGTGACCCACAGGGTTCAGATAATTTTGACCCAAGGGATATAATTTAACAAACTTGGTAGAAGACTTCTAGCTGGTGCTCCATGGAAAATATCTTAGTTCTAGGCCATGCGGTTTTAGACCAGAAGATTGAAGAAGGTTATCCTAAATAAGCCTGTAAAAAATAAATTGATCCCAGGGGTTAGGCCTATTATGACCCAGGGACATATTTTGTACAAACCTGGTAGAGAACTTCTAGCTTGTGCTAAAAAAACAAACTCTAGGCCTTGTGGTTTCATACACGAATACTTTGTTTTAAGTCGTCCATTATATAAACCTACGTAAAATCAGGTGACTCCCCGGGCAAGGCTATTAATGACCCAAGGGGTATTGTTTGGACAACCTTAGTAAAGGACCTCCAAATGACGTTCCATGCAAAAAGAATCTTAGGTCTAGAATTAATCTTTTTACAGGGTAACACAAGCTTTTAATAAATTGTGTGCTAGTTTCAATGCAATCGTTACTCTGCATCGCTTAAAAGAAATATTTAGGCACCTTATTTGTTTTTTCACTTCACATTTTATCTGCTAGTGCTATTTATATAAAATAGTACTCTTGTTAATACTTTAAAAAAGCTTAAGATTCGGGTGAAAATATGAAAATAATTTTCAAAACGCGAAGGTACAAACTGTATGTCCTTGCACTCTGCATTTGTTTCCTGACATTTTTTGCATTTATTCTGAAAGTACTCAGAGCTTTTTGGCAGAGTTATAACTAGCATATGCAAAGATGTTCAAAAGTGAAGAGTTCAAAACACTTTGAAATAGAGCAAGTGCTCAAAATTTACTTTAAGGTACAATTCCTTGTGATTTGTACGATCATAAATAGAAAATATTACCTGCCAATCTATCTTCGATCACTGTTATAGTTGTAGATCTGGAAGTATTTATACTCTGAATTACATCTTGTTTCGAATCTTCTTGATTTTTCAAGACTTCTTTAAATAACTCGTATGTGTCTTGTATCATCTGCAACTGCCTTCTTGCAGACTCTATGTCAAGTGGTCCAGACGCAAACTTATCTATGAAGTCCTCACATTTACTTTGCACGGTCTGGTCACAGTCTGACGCCAAAAATCTAAGCGCACTTTTCAGCTGATCTTGTATATCTTCATACTGAAATTCACTGAGAGATTCGGACGAACTATGAGCCAGAACTTCGTGTCTTTGGAGTTTAATTACGTTCAATTTGTTCCTCACATCTATACTAAGTGAAGAGCGAAACAGTCTCAGTGTTACCAGTATCAGCATTTGCAGATCCCATGAATTTACATCAGTACTCCCAGCTTGAGGATACAATTTCTCAATTTGTTTCGGGAGTAATTCATCTTCCAACTCGGATTTTAGCATTAACAGAGATTTGTCCAAATCAACGCCTTCACGAATAAGCTCTTTGTTTAAAATTTCTTTTGAAATGTATGAGCCACCCTCTGCCAGAAGCAAACTTACTCTGAGATAATACTCTCGTTTTGATGTTGCCATCTATAAAAAAGATGGAATAACCTTAGCATCATTCGATATATATCAAACTTTACATTTTCTTTAAGGTACGAAATGCATCAGTTAAGTATATTTCAGAAAGCGTGAAAGACTCCGTCAATGCAAAGACACACATTGACAAAATAAAATAACACCATTATTTGCAAAACAATACATGTGTGACACTGTGCTGAAATTTAGATAAGCATATACAATAATAATGTATTAATTCAAAGTTATAGTTTTAATCTATAGTTAAATTAATAAATATCTATATCCTATTAGAACCACTCCAAACTGGACGGGCTTGGGAAAGAGCCTTTTGTCCGGTTTGAAGGGGTATCCGGTTAGGAGGGGTGTTCTATATTTGGAAGCAGAAACATACACAGGGTTTGTTTTCTTCTTTTTTATGAATGCATTTTGCGATGACAGCTGCATCATTGCCATGGTTCAGTGCAATAAAATATCATTTTGTTAGGTGTTTTATGCTGCTTTCAATAATATTCCAAGCTTTTCTGTAATTAGTAAACGAAACTGGACATAAAATGGTATTTTTAAAGCAATGGGAATAAAAGAAAAAAGTCTATTGCTCTTGCATGTAGAGCTTCCAACCTTACTGATCTTGACGAAATACTTAATCATGCTTTCGCACAGGTTAAACATTAAGTAAAGACGGAAAATGAAAAACATGCATATTTAGCAAACAATAAACTATGTTTCGAAGATGTCAAGAATGTGCAAAATAAAGTTTATTTAGTGTCGTTTCTGAGATCGATTCTTGTATACGCATCTTTAGTTTAGGACGGATGTACTAATTATACAAAACAAAAAAAAAACAAAAAAGCAAAACAAAACAAAAATAAACAAAATACAAACAAAACAAAAACTTAAGTGCAAAAAACTACGACGTCACTGGACGGACGTTTTGTTTGACTTCATGACTAAAAAGTTAAGTGAACTAAAATATGCAAGGGATTTAATGGAAAAAAATGTGAACAACGCATATCGGAAAAAAAACACAGTAAAAACATAGTCTCACTACACAGTCAGGCTGAGGCAAAAAAGGCATAAATTTATTTATAAATCAATTAAAAAAAGACACCTCACATATTTTACGAAAATGAGAACCAGAGGAGCTCACAATTTGGTAAGGTCGGTGGCAAAACGTTTGCCACTTTGAGTTTTAACCAGGTTCTAGGGTGTACCAACCTCACACTTGCCCCAACAGGTTTTCTTAACATTAAACACAAAAAAGTTTTATCGGTGAAGAGATTCTAAACGCGCATCTTATTTGTGGTTTATTTTTCTTCATTAAAGTTTGTGCTTGGTTCTTATTACTGACGGTATTGTAGCGGAGTGACTTTTCCTTAGTTGTATTTACTCGTCACTTTTCGGTATTATTTTATCCTTTAAGTTTATTCATTTTACAGGAAGCGTTTGCACTATTAAGCGTGCGTAGAATTACTTTAAATTGTAGGTTGGCAGGTAGGTTATAGGTCAGAGGTTAGTTTAGTATAGTCAGGCGATAAGTTGTAGACTATTTAATTGGTCAGTTTAGTATTGACCTGGGGGTCATCGCTTGTTTGGTAGCGTAGTGATTTTTCTTGGCGGTATTGGACATTCCGCTTGAAGTCCTAGTCAGAGCAAGGTGTGGTCTGCATGTTGTTCTACCTTATGGTCATCTCTTACAGTGATTCGAATGCTGTGTTTAGTTATTGGCCCTGCACTGCACAGCACGGTGGAGAAAGGAGACGCTGAGTTTTTGTAAAGACCTGTGAGTGGTACAGATGTTCATCACATTGATGAAGGTAACTGTAGGTGTAAAGCTAAAGCCTAAAAATATCAATTTATATTATAGTAAATTTGTAAGAATTGATTTCTTATAAGAGAAGCTTGTATTTTTAGAGAGCAGCACTGAGATCGTTTAAGTACTATTTAAATAAAGTAATTTATGACAAGGAACAAGGGAGTTAATCAGTAAATTGTTGTAACTTTGTTTTTATATCTAGTTTTATCATATACCCTATCCTATGAACCAAACGTATGTGATTCATAGGTTTAAGGTAGATTAATTGAAACATGTATTCATTGTTGTATATGTTTCTTTCAGAATTAAATCTAACCGCAGTTATTTAGGTTGTGTATTATTGTTATATTTTGTATTTTCAGGTCTCTTGTGTGTGAGACTTAAGTACAAATTTATTCAAAGAAATAAAAGACGAAGTATAAAGATTTTTCTTTTTTTTATAACTCAGCCGGGTTATAGTATGAATACAGTAGAGAAAACAAAGATATTGTTCAGTTTCTTGAAAATTAAAATACTATTTCGTATTGTAAAAAAATTCTCAACAACAAGAGCTCCACACAACTGCACCAACGCTTATCTGTTATGGTACAGGTCGACTTGACAATCATACACACCCAGTATCAAACCTTTCGGACTTGTGTTTATGAGCAATCAGCTACATTAAAGTTTTTAAAAGACGCCGACACCGACGACGACGACTCAGTATCCATAATAGCTCGACTTTGTCTTCCAAAACAGACGAGCTAAAAAAATAATACATTTTTACAAAGGTGGAAGTCTTTAAATAGAAAGGAAAACAAAATCAAAACAAAACAAATATAAGTATATTTATGGAGTTTATGTCATATCTCAAAATAATTGAAATCTTAAAATATAAAGTCTGATTTCACTACAAGCATCCAACAAATTAACAACTAATTGCTAGAGAAAGAAATAGCTTTGACAAATATAAGAATATTTATGGAGTTTATGCCATATCTCAAAATAATTGAAATCTTAAAATATAAAGTCTGATTTCATTACAAGGATCCAACAAATTAACAACTAATTGCTAGAGAAAGAAATAGCTTTTACAAAAAGTGTGCAAGAACATTTAGTAAATGTTAAAAAATGCTAGAAAATTAAGCAGATATGTGTAATTCTAAAGTATATAGTACATATCAGCTATGCTAGAATATTAAGTAGATGTGTGAAAAGCAAGAATGTAACGTAGATGTGTGAAATGCTAGAATAAGAAGTGGATGTTTCAAATGCTAGAATATAAAGTAGATGTATGAATTGCTAAAATATGAAGTGGATGTTTGAAATGCTGGAATACAAAGTATATGTGTGAAATGCTAGAATATGAAGTGGGTGTTTGAAATGCTGGAACACAAAGTAGATTTATGAAATGCTAAAATTTGAAGTGATATTTTAAATGCTAGAATATAAAGTAAATGTATGAAATGCTAGAATATGAAGTGGGTGTTTGAAATGCTAGAATACAAAGTAGATGCATGAAATGCTAAATTGTGAAGTGGATGTTTGAAATGCTGGAATACAAAGTAGATGTGTGAAATGCTAGAATATGAAGTGGATGTATGAAAGGCTAGAATATTAAATGGATGTTTGAAATGCTGGAATAAGAAGTGGGTGTTTGAAATGCTGGAATATGAAGTGTGTGTTTGAATAATAGAATATGAAGTAGACATTTCAAATGCTAAAATGTAAAGTAGATGTGTGAAATGCTAAAATATGAAGTAGATATTTCAAATGCTATAATGTAAAGTAGATGTGTGAAATGCTAGAATATGAAGTATGATGTTTGAAATGCTGGAATACAAAGTAGAAGTATGAAATGCTATAATACGAAGTGGATGTTTGAAATGCTGGAATATGAAGTGGATGTTTGAAATGCTGGAATACAATGTAGATGTGTGAAATGCTAAAATATGAAGTAGATATTTCAAATGCTAGACTGTAAAGTAGATGAAAAAAATGCTCGAGTATGAAGTAGATATTTCAAATGCCAGATTGTAATGTAGATGTGTTAAATATTAGAATATGAAGTGGATGTTTCAAATGCTAGAATGTATAGTAGATGTGTGTAATTCTAGAATATGAGGTAGACACTTTAAATGCTAGAATGTAAAGTAGATGTGTGTAATAATAGAATATGAAGTAGACATTTCAAATGCTAAAATGTAAAGTAGATGTGTGAAATGCTAAAATATGAAGTAGATATTTCAAATGCTATAATGTAAAGTAGATGTGTGAAATGCTAGAATATGAAGTAGATATTTCAAATAATAGAATGTAAAGTAGATGTATGAAATGCTAGAACATGAAGTGGATGTTTGAAATGCTGGAATACAAAGTAGATTTATGAAATGCTAAAATATGAAGTGATATTTCAAATGCTAGAATATAAAGTAAATGTATGAAATGCTAGAATGTAAAGAAGTTGTATGAAAAGCTACAATTTGAAGTGGATGTTTGAAATGCTGGAATACAAAGTAGATGTGTGAAATGCGAGAATATGAAGTGGATGTTTCAAATGGAAGAATATAAAGTAGATATATTAAATGCTAGAATATGAAGTGGATGTTTAAAATGCTAGAACATAAATTAGATGTATGAAATGCTAAATTATGAAGTGGATGTTTCAAATGCTGGAATACAAGGTAGATGTATTAAAGGCTAGAATATGAAGTTGATGTTTGAAATGCTGGGATACAAAGTAGATGTGTGAAATGCTAGACTATGAAGTGGATGTGTGAAATGCTAGAATATGAAGTGGATGTTTCAAATACTAGAATACAAAGTAGATGTGTGAAGGGCTAGAATAGGAAGTAGATGTTTCAAATCCAAGAATATAAAGTAGTTGTATGAAATGCTAAAATATGAAGTGGATGTTTGAAATGCTGTGATACAAAGTAGATGTGTGAAATGCTAAAAAATGAGGATAGGTGTTTGAATGCTGGAATACAAAGAAGATGTGTGAAATGCTAGAATATTAAGTGGATGTTTGAAATGCTAGAATATAAAGTGGATGTTTCAAATGCTAGAATACAAAGTAGATGTGTGAAATGCTAGAATATGAAGTATATGTTTCAAATGCTAGAATATAAAGTAGTTCCATGAAATGCTAAAATATGTTAGAGATGTTTGAAATGCTGGATTACAAAGTAGATTTGTGAAATGCTAGAATATGAAGTGGATGTTTATAAAGCTAGAATATTAAGTAGATGTATAAAATGCTTGAATATGAAGTAGACTTATAATATGCTAGAATGAACAGAAGTTGAATAAAATGTTTGAATATGAAGCACATGTATGAAATGTTAGAATATGAAGTGATTGTATGAAATGCTAGAATATGAAGTATTTGTATGAAATGCTATATCAAATCCTAAAATATGAAGTAGGTGTATTAAATGTTAAAATATTCAGTATTTAAATGAAATGCTAAAAAATGAAACAGATGCATGGAATTTTACAATAGGAAGTAGTTGCGTGAAATGTAAAAAATATGAAGTAGGTGTATTAATTGTTAAAATATTCAGTATTTGAATGAAATGCTAGAAAATGAAGCAGATGCATGGAATTCTACAATAGGATGTGGTTGTATGGAATGTAAAAATATAAAGTAGATGTATAAAATGCAAGGATATGAAGTACTTGTATGAAATGCAAGAATATTAAGTAGTTGTATGAAAAGCTAGAAAATGAAGTGGATCTTTCAAATCCTAAAATGTAAAGTAGATGTATGAAATGCTAGAATTTGAAGTTGATAAGTGAAATGCTAGAAATTGAAGAAAATAAGCGAAATGCTAGATAATGACAATACAGGTGTGAAACATTTGTGAAACGCAAATATAAAGTCGATGTGTGGAAAAACTAGAATATTTAGTAGTTGAATGAAATGCTAAATTAAAATGTGTTAAATGCTACAAAGTGAAATAGATGTCACTTCCTAATTAACTCAACCAAAAAAAGAAAAAGAAAATTGACACAGAATAAGTTTACATTTTCAGCGTTTTAGCAGTTTTAATCATTTGGTAATCAAAATGGTTAATGACATCTTTTCTAAAAGTGATGATAAATAGATATTTGTGGTGCCTATTTGTTTTAAGGTTGTATGATTCGATATTTTCAGTTTCAAAGCATTTGTATCTTATTTTGTTCAGCATTTGTAAAAAATTAGTGACGGTTGTGACCATCCAAGGCACTAACGAGTGTCTAATCAAATTTAGGTAACATTGTTCCTTTCCGCTACAATTGCAATGGCGAACTCAGTATTTTGTTTCACATATCGACCCAAGCTTGTCTCAGATGTGATCAGGAAAAATAAGAAAGTACGGAAAAAACCAAGAGAATTTGATCGCATATACGATTTCTGAGTCTCAATGTACCACTCAACATTCAATTATCCATGAAGGATAATATCTCCTGTCATCCTCTCTACACAAGATACCGTCCCCTACCTACACCATAACTCAACCAATGAGAGTGCTACTTCTAGCGAGTTAATGAGTTGTGATTTACAAACCGTTTCCAGAATAAAAAGGGATTTTCCGATCAGTCCCTCTTTTTTGCCCCCCCCCCCCCCCCCCCAAAAAAAAAAAAAGGTTTTTTTCGAGTAAATTTGATAGTGAAAATACTCATAAAAATAACAAAGTAGACATTAGTTATAAAATTTTCATAAAATTTAACTCATTGAAAGGCTGTTTTTATTAACAATTTGTTCATACGTGCGAACAATGATTGGTATAGTTATAATTAACGAGTAAAATTTTGTTCATACAGAAAAATAACATAAAATAATTTAAATTTGTAGGTACGAACAATGCAGAAGTTCAATTTGATTTATGTAGATAAATACAGTTTCAGGACATTTAACTTGAAACAGACTGGTTTAAGGTGTACACTAGCTAATTTCAGATGAAATAACGATTCATTTTGTTCGTACGTATGAACAAATTATGCAGTTCAAAGATTGTATTCGTAAGAGACTGTTCTAAAACAGAAAGCATAAAGTTTCTTCATTCGTCCGAACAAGATACGTGATTTTGAAAATGCATGAAATGACTGATAACTCTAAAATCAAGAATCAATCTTGCTGGTGTTAAAATTGTTTTTTCCTTAGGAATGAAGTTGAAAAAAAGTAAAAGAATTCAAATTTGTACGTACGTATGAACAATTCACATGTTAAATAGCTAATTTCAGATGAAAATGACGATTTATTTTGTTCGTACGTATGAACATATTATGCAGCTCAAAGAATGTATTCGTAAGAGACTTTTCTGAAGCAAAAATCATAAAGTTTCTACATTCGTCCGAACAAGATATGTGCTTTTGAAAATGCATGAAATAACTAAATACTCTCAAATAAAAAAAAAATCATATATTACATCAGAACTAAGAATGCAGTTGAAAAAAGTAAAAGAATTCAAATCTGTACGTACGTACGAACAATTCAGACGTTCAATTAGATTTATGTAGTGAAATACAGTTTCAGAACATTAAACTTGAAACAGCCTGGTTAAAGATGTACAATAGACAATTTCAGATGAAAATAACGATTCATTTTGTTCGTACGTATGGACATATTCAGCAGTTCAAAGACTGTATTCCTAAAAAGGTTTCCTCATTTGTCCGAACAAGATATGTGCTTTTGAAAATGCCTGAAATGACTGAATACTCTTAAATCAAAAATCGAAAGATTGTACGTCGAAAATGTTTTTCCTTAAGAATGAAGTTGAAAAACGTAAAATAATTAAAATCTGTACGTATGTACGAACAATTCAGATGTTCAGTTAACAGTTAAACATACTTCTAATCAATTAATCCATGTTACGATCTACCAAATCATGGGAACGAGATAGAAAAGAGAAGTGCAATCTAAATAAAAGTATTGTGTATTAAATTCCAACAGAAAGAGTAGTGGAATTTAAAAAAAAAGAGTCCTTCGAATTGGTATCCCGTCGAAACGACATAAAACTGAGAAGTGCAATTTTGGTATCCCGTCGAAACGACAAAAAAATGAGAAGTGCAATTTTGGTATCCCGTCGAAACGACAAAAAAAATGAGAAGTGCAATTTCAATAATAATAATAATAATAATAATACATGATAATAATAATAAAAAAAAACATTGCTTTGGAAAAAAACGAGTAGCACACTATTTTGTTATATCGTTCCCACGACATTTAGTTCGTTCCCGCGAGCTGCTAAGTCGTTTTTTTTACACACCTAGCATGCACTGCTCGTTTTAATGCACTACTCCTTTTTTTAATAATTCTTTTCAGCGCTACTCTTTTTTTTTTTTGGTCAGAACAATACCTTTCTTTAAATTACAATTTCCCTCATTTATCGCGTTCCCGCGAATTAGTAAATCGTAACCTCGACATATTTAATCGTTCTCTCGAGTGAGTATCGTTCCCTCGAGTGGTAACTCGCAGAAACGAGATAAAAAGAGAAGTGAAATTAAAACTGAAAAAAAAGAACAATACAAGTGCATGTCAACTCTGACCGACTATATCAGCACGTTTATTTTGTGTATTTTGATTTTCACGTGGTCTAAGTCGGAAAGAAAACTTCGCGTGGTTCTTGCCATTATCTGGGAAAAAAAATAAAAAAAAATAACATCCCACTACCCTTTTTTCCCTACTCTTAAAGTCTATGTGTTTGTTTATTTCATCTTTAAGTTGTGCGGTAAATGAGGGCATACCATTTGAGAATTTGTTTCGCTTTATCGGACCAGGTTTAATATGCACAAGGTGCACATGTATGACGTGCAACAATGAAATTTATAGAATTTATTAAGTATAGGATAGATGCAAAGTGCAGTTATTTACAGAATATATACACGAACGTAGCAAGTGTATATATTCCGTAGATGACTGCACGAGGTATCCATCCGACTTAGATCACATACTTTTAAATGTTTCTTTTACTGTGTAGGTGACAAATCCGAATCACTATTACATTACAGATTTACACTGTTAGCACTATATTTCTTTGATTGGCCTAGATTCTGCTCGAATACCCGTGTGTTAGCAATATACAGAAATCAAATGATATTGTTTTTTGCACGAACAAACGATTATGGATACAGAATAATAGTTGATTTTCTAAATTAGAGAAAGTTTATCTGGCAAGGCGTAAGAATTTAAGCTGAAGGCTAACCCGATAAATTCCGCATCCGAGCCAGACAATCTTTCTCAATTCAGCCACTAAGCTATTATTCTTTTTAATTCACTAAAATATTGAAAATCTATCTTTAAAATGTTTCAAATTAGGCAAATATCATGGCTATTCGCCAGGGGTAAATACAAACAAAAATAGTTCCAATGTTTCAATAATCTTGTTTCCTTATATGATCACTTTATTATAAGATCTACATATTGAAATATTCCATTTTTATTCAAGCAGTCTCTCTTTGTAATAACAACAATTTTGTCACTTCCTTCTGGTTATAAACACAATTCATCCGACAAGAGTTTGTGGTAACAATATACATACACGTTCAGTATTGTATTCGACATTTGGCTGTATTTCAATGTAACTTAACGAAGCAAGAAAAACAAACAGCTAAAAAAATCAATTATCTTTTAATTTCAACAATGTTTACATCTTTTAATTGAGAGAAGTACAAAAATATGCGATGAGCGGATAGCCATATTTGGTGCTTCATTGAAAAAAGTAGTCCATCACGTATCATCTGCCATAAAAAGCAAAATACTGGACTGTCATTGGCTACTTGCGGATTATTGTGGTCTCAATGATACATATATACATCCAGCAGTTAGACACTTGTTGTAGGCGATAAATTTTTTTTGTTGCATTAAAAAGATAAGTAAATAAAAAATTAAAAGTAAAAACAACAGCAACAAACACATTATTAACTGAAAAAAAAAGAAATAAAATGTTAAGGAACACATCAAAATAGATTATCAGAAACATGTATTACTTTAATCTGTAAAGGTGATATAATAATGCATTATATTTATCAATAGATTGTAAATCGTAGAGTGGTTTTAACAGCCCCGTCTGAATTGTTGCACGTTTGATAAAGCTAAGACCACTTTTAGATAACTCAAACCGTGTATGAAATAATGAAATATTCATGATTGTATTTTTTAATACTAATGCTATGTTAACTGTGAAGGCAATGGCCTTGACCCCACGTACCTTTTCAAAAGTATACTTAAGTACACATTTCGTCAGCTTGGAACAAAAAGGCATGTTACTGACCTTTTTTAAGAGAAACATTGTTTTGTTTTATTTTTAGGTAAATAAAATCAAGTTTGAACAGCCATTAAAGTTTGGAAGCTGTATTTTGAAAAAAAAATACGACATTATAGCCACAACAATGAAACACCTAACTGCAGCTTAAAACTTTGTTTGAGTTTTTTCACAATGAAAGTTTTTTTCAGAGAGTATAGTAAATGTAGTGAATATAGGTCATACTTGCAGGCGTAATTTTAATTCTCCGTACAATAGTGCCTTTCAAAAACCGTTTAAAGTTCAGTGGGATGTATGTTTAGCAAATATGAGCGAGCCTGAAAACAAATAAAATGAACTGAAATGAACTGAATTGCATATATTT
Source organism: Cyclina sinensis (assembly GCA_012932295.1). NCBI lineage: Eukaryota > Metazoa > Mollusca > Bivalvia > Venerida > Veneridae > Cyclina > Cyclina sinensis. The sequence goes on from JAAONU010000101.1 coordinate 116,746, forward strand.
TGAGCCTCATATTAAAAAAAGAAATCTTGCTAGGAAACATAGAGAATGCGATGATAAAGCACTTGCTTAGGCTGATATATATATCATGTCACAGTTTGTTTTATTTGTGTCTAACAAATGTTCAGTCTTTTAAAGTCTGTCAAAGGACAACTGTATAATGAATATTTGCATGCATTCGCTATAATGTTATATTTTGTACTTTAATATATAAATATAATCAATGTTCATGGTCTACTATACAAAAGTTCAATGCATTAACGTCATCTCAAAGTAAAAAGATTTTGTAATGTTTACCTGTATACTTGTACTTTAATGCATGTGATTGTCATTGCTATTAGTTTTGTTTATTGCGTGTGTGTGTGTGTGTGTTCTTAGAAAATTCACAAATCTTATGTTATCGAAAACATTTTAGGAATTTGTAAATTTTTGACAAAAGCGTATCATATAAGGAACACTATTTAATAAATACATATTTCGTTTATTACATTCCCATTATAAACTCAAATTACATGTTAATGGATACCATATCTATCTTTTTGTTTAAATGGGTGTGTTGCACATGAACTATATTTGTAAAAATGTTTCACTGTGGATTAGCCAAAGACATGTGTTATGTCGATTTGCTAATAAAGTTTGTTGTTGTTGTTGTCGTGCTGCTGATTGCCAATAAACTGAAACTATTGTTACATTGCGAATGCTTCTGTTATAAAATAGTTTTTAATAGAGATGAGTGATAATTTGATGATTGTTTTGATTTACTTTGTCATTCAAGAACATTCTCACTTACTAATCTTTGAATCAACGTCGAAATCCACCATGTATTCGTGAAAAAATAATACATTTATCAGGAACGTGTACGTACATGATCTTTAAATATGAAAATTAGAAACTGATTTTATTTTTTGAAACAAGATTACTCTTTTGATTTATGTTTTGAATTGAATTCTATTACTTTTAAACAGAATATGATGATAACAGTACTGCTGGTCATTAGGATTTATATCAAATGATAAATTTAAATGAAAAGAAGAATAAAAACAAGACTTTCTCTCTTGAATACCAAAATAATCAAATTATTGCTTTTTTATGACGGCAATTTTCTTTCATAATTGGTAACATGATTTTATATAGTAAAAAACCCAGAGAAATCGGTACCTAAAGAATATTGTTGGTAATTTTATATCATTGAGATAGTGATAAAGTTGGTGTGAAAAGCGCCTTTGATGACCGATATTAATTGGTGTATTTGTGCATTTTCTATAAATATATAGTTGTATATAAAAATATATTAATTAGTGATGTATCGAGTATTGATGTGTTGCGGTATATTGTAAAAGTTTTGTATATTTTAAATGTGTTTTCATTTTAATAAATTGCCGGTATTAGATCATAAACCGATTTAAATCAAAGATCAAGCCATAATCATTGAATACATTACTTCCTTCGGCGTCATTTTAAGTGCGAAAAAGTAACTATGATTATAAATTTTTGAATCAGTTATAATAATTTTTATAATGTTAATTGCATGACAAACACATATGATATAATTACTTGCTGAGACAAATTTATAACCTATTTAACGACCGACACGTGTCGTTAGCACCTTTCTATGATCAGCAGTGCACCCCAGCATGCCTTTTCACACCTACTTTATCACCTTTATGGGTACATACAGTATTTTTATTGTTACAAATTTTCCCCTGTTGTTACTATATAAAATCATGTTACCGACATTTCGTTAAATATTTTGCGTATTAAGAGATAAGTGAGACTGAATAATTCTGTGAATAAGCCCTGATAGATACTTGATTATTTGGTTAAACATTCACAAATGTCGGGAATTAGATAAGTAACCACAGATTAGCGATTATTTCATGATCGAAATCAAAATTAAGAAAATTAAAGATTTTATTAATTAAAGACAAAATATGATTATATATGACGCACTGGTAATGAAATTATAAAATGTGTAACATCCTGTTCCTAGTTCCTTAACAAAACAAACAAACAATAGTAAGAATGAGAGTAATTAATTGATGAAATATACAACTCTTAATCATTCCAGCATCTTTTCCATGACAATAACAATTTCAAAATAGGTAATACAATTTTTTATGCAAAAGCGATCAAACACGGACAGTAAATGTTTAAAAGTAATAATTGAAAATTAATCAAAATACAAAATCAATACTATCATTTTGTATTTTCAGACAAATGGACCTTCATGATGCCATTGCAGAGCTGCAGGAGCAGATGCGAGTCTTGCACGAGTCCTAGAAAAAGTCACAGCCACAAGACAATGAAGCAGAATAAAAGAACAAAAAGAATAAAACTTTATGAAATGCATGTTGTAAATGTATGTCCGTGTTAGAAACAGTAAAATAACTCACAATAATCCAATAATTTAGTATGTTTATCTGTGCACTTGAAACTGGGCCTTATATATAAGCTGTGATCGTAGCAAGTAAAAATGACACTTCCACATAGTTTTTATAAGATTTTTAAAAATAGTTCTCATTTATATGTAGTACAGCTAAACAATGACCCATGACTACATACACATACAGTGATACTTGGATTTCTATTGATTAACGATAACGTATGAAACAATACCAATGGCATAATAAGCTGACAAATCTTTGATATTACATATGTTATTGTAATTTGAATATATATATAAACTGCATATAATGATCCCGCACATCATGTACATGTATATTATCAGTCTATATTTGGTTCCCGTATCCTGTAATATATCATGTCCGTATTCTTGATCCGTACATGTAATATAATAAGTCCGTATATGTGTCATGTACGGTTTTTAGCTTTCCCGTATTCATTGAAAATACAATTCCGTATTTCCTACGTATATCTACAGTATACAAAGTCCGTATTCTTGCCCCGTATATGTGTCATATACGCTTTAAAGCATGTCCGTATTCTATGAAAATACATTTCCGTATATTCGTCGTATATCTCTAGTATACATAGTCCGTATTCTATCCCGTATATGCATCATGTACGATTTTTAGCTTTCCCGTATTCTATAAAAATACAAGTCCGTATATCCTCCGTATACTAGTAAACTATATGTTGTTATAGCCCGTATATGGTTGAAATACGGGTTCTTACTGTGCGTATATAACAAATATACGGACACATATACATACATGTATATTGAAAGAATACGGAAATCCGTATTTGTAGTGACAAATAAACGGAGTTCCCGTATACCCGATGTTCCGAATACGGATATGTATATTATGTCCGTATATTATGCGAATACGTCCCGTATATGTCCGTATATCTAAAAAATACGGGATCGTACACTTCCGTATATTGGTGTATTTTTCGCAGTGATAGCTACGCCAAAAAAAAAAAGATAACGGATGAATAACATCTACATATAACGTGCCATTTTAGGAGAAGGCTGATTAAGTCGCTCTGCTTTATCAAAAATATAATGCTTATAGCGGTTTCAAGCGGGTTTTCTACGGGATTTGTTATTTTTGAATGTTTGAATTATTATGAGTCAGTTATGATTTTGTTGACTTCTGCAAAACGCAATTGAACAATGCTTGTAATTAAATTTATTGTCAAAATATTTCTTTCAAATTCAACTTGAATTTCATGAGCAAGTGTAAATAGTAAACATAAATTGTGTGAACAGTTTTGAATCACGCTGATTCGTGAATTTTCCACTAGCTAAAGAATAGTTTTAACTTGCAGCCTGTCGGTATTTCGTGAATAAAAGAATTGAAAAGGATTTACAGTTTTATAGTGATTTCTAACTTTGAGAGGTGTGCCCTTCAAGTAGGAGTGGTATCACCATAAAGTTACATACATTTTACTTTACATTTTTTAACGTTTCTCCGTTCTTTTGCTTTGCTTTGTTCTGCTTTGCAAATAAAGGGTTCACTTTGAAACGCTGAAAAAGTTGTTTTCTTTTTTAACCTGAAAAGACTTAAACATAGGTATTAGTTTTTATATTGAAACCCAAAGAAAAGAAAAAAAAAAGAACACTGAAACATAGACACAGTGTTTGCTATATGTACCACCTAACTATGATTTCGATATTTTATATTAAATCTGTTTCAAGTTGTATGTAATGAACAAATTAATAGAAAATAAATACTTCTTAAGAAAGCTTCTACACTTTATTATTCATTTCCGAATAGGGTTTTTACTGTAGAATACTTATTTCTAAGCATTTCGTTATTGATTCAATCATTCGGGAAAAAATCAAATAAGTTCATATGTTTTATGGTCCATAGTCATCTGAGCTCAGTTTAGCTTTATTTTGGACTAACATAACATTGCTTATTGAGATATTTTTCCTATTTCATTTCTCATTGTATTATTTGTTTATTGTTTTAGAAAATGTTGTATTTTATTTCGATATGTGAAGGCTTTTTAATAATAATTCATCTTTTGTAATGAAATGTTTCGTTTCATTCTTCGCACTATGCAATAAACTTTCAGGGAATGCTTTCAAAACTGACAAGAAAAGTCAACGATATCACCGAGTATTTTCTAGAAAAAGGCAAAAAAAAAAAAAAGAAACAAAAACTTAAAAATGGATGAGGGAAGTTAATATTACAAGATGGAAATGGCCATCTCCCGCCAGAGCAATGTTGCCAACGGAATGATGGCAAAGAGATATTTTTTTTGTGTAAGGCAAGCCAGATGTATGGTACATCCGTCATTGTGTTAAATATTAAATGGATCACTTATCAGTCCCAAAGCTATGCTCGCGACAAGCATTAGAGTACATAATAAATTGAGGTCATTCAAAATAGAAGGAAAAGAGAGTTAGTTATGGTTCTTGCACACTGCCCTTTTCTGTGTTCTCTATCGGTGTATGCAACATTAACAAAATCACTTTGAATTCAAATAAATTGCGTTAAAAATTTTTAGCGTTATAACAAGCAAACAAGCGATGTGAATCAATATATGAAGATAATTAAAAAGAAGCAATTCAGCGTACGTAATGCATCTTACACTTTCTCTTTGTGTTTCAATCAGTTTGTGAAATATAAATAAAATCCCTTTTTACGATTTTCAAGTTACACTGCAGACAAGAATTTATAAAGAAAACATAAAGGGAGAAAAATTGTGGCAAGGTAGAATTATGGTTCTTGTATATTATACATAAGCTAAATGTACTAAATCATTGCGTAAAATATCAGCTTAACCCATTTCGAAGTTTTTGAGTTGTGTTTAGCACATACCTGCAGTTTTACAATAAAAGGACATGATGCAAGATCAAAACAAGGAACTTTGATTTTTGCTCCGCACAAGCAAATTCTATTGCAAGTATTATAGAGCATTATAAAAGGAGATTATTCAAAATTAAAGTAAGACCCAATTTTAATTATTGCAACCTGCATTTCCTCTTTGTGGTTTCTGTCAGTGTATGAAATATTAACAAAATCCTTTTATCGTTTACAAATTACATTGCGGACAAGATTTTATAAAAAAAAGTAAATGGAAATAATAAAAACTGTGACACAACAGTGTAATGGCTCTTTTATATTGTTCATTTCGTTTTATTGTATCATATTCTATCGAATAAATTCCTAAAATAGATTTTAGGTTGTATTTAGCACATTCTTTTAATACAATTAAATAGCATTATTTAAAGCGACTAACTCACAGATGGCCCAAAGGTGAAAAAAAGCTTATACATCTGGAAAGTCTGGCTGTAATTGTGAAGAAATATCTAAACTAAGTTACTTACTATTTTTTTCTACAGAAAAACATCAAAATATAAAGTTTTACACACTTCTGTCAGTAGAAAATTTACCCCGTTAGTCACAGGGTAGATACTTAAGTTATAACATTAATTTTGATAAGACTTGATATCTGGCCTCCGTGGCTCAGTGGTGAAGATTGTTGCTTTTAATTTTACTGACCGAAAAGTCATGGGTTCGAATCCTCGTATTGTTTTCAGTTTTCCTGGTGTATAAAAGCAGCATATTATAGTTTTTCTATAGCATATTAACTTCTTTTAATTTTTAAGGAAAAAAAGCTAAATTCTGTGATTCAGTCGCTTTTAGAATGAGATAAGTCAGAGTGTTTTTGTTTTAACTCCAAAGTCCCATTTGAGGTCCCTTATCATTCTCTGCAATATATTCCCATTCACACTATTGGAGTTATGTTCCGGACAAATAAAGTATATAATACAAGGAAGTAGTCTGAAAGAAAAGAAGTTGGAGTTATGACACCAGTACAATACACTCCCCAATGAGTTCCTCTGTCGTAATATGAAGTTTCAATAAATTATTAATAATAATAATAATAATAATAATAATAATAATTCAAACAGTGTTACATAATGTTCCGGACAACATTGGCACGGACGGACGGATTGACGAAAGGAAGAAGGACGAACAGAGACCATAATAAAATCTCTCCCGCATCTCCGCGGGGGGATAATATACTCTTCAAATAAGAATCATATTGATTTCCTTATTTCCTTACATGATTAACCATTTGATCGAGAGGCAAATTATCAATTTAATCATCAATTTAATCATATTATCTATTTGATCGAATAAAGAAGCCATTATATGGCAAGCAACAAGTTGTATGTTGTATTCATGAGCAAATTATAACAAATTAAATGAAATAGTTTTGTACTGAAAGATCGTATATTAGTTAACAATTCCATATATTATTTAATTCATTTCTTTAAACTTTCCCCATTTATCATTTTAAATTGAATTAATTCTTCTCAACACTTTTAAAGTTACTATAAATTAACAAATAGAAACAAATACTTTACATTATGCCGTCAATTCCATCTTACGAAACAAGAGATTACATGTGATGATATCCAGATGACTGACAGTCAAATGTAAAAGAATTCACGTGCAAAATTCATCTAATGCATGCATAGGAAAGATGCCAAGCGCAGTCGTCTACGGAATATATACACGTGCTTAGCGAATGTGTATATTCCGTGGATGACTGCAGGGAGTACCTATCCGACTAAGACCACATTCTTTCAAATGTATCTTTTAATGTGCAGGTGACTAATCTGAATTCACTATCATTTAACAGGTTTAACTGTATCCACTTTACTTCTTTGATTGGCCTATATTTTGTTTGAGGATTTCGTATGTTACATATATAGATATAAAGAAATCAAATGATAAAACATTGTTGCCAGAGATTAGCGGTATTGCACAGACGATTAAATAGAACGCCTCACTCTCGTCTACGTGATATAGACGACACGCTTACTGCACTGCCATTGGCTACTTACGAATTTTTGTTGTCTAATGAATTCTTACTAAGAGAAGAGAGGTAAACAATGGAACCGAAACCACTAAATTTCATGGACAACAAGTTATTGAAATATTTCAGTTAATCAAACATTTTTCAACAGAATATAACAGTTATTGAACATGGCCGATATAGGAAAACTTCAATATTTGATACCTATACAACTGTTGACTCCTTATCAATAAAATACCTTGATCTATTTTTTTTCAATTGTGTTTGTTTAATGTTCTTTTGTCTTCTTCGAATTAGATAGCTAGAAATAATTCAACGCTACGATATATAATTAATGATTATTCAACCTTGTGTCGTCGTAGATTCTCTTATTTCAAAATTGTAAATAAAGTAATAAAAAACATGCCAAAATAAAAAGACTTAGTATAATTTGTTTGTAATAGCTTCAAATCTTAATCTGCCGGCTGAATTCACAATCTTCCATGATCTTTTATTTTAAAAGGCTGCTGCGCCTTTCTCGTTCCATCCGAGAGTATACTGGGCTAAGCTGCCTAGCCTGTGTGTGCTTTGAAGTGACTGATGAAACACATCAAAAGAAGCAATTTTAAACCAAAAAAAATGTGCAAATATTGCCTGGATTTGTTCAATCAATGTATCAGAGTACGCAGTTGGAATATGTTAAAAAGGTAAACTTAAAACTTGCCTTTTTCATTTGTTGCTGTTTTGTGGCCAGTTGAGTTTCTGCTTCTTCTGCCTTTCGTACAACTTCTTGTAAGGCAGCTATATGTGCTGAAGCCTCCGTCCTTGCTTCGTGTAATTTATTAAGGGCTGCCTCCGTTTTATCGTCTATTTCTTCAAGAGCCTCCCGTTTTTTATCTTGTATTTCTGATTTTGCACCCTGTGTCTTATTTTCAAGATTTTCAAGCATATCCTTTTCCTTTTTTTCTAATTTCTCTAATGTAAGAAGGGCGTCTTTTCTAACTTTCATTAAATTGATTTCTTCACTTACACTGATTGTTATCTGATTATTCTTTAACTGAAAAGGCAGAAGTATTTTTTATATAATATCGGAATATAATATCGTAAGGCTTTATGTAAAGTATTTTTCTAGTGCCACGTGTATTACATATTGTGTGCTAAATTGACCGTCACTCGGGAAACCTTTTGTTTCTCCAGTTCCTACTTTAGACAGAATAATGATAGAAATATAACAATCTAAGATCAGGTATTCATTATCTTAAGAAACTGCGTAGAAAAGTCAAGGCATGTACTTAATCCCCTGGTATTTTAATTTCATTTCATTAATGGCATAACCAAATATGGTAAGAGATGGCTATGACCAGGAAACACTCAAGTCATATATGGTGTGTGTTAATAGACATTAGTGATATCATTTTGGGCGAGACTCTATCACCATTTTTTTCAAGGTAAATTTGTCTGTCAATTCATTTGTTTAATCTACTTATTGACAGGTATATTTAAGAATAATTCATGTTTCTAATGCTAATGTTAATACAAATAAAGACCTTTTGTAAATAAATAGCAATTTAAAGCTTATATTACTGAAGAATCTGTTTTTTTCTATTCTACTTAAATGACTTTATATTACGTACCTTCTTTAAGTTTTCAACAGACTTAATAGCTATCGGATCATTAAGCAGCGTTTTCTGATCTGTTAAAACGCCAACAAAAATGGTGATGTAGGTTTGCAACTCATTCTCTTCTAGTTCCATTTTCGCACGATGCATGATTTCATTTCTTATAAGTCTTGCCTAAAACAGATTGATATCGCTAATGAGCACATCTTCCTCTCGGAAGAAACATATGACATCTTGTTGCGTAACAATTATTTTACATCACCATATCATAAGAAGGTTGATAAGTATTACCTAAATTATTTTTTAATTCAATGCAATCTTAAAAACAATATGTATTTCGTTAACAAAAAGTTCACTATTGAATTTATTTCTAATAATCTCTTGTCATATTTCGGATTGAATACTAGTATGGATTCCATTTGCGAGGTTTAACAGAGAGAAGACAACAACTTACTGAGTGAAACACGTTCGGATATGTATCCAGACTACAACTGACTTCTTTCTGAAAAAACTTTCCGTTGATAATTATGCTAAGAAGTCCAGATGCATCGGTCTCAGATGAACAGGTCCCGTGATTTGGTGTCGTTTGAAAACACTTAGCATAACTCCAGCCAACGGGATCAGAACACCATGTACTTGGATCTGAATTTTGCCACATAGGGTTTCTATATTGGTGAGAGTCAACAATCTCATCATAAAGCTTACTGCATATTCCACTTGGGCAGATCCTCCGGCCTCTTTGTTTGCTTCCATAGCAGCTACTATAAGGTTTCTGTTTACATGAAGTCTTAGAACATTGTCTAGATACTGCATGGTATGGCCGCAAGTTTTCTCGTGTACATAAATTACACTGAGTCAATGATTTTTGTGGTAAGGCTCTTGTTATTTTTTGTAAAGTTTGATCACGATGGTTTTTGACATGATCACCGACAAAAGTCTCTAAACCTTCTTGCAGATATACCAGACCTTTAGCTCCTCGCACCCAGTTCTTGTATTTTGGCTCATCCAGTTCTTTGTCGATGTCCATAATGAAGCTGAAATTAAGTCACATGTTGTGTTTTTATGTCAAGTAATTTGAAGTGCAGAAGGCACGTCCCATCTTACCCCATGGTAACAAAAGTTTTATATATTTTTTCATTGTTTTGTTTAAATACAAAACAATAAATAAACAAAATAATAATCAATCCTAATTGACTATAGAACTGAACATGCTGACGGACTAAGAACATGTTACAAGTTTTAAATGACTGAATACGGTCAAAGGATATAAATTTCTTCATTTGATTGTTATAATGATACAAAGCATACTGTTAAATAAGCTGTAGTCGTGCTGAATAAATTCATCATCCTGAATTTATAGGTCGTTAGCAAAGGTATACTTAGAAACAATAATAAAATGTCAGTTATCATATTAAGAAAATAATATGCTTATTTTCACTTGGCAACATTTAACTTAGCCAAAATATTCCATGGCAATTTTCGCAATTTCGGATTTATTGTTACAGCAGATGATACGTACACATATTAGCAGTTGACTAAATAAGTAAATCAGTATGTTCAGTATGTGAGTGATATCGAAGAATGAATCTCAGTTGCGCTTTGTTTACCTATCGGGTTACTCTGTTCAAACATAAAACGACAGATGACCTTAGAAGTGTAAGATCTTTTTCGGGAAGAAGGTTATATTTTTTTATTGAAATCCCTTGCATTGTTTAATGATGATGCTAATATGGTGGTTTATTTTGTTATCAAAATTGCAATATAACAAATAGGTGGTATATTTTAAGAATATTTTTTAAGACAAATAAATGTAAGATATGGATCTAGGAGTGAATTTTTATTAGCCTCACACACACAAACCCACGATAGTCGTATAATTAAAGAAAAGTATATAGTAATGAAAACGCAAACGAGGAAAACAAAGCATAATATCATTTAGAATTAAAGGGAAAATGAAATGACGAAATCAGACAAATGCAAATCTATACTATACACTTGGAATTACATTTAAACTGTTACAAAAAAGTTCCAGTAACAATTGTACATAACATAAAAATAATTATAAGGCAGATCATAAAGTTAATATTTCATCTGTACTGTAAATTGTACAGACTTAATAAAGTCTACATGATCTGCACTCATCAAAGTAATAATGACAAGCTATTGAATTACGGCCATTTGGAAAAACTTTTCCCGATTTATGGATCCCGTAAGTTTCCATCGTAAGTCTCTCCATATTGTTCTGTACATTATCAATTGACATGAAATGTGACATTGACATTTTGACTAAAATGTGAAGCAACAAGTGTAGAAAAAAGTAGGATCTAAACAGCTATCAAAACAGTGATTTTTCATTCGCTTAGACACTTTTTGACTGGTCTGGCCAACATATTGCATGTTACATATTTTGCAAGTTATTGATAACAAATGTTGATATAATATTATTCACCTAAAGAAGAGTCAAATAAGAGTCAAATAAACTCGAAACGCATAGTGAAAAAATTGGAGTTTTCCTTCCTTTATTCATTTCTATCTAAACTGTTACTGATTTATTTCTATCTCCAACGCGTAGTGTATTTCCAACAGAACAATATGCATGATACATTATAAATTTCTTATTACTCGTCGACTGAAAGCAGTTTGGCTGCGATAGCTGAAAGTTCGTTACATATTACACTCGGATACATCTTTTTAAAGTGTAGGAATTTCAAAACATTAAAAATATACAGAAATGCCTCTCATTTACAATTTTGAGAGTTGAGAGTAGGAACCTCACGTTGTTAGATTTGAGAAGCATAGTCGGTCGTTCCCTTTTTTCCCCTAATGAACGGTTAAACATATTGGCATTTTTAGACAGTTACTGCACGTAAAACTATCATTTATAACTTTTAAATGGCAGGTGAATGGAAATTACTTCAGGTGAAGTAGAATCCCTATCAATCACAAGATCATTCAGATAGTACAAAACACGAAAACTACGTATATGGAAAAGGGATATCATTAACAATTTCCATTCTTTCAATAAAGATTAAATAATGATTGTTTTTTTTAATCGCTTCATTTTATGAATAATTTAATGTTTTTTGAATATTTCATTATTTTTGCGTGTTTGAACAAGTTATTTAAAATATATATATATAAATTTAAACCCCATTAAACTTCAGGATTCTTTACAAAAGAGTTTTCATGGATTTTAAATGTTCCTGTTGGAAATTATTGTTTCAGTTTGAAGTGTTTAGCAGGGAAGTTAATGCCTTTGTTGTTGTTGTTGCTCCGCTCTCCCCTTGTTTGGAGTATGGTAAAATCTAATTAGAATTTGTAAATCCGTGAAGAAAGAAACAAAAACAGTTCAAATCTCAACAAAACAAAAATCCAATAAATGAGCCCAGTGTATCTACCTCTCCCGTGCAAAACTACACCAGAGTAATTTTTTTCTTTTATAAAAAATGATATCACGCTCGATGACAAGATGCATCTCCTAAAACAGACAAAAAACTTTGTTTACTTAAAGTAAATGCCAATTGTTTTAGCTGTTTTGACGTGATAACCAAAGCCTACTTTCAAATGTTATGCTTCATGTTATACGTATATGTTTTGTATTTGGTTAGCATACCACCGATTTTGACTAGTCTTATAAACAATGATGCCGATGATTAAAAAAGACGTTTTGGCGTATAATGTAAACATTATGCTAGGACGCACAAATCCATTTCAAATGCATTAGGAAAAAAAGTTCCTAGTATATTTTTTTGAGTGCATATCTCACACGATTGCATAAGAATTAAATGAAGAAATTTTAACGGCGCATATTATTTGCACTTGATTTTCCATTCATTCAATTATGTCCTCGCCTGGTACAATTATCACAAAGATCTCAAAGCACAAACTAGTCCTTTTCTTTCATTTTGGGAGTGTATCTAAAAAGCATTAGGTGCTATAAAAATTCTTAAAAAAGAATAGACCATTTTAGCCGATGTTACTTTAAAATGAATAATTAGCTTATTTCATGACGACATTGTGTCGTCAATTTGATATTTTGAAACAAAAGAAATATGATTTTATCTAGATGACTGTCAGTTAAAAGATTCATCTGTTAGCACAAAATACAAAATGTAAAGCAAATTATTTCACGTACATATCTTCTGAACATCATAACTAATAAAACAAAGGCATTTTGGCATAATGACCTCTTAGATTGTTTTACATTATCAAGAATATCATCTTTACTAACGAATAGAGTAAGCATTCATTCTACGAACAAAGCGTATAATTCCTTTATATATTTCTTATTATAAATATTTATGTAAACATGCAATCCATTGTATGGTTTTGTGAACATGTACCGTGTATTCGATATTTATCCTTACAGCCATACATCTTGATCTTTTTATTACTTAATGTTAAGTATTTTAATGTTTAGTCTTTTCTATATTGTTGATTTTTTTCTTGTTTTAATGAAGTTATTGAACAAAAGCAAACAATCTGCAACATAAAATATTAGATATTTTTGCTAGGATTTTTCCTGTCCCTTTTCAAGAAATACTATCATGATATTGCTAAAAAGTTACATCTTACTTCTTTTATGCACATATTAAAAAACTTAATCAAATATGAATATATTTGAACAGACAAATATAAAAAGATAAAAATAACAGCTTCTTTAGTTAATTATTCAAGTTGTACCTTAAAGCAGCTCGTTCAAAGATAGAAAGCAATTCTATATTTAGAATTTCTATTTCCGTGTGCCGTCACATGACTAAACACACCTCTTCGAGCATGCGCTAACATCATGTCGGACAAAAAAAAGAAGAAATATTTGTTTCAAGGACTAATGCACCGAATAACTTTATAACTAACTGTATTGATTGCTATACTTAGAATGTCTGCCGAATTATATATCCATAATAATTCACTTTTTGTATACGTATCTTAGAGATTTTATTTTTTTCTCTCATTTATCAATCCAACTGTGAAACTAAAAAAGTGCTTATTCCGCTCTTAGATTAGGCAAAACCCGTCAATAACATCTTTATACAACTATACCCCCAGTAGATCGTTTTTAAGAAGAAACTTGTAAATAACTGATAACTTCCACGTGCAATTGAATTTATTTATCTATTCTTTACGCTTACTCGTCGTTTGTCAGATACATTTACTCGTATTTTCTTCAAAAGTGATTTCTTAAAGACGTTAAAAAGGCGGTTTACTAGGACAGACAACAATTTTTTATCAGCTTCGCCTCGGACAAAAATTTTTGTTTGTCCTGTCGAACAGCCTTCTTAACGTCTGTAAGAAGACACTTAAGAAGAAAAACTCGTATTGTATATATTACAAAGAAAAACGCGACGCGAGTGCACGCTTTTCTCACATTATATTTGTACTTTAATTGTGCAAGTCAAGGGAATCTTTTTAACAAGTTTATAATAGGAAGGCGTTGCAGCTCTCAGCATTTTTAAAATTATGAAATAAACTATCATAATGCACATATAATAAAACGGTCTTCGTCCAAAATATGTAATAATAATGCATTAGATTGCTTTCCTACACCTTTAGTTTTCAACTGACTTAGCGAGTTTTTACTTCAAACTCTAGCTATAGTCTTTTTTACGACTCTGTTATATTGTGTTTAGTGACTGTCAACACTCCCGCTACCTGCTATATAGGATCTCGATTTTTTGTTCCTTGTATATTATTTTACCAATTAGGTCACGTATTGTTTATGTGTGTATTGCTTCATATACTCATGTTCCTATGTTTGGTGTGAGTTAATAAAGTATATGTTCTATTCTGTTCTGTTCAGACATTGGGGCTGAATTTTGAGTTCGGCACAACCCGCTCTCAGCAACGTCGAAAGCCTCCATCCAATTTCATGAACTTATAAGAGAAAATCTTCGAAAAATAGCATCAATGCACGGGAAGGAGGATGAACTGACATTTGAATTCCACACTGAATCTTGGTTTTTCCCCTTTTTTACGTTTATGAATGTTTATTGCTATCAGGAAGTTACACGTTTTGAAGTTGGTACCAAGTGGAACAAATAATGCAACAGTTGGGATTAAAATAATTCAGGCTTCCTATCAGCCAAAACAAAGTTATGCTTTCGGTATTTTGAAACCAAAAGTATCTTTCAATAAAATAGTCATGAACGCGTTGCTCACATGCTTCTTATTAAATAGTATACCCATAATGGCTGCATCTTATAGTCATATAATCAGTTATACTGATTGCGACTCAACATTAGAAAGGACAAAACTGGACACTAATTTCGACCAGCATTTGTCCTTTTGCCTGAAAATACGATCATTGACAAAACCACTTATGTCATGTATGAATTGTTTGTTAGGTTGTTTACCTATATGCTGACAATGTCTGTTTAAGGAATAATCTGGAAAGTTCGTTGTTGTACAAATGTCAGTTCGTTGTAGAAGTTTCAGTAGGATTATATCTTTGAGCCACTTTTATCATCGGAGGAGCATAGATTAAAGGAAGTTTATGTAAGAGGGAATCAATTTCGAGTCAAATCAGTTGTGATTAAAATGACTGTTGGACCTTAATTAAACTTGTTGATTATCTTTCTTAAGTTATACATGCTGCTTTTAACATCAGTAATACCTAGTTTTAAACTGGATAAAAGAAAGAAAGTGAGGTCCTTGATTCAAATTATTGATAAAAAGGATTTTGTTATTGTAATTTTTACTGTTCATTATTCTGGTATAGAAAAAAAAATCAAATGAAAATATTATTATTGTTAAAGTTTGTTCCTGATTGTTTCCCTGTCGTTACGTTTTGACTGTTGTGCTTTTCTTGTTCTTTGAAACTTTGAGATGCCCCCCCCCCCCCCGCCTGTTAATACTCCTCTTTCAGTAATCTGATTTTACACTTCACGAAGTAAATAAATCACCATTTGTTGTTACAGCGAGACTAGATATTTGAGTTTGGTACTTCTTTTAGTACAAGGAATTTTAACTTTCCAGTAAAACAAACCATTTTTCGTTGCTGTAATATATCCCAAACAATTGCTTTTTCTTCAAAAATGTCGATTTCTGATGTGCACTTTGTGACGTAGAAAATTTCAGTTGTAAACTGTTAACTCTCCAGTTCTTGTAAAGATCATTAGGATATCTTAAGCACGAATATTTAACTTGTGGAACCTTGTTTACATGAAAATTTAAATAGAATAACTGAAGTCCATTTGTATACAAATATTGCATTGATAAATTGTCAATGTAAATATTATATTGAAATATAACTGTAATTCACCATTTGTGCATTTCTGTTTTTTGTGTGTGCCTTTAAAAATAAATGGTTTAGTATTATTTTTGAATTCTGCACTACTGCCTCGTACAATAGGGATAAATCGATTTCGAAACGGAAACAGCCGATCATCAAAAACATGTTTTCTTATCCAAAACAATATTTTCATAATTTTGTAATTAAACCATTTTAATCAGTTCATTATCATTATTTTGATGAGACAAAGTTGCTATAGTCGTGTCCAATTACCTTTAAAAGAACTATGAATCAAGCTTTGTTTTTGAAAACCAGTGAAGTAGAATAAACAAACAGATAATAGAATCAATCATAAAGAAGAAATGCTTTCATTATTTGCCGTGAAATCAATATGATGAATCCAACAAATCATTATCAAAGTCCATAGTAAGTCAAAACTGTCAGCGCTCAGATAACGGGCATGTACTATTGTAAGTCAAAACTGTTAGCACCCAGATAACGGGCGTGTACTGTTGTAAGTCAAAACTGTTAACACCAAGATAACGGGCGTGTACTGTTGTAAGTCAAAACTGTTAGCATCCAGATAAGGGACATGTACTATTCAAAGTCAAAACTGTTAGCACCCAGATAACGGGTATGTACTATTGTAATTCAAAATTGTTAGCACCCAGATAACGGGCGTGTACTGTTGTAAGTCAAAACTGTTAGCATCCAGATAAAGGGCATGTGCTATTGTAAGTCAAAACTATTAGCACCGAGATAACGGGCATGTATTATTGTAAGTCAAAACTGTTAGCACTCAGATAACGACATGTACTATTTCAAAATAAAGGTTCTTAACATAGTTTAGAAAGAAGTAATCCTGTTTTGGCATCTGGTATATTAACAGGTTAACTTTAGTTTTGAAAACAAAGATGTTTGGTATATTGTCACATAAGACTATCATAAAGTGATATTAAGGTGTTTACCCACTTTTTGGTGGTTTCACACATGTACATTTTGACCTTGACACCGTATCACCCGCCATTTTTGTTTGTTTACATTTTTGTGCACAACATGTTAACAGGTATATTTTTCCAATTATTTATTACAGTGTTCTGTCTAGGAATGTTTACACAGGCAGACACTGGTGCTGCTCGTTATTCTTTTGTAAGCAAGCACGTAAACAGTATACGTCCAACCAGAACGTATGCCTGTGCATGTCTTTTGAAAAGCATGCGGCGTTATTTCATTTTTTGCCCACCTGTCAAACCATCATGTAATACGTCACTGGCTTATTTATGCATTCTTCTCATGTCCATGTCTCCTGATGTTGAGAAGAACCCTGGTCCGAAATATCCATGTGGATCCTGCAGCTATGAGTTAAGAGATAATGACCCAGCCCTTGAATGTGACTCCTGTACAAACTGGTTTCATATTGGCTGTCAGGACATTAGTCAAACTTCATACAATGATCTGGTTGCATGTGATGCGTCGTTCTCGTGGGTTTGCTCGATTTGCGATGCGGTGAATTTCTCCACCAACTCATCGTCCGTGGACTCCCTGGTATCGCAAAATAGCTTCTCCATTCTGGGTGACCTCTGGACAGACCAGACAGACTCGACAAAACAACAAACCGGACGGCCAGCCAAAGCAAACTACCCCAGCAAAAAGTACCCTAAGTTAAAAGTCATCTCGTTAAATTGTCAATCAATTGTTAATAAAAAACCTGAATTTTCAGCTCTTCTAGATCATCATAAACCTGATATTGTAATATGTACCGAATCATGGCTTCATAAAGACCACAAAGATAGTGAAAATTTTCCATTAAATCTATGTTATTCTTCTTTCAGACAAGACAGATCAAGTAAGGGAGGGGGAGTATTCATTCTTGTTAAAACTTCCATCATCGCCACTGAACAGAAACAACTGAAAACCGATTGTGAAATTATTTGGGTAAAATTAATTTTTCAATCATGCAAACCTTTATATATTGCAGCTTATTACAGACCAAAAGAAGCAGACATAAACAGCGCTCTTGAATTTAAAAAATCCTTAGAACTAGCAAGAAAACTAAAAGGAAATATGTGGATCCTAGGTGACTTCAACTATCCAAAGCTTTCCTGGAGTAAAGATCATGTGCCATCTATCAAACCAAATTGTACTTTTTTAAACTTATATGAAGATTTTATCGACTTACTTGCAGATTTCGGATTGACACAAATGGTAACTGACTGCACAAGAGGTGAAAATATCCTGAATCTCTTTCTTACTTCAAATCACACTTTAATAAATAATGTAACTTGTCTTCCAGGTATTGCAGACCACAACATTGTTTCTTTTTCAGCAAACATTAAACCACAACAAATGCGACAAAAACCGAGAAATATTCATCTATATAAGAAAGCTGACTGGGATGGTTTTAAGGAGTACATGGAAGGTGTATCAAATGATATTTTATGTAATTTTTCAACAGCATCTGTGGAAGTTATATGGGAAAAATTTAGTAATGCTATATCTTCTGGAATTTCAGATTATGTCCCTACAAAAAGAATAGGTCCTAAAGTCTCTCTACCTTGGATTACTCAGTCTATTAAACGTCAGATCAGAAAAAGAGACAAGCTTTACATCAAGATGAAGAAAGATAAAACCAGCAGATTAAAGTCGACCTTTTTAAACCTGAAAAATGAAATAAAGAAAAACATAAAACTCTCTTATAACAATTATATTGAATATATTTAAGGTATAACAGATCAGGATGGTCAAGCAGAAAACACTGGCTCTAATTTTGACAACAAAAAACTGTTCAGCCTTATAAAAAGTGCCAAACAAGACGCAACAGGTATCTCAACATTATTTGACAAAATTTCAGGTACAACCAAATCAGATGACAAAGACAAAGCCAACATCTTGAACCAACAGTTTCAATCAGTTTTCACTCCCATGTCCCCCTTAACTCTATCTCAATCTTGTATTTCAGCTCTAAAAAATTCAAATGTACATTCTTCTTCCAGCAAATATCCAGTTATGCCAGAAATTCTGATATCTACCAATGGTGTACTGAAGCTGTTGTCAAATTTGAAACCTCACAAAGCCGCAGGCCCGGATAACATCAAGCCATTAGTCCTTCAAACTCTTCGTCATCAAATTTCACCTATATTATCTCTTCTTTTTCAGAAATCTCTGGATACGGGTATCTTACCAAACATTTGGACCTCTGCAAATGTTGTACCTCTTTTCAAAAAGGGAAATAAAGAAGATCCAGCCAACTACAGGCCTATCTCATTAACTTGTATATTATGTAAAGTTTTAGAACACATCGTCGCTTCAAATCTAACTGCTCATTTTAACAAAAACAACATCTTATATGATTTACAGCATGGCTTTCGGGAACGCAGATCTTGTGAAACTCAACTTCTACAACTTATTGATGAACTGGCGAAAAACCTAATTACAGGCAGACAGACAGACCGTATTCTTTTAGATTTTAGTAAAGCTTTTGACAAAGTTAGTCATTTAAAATTACTCTTCAAATTACAGGAACATGGTGTAAATGAATCCACAATATCTTGGATTAAATCTTTTCTCATAGGTCCCAAAAAGTTGTTCTGGAAGAGGAATGTTCATCGGAAGTCCCTGTCACATCCGGGGTGCCACAAGGTTCAGTGCTTGGTCCTCTAATCTTTCTTTTATACATTAATGATCTCCCTACTTCCATTTCTTCACAGGTTCGTTTGTTTGCAGATGACACTGCTGTATACTTGGCATTTAACAACTTGCAAGACTGTTAGACCCTACAGGATGATCTAGACAAGTTAGTACACTGGGAAAAAATGTGGGATATGGAATTCAACCCAAATAAATGTGTTGTCTTAAATATATCTAAAAAAAACAAAAAAATTGTTTCAATTACAGGTTACACGGACAAACCCTGGAAGTTGTAGATAGTGCTAAATATTTAGGCGTTTCTATTTCAGAAGATCTTTCCTGGAACAAACAGATTGATAACATCACTACAACTGCAAATAAAACTCTTAGTTTCATTCGTAGAAATATACTAACCAAAAAAGAAAACACCAAAGAAGTTGCCTACAAGACGTTAGTAAGACCCCAACTGGAATATGCATCATCTAAGTGGAGCCCACATACTAAATCTAATATTGATAAAATAGAAAAAGTTCAAAGTAGAGCTGTCCGTTGGGTAAAACAAGACTATTCGTACTACAGCAGTGTCACCAGCATGCAGTCCCAACTTGGCTGGCAGACCTTACAAGACAGACGTGACCTTTCAAGACTGATAATGTTTTATAAGATTATGTATCGCTTGGTGGCGATTTCATTGCCTCCGTATCTTGAGAGGCCTACGAGGGTGTCGCGTCACATGCACCCCTATCCCTCAGACAAGTCCACACCTCGTCCAACTATTTCAAATTTTTATTCTTTCCGTACACTGTAGTTTTGTGGAACAGCCTACCCGCTTCTGTTGTATTGCAGGCAGATCTAGAGGGGTTTAAGCGTTGCCTAAGCCCCTCTCTGCTCACCAGCCGTCCCTGATCGCGCGGAACAGTGTTTTTAAACCAACTTTTAACTTATAAATACATTTCACCTTATATTTTAACAATTTCGCACTTTTTACTTCACATCTCACTTTCTCGCTTTGAAGTCTTCCTTTCAATGCTTTTAAACAACTTTTATCTTGCACAGACGCGCACCTGCCAGTAATACCCGTGAGGGGAGTCTAGGCAGTATCGAAAGATAGATAGATTAAGGTGTCATATTACTGCAGGTTGAGTATTCTTTCTACGGCAATGATTAGAATAAAAGAAAAACAACAACAACAACATCATAAGAACACAGAAGCAGCTCTGATTGGATTTAAAACTATGTAGAAACATATATACACATGTAAAATACATAAATACTACATATGTTTATTTGAAGTTCATTACGTGGGTACAATGATACAGATAACAGTGCTCTATACGTTTATATTTGAGTTCAATATGTAGAAACAATGATACTGAGTACGGTGCTCTATACGTTTATATTTGAGTTCAATATGTGGGTACAATGATACTGAGTACGGTGCCCTATACGTATATATTTGAGTTCATTACGTGGGTACAATGATACTGAGTACGGTGCATTGTCTGTATTCATTTGTTGTTCAATATACTATAAGATGTTATTGAGTGCGATGCGCTGTACGTGTTTATTTAAAGTTAGTAATGCGTGTACAATGATACTGAGAACGGTACACTTTACCTGTTTTTTTTTAAAATCCATTATGCCGGCAAATTTGTGCAATGAACTATACATGTTTATTTTAAGTTCATTGTGTGAGTTAAATAATACTGAGTACGGTGCACTGTCTGTATTTATTTGTTGTTCATAATTCTATGAGATGTTATTGAGTTTGTAATGCGTGTACAATGATACTGAGAACAGTGCACTATACATGTTTTGTTTTGAAATTATAGATACTGAATCGTTGCCCTATATATGTTTTTTGAAGTTTATTATGCGAACAGAATGATACTGAGTACGATACGCTTTACTTGTTTATTTGAAGTTCATTTTGCCTGTACAATGATACTGAGTACTGTGAACTATAGGTGATTATTTGAAGTTGAGTACGGACGTACAATTATATCCATTACGATGTAAAAGGTAGAACAATTGAATTTTTTCTACATAAACAATGACTACTGACACAGTGTAACAGTTTGCAGTTTCATTGTTATTGAGTCTGTTGTTTCTGTAAATTAATACTTTGTAAATTTGAAAACATTTCGTATGTAAATATTTTATGGGTACGTTGTGTTTTACTTTCAAATGCATCTCTATTGATACTGAGTATATTATGGATGTTCCTTAATGCTACGTACTTTATGAATACGCCATGCATTTTTTTCTCAGTTTGATTATGTTTTCCATTGTTATATTACAGGTATCAACAATTACGACAAATAAGTTTCTTCTAAAATACTTTATGTCAAACGTTTAAATTGTTATTCATATTTTTAATTCTCAATTGAATGTTATGAGAAGTATGGCTGATGAAAATAACCTCAGTAAAGGTCATCATTTAAATCTTGGCTATCATGCTAACTTATTATATATTGCCAACGAATTTGAAAGAACATTGTAAAAACATGGGTAGAGTTTCAGATAAACAAAGGATTTTATTACACTTCATTCTTAATCAAAACGTAATACTATTGCGTTTCTTTCAGATTGAAATATTTATCGCTAAAATAATATCCTATTTATACAAAAGTTTCTGATTTTAACTAGCAATAACGTATCTGGATTGTTTTTGTATTTATTTAGTTTATATCCTATATTTTCATTCAGTCGAGGAAAAACTATTTGTTAGCTTCTAAAAGAATGAAGACACCATGAAGACACCATGCAATCAGTCATATATTACATGTCATTGAGACATTTTGGCATATTACTATCAAAAAATTAATTGTGTTATTGCCAATAATATCTTTCAGCCCAGTCCTGTAAAGACATGGTTAATACACTACTTCAATATTACTGGACTTTAAAAGAACTAAAATCAATCCATTAAAGTTTTTATTATATGGTTAAAGATGCATATGGTCTATCAATTTTTTACGAAAAATTTGTCCAATATATACTTTTTAGATGCCCCTTAATGATAGTCAAGAAAAAGCTTTGCAAATACACTTTACGACCCCAAAACAGAAACGCATATTTTTCTTTTTTTTAACAACGTTTCTCTTTATAAATTAAACGGAAACGGCCGGACGACTCCGAATATTGAATAGCCTCGTTTTCACAAACGGAAGTCGACACAAAGAGGAAAACAACTACCTGAAAAGAAGCCAGAACTGCCAAAAATGTCTACGATTGATTTTTATTGTTGATACTCGAGAGATAATACCATGTGAGTGACGGAATTCTCTGTCGGTTTACTTCGCATCTTCGTTAAAACTTCGTTTATCTAGTTTCAGCAGCCTACTTAAACTAGACATAAGATATATTTTGTTATCAATAATAAAACATAGGCTTTGA
Organism: Cyclina sinensis; assembly: GCA_012932295.1. NCBI lineage: Eukaryota > Metazoa > Mollusca > Bivalvia > Venerida > Veneridae > Cyclina > Cyclina sinensis. The sequence goes on from JAAONU010000101.1 coordinate 139,843, forward strand.
AAGAAAGTAACTACATGCAACCCATTTTTATGTTAAAATTAAATGTATTTTATGAAAACAAACAACAACCCAGTCCATACGCATCTTTAAGACATAAAATATGATAGAACCATGTTTTTTGAAGCTCTAAAAAGTGAATATAGATCATTGCTGGTAATGAAGTACAAACAGTAAAAGATAATTATCTCTTTACCTAACACATAATAGAATGATTTTATTTTCATTCATTTGTAAATACATCTGCCGTTTAAATGAAAACAAAAGCTTCTTTCTTGTAAGTCTGTTCATAAAGAATGTTAAAACCTTCAATAAATTAGATGAGACACTTAATTAAACGGAAAAGATATTATCCCTTTCGATTGACACAGATATGCGTCCGGAATAAGTCCAATAGAGTGTCTTTTCCGCGCTGATAAATAATTTTCTTAGATGTGTTGACTAAAATATACGAATGTGGTGTATGTGTTTTTCTGGTACATGATTATGGACACTGATACTCCCAGTTACTCCCCTTTAGTGTTTACACTTAAAGTAACGTTGCGCGGTTAGTTCCCCTTTTCTGAAAACGACATTTGCAACCAAAATATTGGTCATTTAATCAAAACCTTGTTTCCAGCATATCCCTGCATATTACCGTTGTAAGTAATCAATAGACACTAGAAACATAGAAACTAACGTGTATTATCCGTTTATCAGCAATATGGAGTTAATTGATTCATATCTTTAACATTTTTTTAACTGAGCAGCTATTTGAATATTTCTCATTTGTGTATTTTCAGACTTCGTTCATTGTTGTTCTCAATAAAGAATCATAAAAGTAGACCGAGTTCTTATATGAACGAAGTAACAACGCTTCAAAGATGCCAAAAAGTCAAGTGCCCAATCCCCAGCTGTATTTACGAAACTGACGACCTGGATGCAGCTATTGTCGCTGCACTCATCACGGCTCATTCGATAACTCATGCACCGGGACCATCCACTAAGATCGAGAGAGTGAAGCGGCCAGCAATCTCACTAGCAGGGACAAGTGAAGACTGGGCATATTTTCAATCTCGATGGCAAGAATATGTTGCCGCCACAAAACTAGAAGGAAAGGACAAAGTTATTCAATTAATAGAATGTTGCGATGAACCCCTGAGGAAAGATCTCACACGTTCTTCCGGAGGCAAACTATCGGATAAAACTTTTGACGAAGTACTAGCAGCCATTAAACTACTTGCTGTACGTGAGGAGAACATCATGGTGGCCAGGGTAAATCTTGCGAATATGCGTCAGGACAGAGATGAGACTGTGCGCAGTTTTGGAGCCAGAATAAGAGGCCAAGCAAACATTTGTAGCTATGTAATAAAGTGCCCGAACTGTGCAACTGACGTTCACTACACTAATAATATCCTCCGAGACGTACTCACAAAGGGACTTTACGATTCCGATATTCAGTTAGATTTACTCGGCAAGCCAGACCAAGACAAAAGTTTAGAAGAAGTGTTCAAATATGTGGAAGCAAAAGAGGCTGGGCGACGTTCCGCTTCCAGCTTGCTAGACTCAAACGCCGCTGCAGCCGCAAGCAGCACATACAGGAAAATTAAGGGTGACATTGGTGTGTCAAGAAAACCTAGAGATACAACCCCTAATTACACTGAAATTTGCAGTTACTGTGGTAGAAAAGGGCACGGTGAAAGTGCCCCCTCGCGAGTAAGACGGTCGGTGTGTCCGGCATATGGCCACATATGTACTTTGTGCAACCGCAACCATCACATGGAGAGTGTATGTCGCAGTAAGGACAAACAAAAAATAGCCAACAACAATAACAATATGTCCAATGCCTCAACTGTTTTTGATGCATTATGCACACTTGACACTACCATAAATCCATTTGACGATTTCTGTACATTAAGTGACTTCGGTTTTGGACGTGCTATCCGCATTGACCATCATATTTACGACAAGCTAACAGATACATGGGTTAAAAAACGCCCAGCTTCGCAGCCATTCATTGAGATTAATGCTAAGGTTTCGCACGATGATCATGTAGTTCTAGGCTTTGAGTTAAAAAATAAACGCTCTCTTTCAGCTACATGTACCATACCCGCAATGGCAGACACAGGCTGCCAGAGTTGCCTTGCTGGCGTAGGGATCATTCATCGGCTGGGCTTACGTGAGGCTGACTTGATGCCAGTGACTATGAAGATGCACTCCGCCACACAGGCTGGCATCCGGATAATCGGTGCAACAATCCTACGGCTTAGTGCGACCACAGCAACGGGCTCACAGATGGAGACAAGGCAAATGGTCTACATAACCGATGCGACGGACAAACTGTTCCTCAGCAGGGAGGCATGTTTGGCGCTAGGCCTCATCAATGATAGTTTTCCTTCAGTAGGCGAACATACAACCAATGCCGCTATGGAGGAAACCCATCAGCAAGTCCAACAACACTCACGTAATTGTCCAAAACGCCAGTTACTCCCTGCCCCTCCAACGAAGTTGCCATTCCCTGCAAAGACTTCTTGTTAGACAAATATGCCTCAAGCACTTTCAACACGTGCGAACATCAACCCTTGCCTCTTATGGAGACACCACCAATGAAGCTCATGGTGGACCCAAGCGCGGAACCCATCGCCCACCACACACCAATACCTGTCCCTATCCATTGGCGTGAGGCGGTTAAAGCCGGACTCGACCAGGATGTCCGTCTTGGAGTTTTAGAGCCAGTACCTGTTGGAGAACCTGTAACATGGTGTCACAGAATGGTAGTATGCGCTAAAAAAAATGGTGAACCCCGAAGGACAGGTGACTTTCAGGCCCTTAACGCCCATGCCACTCGTGAAACTCATCACACTCAGTCGCAATTTTATCAGGCCCGTTCTGTACCACATGGTAAGAAGAAGACGGTGTTTGATGCCTGGCACGGATATCATAGCGTCCCCATCCGTGAAGAGGACCGTCACATTACGACATTTATCACTCCATGGGGACGTTACAGGTACAAGACGGCACCTCAGGGCTATATCGCTTCGGGTGAGGGGTACACCAGAAGGTACGATGAACTGTAGCCGAATTTCCAAACAAAACCAAATGTGTTGATGACGTACTATTGTGGTCTGACTCCATAGAGGACAGCTTCTATCAGGCAGTTCAGTGGCTTGACCTTTGTGGCAGAAATGGAATAACCTTGAATCCCAAGAATTTTACATTTGCCGAAGATGAGGTTGAATTCGCCGGTTTTGAGATAACAGCGGACACCGTCAGGCCGTGCAAGAGGTTCCTTCAAGCTATACTCGGTTTCCCGACACCAAAAAACATTACAGACATTCGCTCATGGTTTGGACTTGTAAATCAAGTTGCATACACTTTCAGCATGACTGACAAAATGTTGCCATTTCGACAACTTCTGAAACCGGACATGCCATTCAACTGGACGGATGAACTTCAAGACCTATTCAACGAATCCAAAGAAGTCATTACCCGTGAAATTGAGCAAGTAGTCAAGATATTCGACCCCCAAAAGCCAACATGTTTGGCGACAGACTGGTCTAAGGAAGGTATTGGTTTCTGGCTCTTACAGAAGCACTGTGGTTGTGTTGCAATCAAACCATTCTGTTGCAATGAAGGCTGGAAGATCACACTCCTTGGGAGCCGCTTCACACACAGCGCAGAATCAAGGTATGCCCCAATCGAGGGAGAAGCTTTGGCGGTTGCAGATGCGCTAGACAAGGCAAGATACTTCGTACTTGGCTGTAAACAGTTGATCATTGCAGTTGACCACAAACCGCTCCTGAAGATGTTTGGCGATAGGTCCCTCGAGAACTTCTCAAACTCACGCCTCAGAAATCTGAAAGAAAAGACGTTACGCTACAAATTCCACATGGTCCACATACCTGGTGTCAAACATCAAGCAACAGACAGTCTTTCGCGACATCCTACGGGCCAGCCTGAACAGATGCTTCTCAAGGCGACATAGCTTCAGTCCAATCCTACATGACGGATATCACACACAGTTCAACGTTGATGGCCGGACTCCGCAAACATGACTCAGAAAAATTGATAGATGACACTGTTGCCGTTGCAGCCGTTTTTTCCTTGACAGTCCTGAAGTCCGTCACATGGGATAGAGTTCGCTTAGCCACATCCAGTACCCCTGACATGCAAACTCTATTGGAAGGCATTGAATCAGGCATGTCCAACAATCGCTCTGAGATCCACGAATATATTCGGGAATATTTTCCCTTTCGGGACGACCTACACACTGCTGATGGAGTGATCATGTACAAGAATCGTGTCCTTGTGCCCCCTTCTCTTAGACAGGAGGTCCTTGACGGGTTGCATTCGGCACACCAGGGAGTGACAGCGATGACAGCGAGAGCCGTATCATCTGTCTTCTGGCCAGGAATAACCTTAGCCATCAGGAGGCTACGTGAACATTGCCACTTCTGCAACCGCATTGCTCCTTCAAACCCTAATGCACCCCAACGCCATTATTTGATCCGACCTACCCTTTCCAGTGTGTCTGCGCAGACTTCTTCCATTACAAAGGATACAACTACCTACTGGTGGTTGACAGATACTCTAACTTGCCGTTAGTTGAACGTGCACATGGGGGCACAGATGGCCTAATAGACGTCTCCGTCGTACTTTTATAACATTTGGTATCCCTGACGAGCTAGCGTCTGACGGGGGCCCAGACTTCACTGCAACCTCTACTAGCAAATTCTTGAAGGACTGGGGTGTACACCATCGCTTATCATCAGCTGCCACATAGTAATTGCCGTGCGGAAGTTGGAGTGAAGACAATAAAACGTCTCATAATGAACAATACAAAACCAGACGGAAGTCTCGAAACAGACTCTTTCCAGCGGGCAATTTTACAATATAGGAACACACCAGACAGAGACACGAAATTGTCCCCAGCCATGTGTGTTTTCTGTCGGCCTATTCGTGATTTCATACCTATCCCACCCGGCCGTTATCAACCACACGATACCTGGCATGACACGTTGACATTACGCGAAGCAGCACTGCAGCAGCGCCACATGAAAGAGGCAGAGAGATTAATGCAACACACCAAACGATTACCCGCATTAAGAGTAGGCGATCACGTGCGTATCCTGAACCAAATGGGCCCACATCCCCTGAAATGGGATAAAACTGGCACCGTAGTCGATGTTTGTAAATTCGATCAGTATGTAGTTCGTGTACATGGATCAGGGCGTGTCACACTCCGGAACAGAAAGTTCCTACGGCGTTTGGTCCCTGTATATCCTGCAACGCCACGAATGACGGTTACCAGAGACATATTAAGGTCACATACGTCACGCAGCCCTCAAATGGAACGACAGGACAATACCTTCCAGGGACAATCAACGAACTCTTCGCCACCTTTACCCCGAATCACACTGTTCACAGACCGGAGGTAACCTCCCCTAGTCGTGATGTCATTAGTTCCCCTCGTAACGATCGACAAAGGCCTCTTGAAAATACTACATTGCCAATGGAAGTATCGCCTACACCCGCGTCGATACCCAGCACGCATACGGTCAACCCCACAGACAATACACAACGGGATATTCCGAGTTTAGAACAAACTGCACCTCCCCGAAGGTCAACTCGACAGACCCAACGACCAAAATGGCATGCTGATTACGATATGGAAGACTAGTTTCTTTATGCAGAGGATATCTGCCTATGTTCTCTTTAATTCGTGTTTATTTGTGTATAAGACAGAAGTTACTTCGTTGTGCATAAACTAGTCATGACCCTAGTCAATTTCACTTACTACAGTTGTTAAACAGCCTTTGTTCCATTAGATTACAAAAGTCTCAGGGGGAGATACATGATTATGGACACTGATACTCCCAGTTACTCCCCTTTAGTGTTTACACTTAAAGTAACCTAGCACGGCTAGTTCCCCTTTTCTGAAAACGACATTTGCAACCAAAATATTGGTCATTTAATCAAAACCTTGTTTCAAGCATATCCCTGCATATTACCGTTGTAAGTAATCAATATGGACATAGAAACTAACGTGTATTATCCGTTTATCAGCAATATGGAGTTAATTGATTCATATCTTTAACATTTTCTTAACTGAGCAGATATTTGAATATTTCTCATTTGTGTATTTTCAGACTTCGTTCATTGTTGTTCTCAATAAAGAATCATACAAGTAGACCGAGTTCTTATATCTGGGAAATACATCTTGAGTATTTTTTTAAATAAGATAACTGCATGAATGAGTTTTGGTGAATATAGTTTGGCAAATATATATAGATTGATATTCTTTGGAAGTATTTTAGACATGAAGGAATTTTTCTAGGTAACACTCGTGATCTACCAGATCTGCTGTATTCCATAAAATGTTAGAATAATTTACGTCGAGAAAGTTTTCTGATTCTATTTTTATTTTAGATGAAAGCCATCTGATTTTTTTCCCACTTTAGCAAATATCGAGAGGCTTTGTCCTAAACATATATATCATACATAGATGTTTTGGCGAGATACAACATAATTGTTAAAAAAAAAAAAACTCTGAAGTTTATTTCCATATATCGGCGATTTTGTATTTTTAATAGTATAGATTTTGATAATATGTTTTCGTACAGTTCTTTCGTTCATGACACTGGCTTGAATTTTTTTATATCTGCTAATTTGTAAACAGGATATTTCTATCTGCTACTATATTGAGAAGCCTTGACAATTAACATTGATTAAACTTATATTTAAAACACTTTTCTGGTTAAAAGACAATTGAATATTTTATTAAAAAGTGCAGCACTAAAGGCGTTTTTTTGTTGTTTTTTGTAATCACCTGATAAACACTTTTTTAATAAGTCTAGATTAAAGCTATGTTGAAAAAGACTGCAGAAAAAATTACAACAAGCAGTGGCAAACACTTGCAAAAATAATTCACCTTTAAAATGTAAACAAAATATCAAAACACTGCAATACTACAATATTTGTGTTGTACAGGTCTATTTATTACTTTAGTCTGCCTTCAAATTAAACTTGCTACGTTTTTTGTGCAATATATTATGGTATACTCCTCAATAGGAAGAAGATGACAGACTAATGATACTGCACCGCTTATTTGACGGGAAAAGTTATACCCTAGGGCAAACAGAAATATCTAAATACAAAATTATTGAATAACATTCTTTTAAATGTTTTTAAGGCAGACTGGAAACAAAGCACCCGCATGTACTTATCGAGACTGAATCGAATTCTTGCAGATAGAACAGTTAATTTGACATTATCTCTCCAATAATAAAATTGCCAGACGAATACAAAAAAGGAAGAGAAACAAAATGTCACATAAACGGAGATAAAATTGCTAGATTGTCATTGACTGTATTGCTACTATTTCAAAAAGACTATAAATGCTAAAACAAGATTTTAGAATAAGTATTGAGTAGATCGAATTTCGACGCGTTGTTTAAAGGCTGAATAGAACGAAGAAAAAAAAGGACCACTTCAATTATTTTTGATCGTCATTTTAAATAATTATGATAAGAAATGGGCCTAACTATGATAAAGGAATATAAGAAATGTTATTTCTGTTTTACAATTTTATTATTAACTAGGAAGAGGTATATAAAACGGGAGGGAATAGGCACTGTCAGCGAAGTGAAGATTTACCTTCGTAAAAGCATAAAGCACAAACCAATGAAAAGATTGTCTTTCTTTCCTGTGCTGACAACGAAACGTTTATATATACCCATTATATCTAAATCTTAAGGTCCGGTCGCGAATGCAAACCGTAAAATGAAAACCTTGACATTTTTCATCAATGTGTTAAAGTTAAAAATATTGTTAAAGAACACCAGCTATAATTGTAATCATAATTGTAATTGAAAGCAATTGCATAAAATATATATTGTTTTATTATTACATGGTGCAGTTTGTACATTTATAATATTGCTGCTTTCTTTTGTCAAATTTCGGTTCTTTTCCAATCAACCCTAAAGCTGGACATCAATTAGCCTCAGATATGAAGTTTGTATGATAGAGAATCTGGTGATTCGGGCTTCTAAAGCAAGATATTTGTGTTGCTATGTTTTAACTCAACTAACATTATTTTCATAAGAAACATCGTATTACAGTTCCTTGTTGTAGTATTCATGTACGCACAATTGTGTTACTAAGTGTCAGCACAAACGTGGCTACCTGTTATACTGGCAGACAACTTATAGCTACAATAATGATATGACGGGGTATATGTTCTCAAACTAGTGCGGAACGGCTCCAATTTTGCTATGAACGTAACGCAAGGAGCTGTTGTTGATGTTTATTTGTTAGATCACGCGATCAAATTAGTTAAGTTTCGTTATTTATTTTAAACCCAGAGGAAAGATAGTTTGTTTGTTATACGTGTATGTTTTGAATGTATTTCGAGGATCATTAATACCACACACTAAAATCACGGGAGGTAATTGAAGACACACAATCGTCATATTATTTGAAGCGGTTAAGGAGGTTATCGCGTAACCATAGAATGTGAAAAATAAGTATGCCAAGTATATGGTACAATGAGCAATAAGCTGTTGTAAAACATTTCTATTTCTCATTTGGAAACTTCCGACATGCTTATATAACCATTTGACAAATAGTTAATCTGTCTTAGAGATTTTTTTGCACAAGACGATTAGCAAAACGTAATGAAAACACTTTCTTGAACTTGAAAGTCAATGCTATACCATGATAGAAACCGGTAAAGAACAGGTTCAGGGTTGAAATAATTGCCCATCTAACTTTTCTCTTTTATTTCTGTATGGGCACGTAAACAAATCAATGCAATATGCTCAGGTGAGCAAATGAAATACATGAAAAATAACTATTTAACTGTTTTATGTATGAATTGCACCATATAAGAAATCATATTATTTTTAGAAATGCAAAATGAAAACATTCAAAGGAAAACAAATTGGACTTAAAAAAGAAAGAATAAAAAGTACAAACTACGAAAAAAATATGTGTTTGTATTTGCTTCGACATGAGTATTAATATTGTACTTTGGTACTCGTTTGTTAATATTTTCTTTAATAAGAAAATAAATTTAGGAATCAAAAATAAATGAAACAAATAGGACGAAAACATAAAATTTTCTTCATTAAGATAATTGTTTTTTCTATGTCAATCTTAGAAGTCTACTGAAAAATATTTAAAAGTCCAGCAGCACTAAACGTCACTATTTTCATCAGCAGCTTGGATGGACACTCTTATTCAGGAATGTTTAAGTTAAAGCTGTTTTTAACTTTATAATCTTTGAAATTTAACGTTGCAGACTTATGACACATAAATCTTTGTACCAAACATTCAAGGTCGCGACTGATGGGAGAGTATGGATATAATAAAAACATGTTTGTATCTTGTTCAATTTAAAGCTATTCGATAAGCTTTTGTGTACAATAAGAAATTATTTGTCCGCATATTTGACGTGATAATTACTTTGTAACTGGATGATAGGCATTCATGTTTTTTTTAAACCCATTGTTTGTATCTTATCTGTATGAACTGCGATTTGAAAAGCCTGTAATTTGAACAAGCGTATCATATCTGTTAAATAAATTCTTTCCTCAGTGTTTTGTAATGACTGAAAAGATATTCATCAAAAAGACGAAACATGGGGTTCCAAAAGTTAAAATCAAGACATACCGTTCATGCTATATACAGACAGACTAATAAGCTCATTGTAGTTTTAGGGAATGATTGATGTTCCTATTGACTTTGTTTGGCTGTGATCCAAAACAAGTACTGGACATGTCATTTTGAACTTTAGAGTAATGAGAATTTTAACAGCATGAATATGAGCAGAATATATAGACGTAGACATATCTGTCATAAGGAGTTTTTTCTTTTCCATTTTTGTACGTTTTTTCACTATTTATCAGTTTGTGTAGCTGAATTAATCTCCAAGTTTAAACATTTTAAACGTTATGATTAAGTTTACTATCGTCTGACGTTATTATTATTATGCATCTTATATTACGGAGTATGTTCTTTGTTTCATACAATGAGATTTTATCGACAAATCCATTTTGTTCTGTAAAGCTGCAGATCAGGTCAATCTTGTGTTGACGGGAGCATGGGGTGAATTGAAGACGATCGGGTCAAGTGTTCACCTTACAATCAGCCGATAACTTAAACAATACCTGTATTAAGTAAGTTATTCTTTAACAAATTCGGCCAATTTGTATATATACTTTTTGCTGTTCATTATATGTCGAAATTGCTAATAAACTATTGTTGTTACTGTTGTAGTTTAATCTCATAATGAGAAATTGTTTTGGGTGGTTTAAAATTAGATTAGGAAGTAAAGAAAGAAAGATAGGTTATTTCTACACTTATGACCAATAAAAAACGGCTTGTCTTATGTAAATGTCTTTCGAAACGTTATTAATTATCTTGTAGCAAATTAAAGGAAAATAACAGAAACTTACATCACTAAGGTATAAGTTATCAGCTTTTGCAAGATAAAGATTGCACAAGTTATACACAAAATACGTGTATATTTTATATCTCAGTTGTGGTTGTTACAATGAACAAAATGAAACTGGCCATTGAAGCCTATTGTAGGCAATCAGCATACTGGTGAAGGAAGGAATGCAAGGACGATAAAGACCAGCTTCCAGTTAATATTTCATTTTCCAAGGTTATTGATGTAATGTTTCTTTTTTTCACCACAAAAAATCTGCTAGAAATATCGCATTACCACAGCGTACAATTTGTTAATACTTTACTCGAATTTCTCAACAACATTATGCTTAGCAAACCTTTTATGAATGTAACAATTAAAGTGAGAGAATAAATTTATAAAACGCATAGTATTACGCAATAAGCTGTCTCAAGTTATATGCATTTAAAGAAATATATGAATAAATTCCTTGCATTTAAGCAAACCCTCAAAGGGAGAATTCATGTTTGAAATAAATAAGAACATTCTTCATTGACACCTATTCTATTGCATGTTGATAGTCTGTCTCCATTTCTGTAAAAGAAGATATTATATAGAATAGAAATATAAACTAATATTTGTCAAATAAGCTTAAACTTGTATCACTTTGCGTTCTCTAAGCAGCATTTATGTTACTCTGACTGAGAATATAGTATGATATTTACCGGCATTTTCAGTTCATAATAATAGATCACACTAGGTCTGCGAGAGACAAAAGTTGTTGCCTTCAGAGGTACAACTAATGAAAATGGACTAAGTATTGATTAAATGATGCACCGATTGTGTTGAAATGTTTGAAAGTAAACATCTTAATCGATGTTGTTGTTTTTGTTTTGTAATAGCCAGATCTGTGGTTGAAAACTGTTTGTAAGAAATCAGTTCAAAATGCAAAAATATACTATGAATGGAAGTTCTAGAAAACATCAATCATAAAACATATATGCCGATGTGTAAAATATAATATCTCTCAATCAGTTATGTTTTATATAGGATATATGTATAAATATGTATAAAGGAAAAACAAATTAATATTTTAAAAGGTTAAAAAGAACCGTTATACTGACAATTCGCTTAAGACTAAACAGTACCCTTAAACTGACATCAAGCTCAATTATTAACAGAACCCTTATACTGACAACACACTCAAGGTTTAACAGAACCATTATACTGACAACACGCTCAATTTTAACAGAACCTCTATACTGACAACAACACACTCAAGGTTTAACAGAACCCATATACTGATAACATGCTAAAGGTTTAAAAGTACCCATATACTGACAACACGCTCAAATTTTAACAGAACCCTTATACTGACAACAACATGCTCAATGTTAAACAGTACCCTTATACTGACAACACGCTCAAGGTTCAACATTATCTTTTTACTGACAACACGCTCGAGTTTTGACAGAACACCTTAACTGACAACATTACGCTAAATATTTAACAAAATTATAGACTGACAACACGCTCAAAGTTTAACAGAATCCCTACACTGCCAACACGCTTAAGGTTTAACAGAACCCTTATACTCACAACACGCTCAAGGTTTAAAAGAACACTTATACTGACAACAACTCAAGATTTAACATTACACCTATACTGACAAAACGCTCAAGGTTTAACAGAACCCTTATACTGACAACACGCTCAAGGTTTAACAGAACCCTTATACTGACAACACACGTAAGGTTTAACAGTACCCCTATACTGACAAGACGCTCAAGGTTTAACAGTAACCTTAAACTGACGACACGTTGAAGGTTTAAAAGTAACCTTATACTGACAACACGGTCAAGGTTTAACATAACCCTTATACTGACAACACGCTTAAGGTTTAACAGAACCCCTATACTAACAACACGCTCAAGGTTTAACAGAACCTTTATACTGACCATTCGCTTAAGGTTCAACAGAACCCCTACACTGACAACACGCTTAAGGTTTTACAGAACCTTTATACTGACCATTCGCTCAAGGTTTAACATTACCCCTATACTGACAACACGCTCAAGGTTTAACAGAACCCTTATACTGACAACATGCTCAAAGTTTAACAGAACCCTTATACTGACAACACGCTCACGGTTTAACAGAACCCTTATACTGACGACGCGCTCACGGTTTAACGGAACCCTTATACTGATAACACACTCAAGGTTTAACAGTATCCCTATACTGACAAGACGCTCAAAGTTTAACAGAACCCGTATACTGACAAAACGCTCAAGGTTTAACAGTAATGTTATACTGACAACACGCTCAAGGTTTAACAGTGCTCTTATACTGACAACACGCTCAAGGTTTAACAGAACCCTTATATTGACAACAAGTTCAAGTTTTAGCAGAACCCTTATACTGACAATATGCCGAAGGTTCAACAGTACCCCTATACTGACAACATGCTAAAATGTGTTCCATTGATATTTCTGTCTTTACGGTTTTTTAAACGGAATCTTGTTTTCATGTTTTAATCGAGTTTTCACAATTGTGCTTTCTTGAATAAGATATTAAATATTGATAGAGATATCACTTAGTCAACCAGAAAGAAATGAGCTTGTTAAGATGTCCATCAAGGGAGAAACTAATCCATATAATTTAAGAATTATTTCTACTTGTACGTTATTCACAGTAGTTGTTGCATGTATTTTAACAACAATTATTTACCAAAAGATTTCCAAAGATTTTCCAAAAAGGATTTTGTTTGTGAAAGACTTATATGTTGGTCAAGTTGATAGATATATTTTACATTGTAAAGTGAACCGCTTAGATTTAGTCATGACTGAATTTGTGACAATCACTGTTTTAAACTTCGTCCAGACAATGGGTGAGACGATTTACATAGAGACTAGTTCAAAATATTTAGACCCTATCTGCGAATTATTTTTGCTTATGTTATTGATCTACAGTAATGGCTTTGCTTCGTTTAATTCATGCTTCAAAAACGTCATCTTTTGTGTTAGTCTTGTTTCGAATGATGACACACATGTCATGCTTCCAACGTAAACTGTATTGAGGGAAACATACTATATTTTACCATGTGAAACTGCTATAGTATGGTATTTTATACGATTTTATAGTGTAAAACTTCCAAAATTTTCTCCTTGTTTTTTCTTATAAAGACGATGCATGCAGATCAACTTCATTTTTTCTCGAAGAGAAAACAAAATGAAGCCTGTGTTTCTCGCAAATGAAGCAAGTTAGTCTGATTGGCTATGAACGTTTACAAACTATACAAAGGTATATACTAAAGTACTTAAAACACGCGTTGCTTTTTGGTTCATCGAAAAAACGTTTTACATAATCGTAACAAATATTTTCCCTGTGTGACCAGGAAGTTTAATTGAGCCCATTCATTCATCAAGAAAAATATATGTCACCGCCTTTGCTATATAAACAGGACATGCTCCCTGAGAGCTGTATTTGTTATGTGTCAACGAATAAAGCTCCCGGGAGGTTTATATGTCAAAGACTTACATCAGTTTCAAAAATGATCATTGATTTGACGAAAAGAACTTCCCATCATGAAGTGACTGACTAACCTGATTTACAACAAGTTGGTCACAGATAAAACAATGTTGGCTGTAAACATCAAAACGCGTGTCATCATTAACGTCGTCATCATCATCATTATGTTACATGTAGTCCTCATCATAATCATTGACAAAGTTACCATTTTATACATTGTTCTCGTCATCATTACTATCACAAAAATAACATCATCACCATTATCGTCTTTATGATTATCATCATTTTCATCAACATTATCAGATGTTACAGATAATATGCGTAATAGTTATTATCACGGTCATCATCGTAGTCATAATAATCATCTACATTTAAGCTGTTTTCATTATCAAAATCATCATTATAAATCACCATCCAAAATTAAGGAAACAAACTTGATGTTGCGCTCTTCAGACATAGTAAGCCAGGTCAAATACGGCCATTTACATTCTTATTTAGATTTTTAACGGGAGATTGATGCATTAAGAACATTTCACAATTTAATAAATGAATGTTGGAAAGTAATGATGAACAATAAGTCGGTAGAACTGTAATTAAATGGTCACTAGAATAACGACATAAAGTCATAAAATCTCGTTTACAATAACGACCAGACCCGAGACGAATCCGACGCATGGAAGTGAACTTAATTTCATCATGACTGACCCAAAATAAGAGCCATTTTACATTTTGAACAACCTTTATATAAGAATTGGATGGTAAATCAAATTGAGATGATGAGGAGGAGAAGGATTTTATTGCTAAAACAGAATAACATACTTAATACTTAACTGAACACTACATAGTTAATATTAACTATTGGGTGTGATATACATGAAAATACATATATGGGTAGATATTTTTCTTATGCCTCTAGTTTCTTGATCGGTCATGGGGAGCCGTATCCGTCAAAATGGAGTATCTTGACGTATACACCTCCACTTCGTTGATAGCTATATGCACTGCAACCAGCACGGATACAGCTCCCTGTTGTGCTATATCCGTTACAGAGCAACAGATAATGCTCCCCGGGAGCTTTAGAGCGGAAGTTGTATACGGTGTTACAAATGAAGTTTATCTCGTATCAAGGTATTAGAATACCAATTAACATTTTCCAGCCGTCATTGAATTGAGCTTTACTAAGAAATATACTATCCAAGGACAATACATAGAATATATAAAACAGTTTTACCGTAGGGGTTGCAAGAAATGACTAATATTCATTTCAAACCTCACCCGACTTAGTGGGTTTATAAGGTATTGAGAAACACAAAGTTTTTTTAAGACTGACCATAAAAACAATTTAGTATGTAATCACGTTATGAAAACCTACTGGCTGCTGAGGAAAATTAAAGCCTTGCAAGCTCTTGGATATTCACTACTGAACTGGCTAATCAACATTATGCTGTCTTGGGGTGGGCCACTTAAGACTAATATATATTAGAACAGTCTGATATCTTGCATAAATATACATGGAACATATTAAGATTATCTGTATAAGTATTGGATGGTCAATTGAAAACAATATTAATATAAAGCAGTAATAGACAGCAAGCAATAATAGACAGCATTTAAAGTTTTATTGTTTATCATCATGATGAAACAAAGTCAGAAACACCTAATACACAAGAGCCAACACAAGCGGGAACCACGCTCCATTTTTTCCTATTTCCAAAGGCAATCACATCAGAGGAAGCAGATTGTGGTAAAGGGATTTCCAATGAAACATTATTTGGAAATATAATTATGCATAACAAAGTTATGGCCAGTTTTAGCAACATTCCAAAATATGACCTTAAAGATCAAGGTCAAGTTTAACCTTCTTTGGAGGTATTGTCTTAAAAGGTAGTTATGTTCAAGCATGAAGACACTACATCTTTTAACAACAGAGATATAGCCAAGTTTAGCAATGCCAAGGCCATTTAAAGGTCAATGTAATACTTGAATTGTTCAACACGTTTGCCTTATTCTCAGTGTTGTTTTGTTCCTGTATGAATCAAATCCATCCATAAATAACAAAAATTTGGCTATTTTAGCGAAATTCAATATATTACCAAGGTCATTTTAAAGTTAATGTCATACCTGAATAATTTAACATGTAGGTTTTGTCATGAGCATTGTTTTATAAATAAAAAAACCCCTAAAAATGACGTTTTGTCAAAAGTGTTGTTTTGTTAAAGTATGAATCAAGTCTAACCAAAACTTACACAGTTATGACCAATTCTAGCAAATTTCAATAACATGATCCAGCTACTCAAGGTCATTTCTAAGGTCAAGGTCAAACTTGAATCAAAATGTCAGATTTGACAAAAGTGTTATTTTGTCAAATAAGAATCAAATCCATAACTAAAAACAAAAGTTATGAAAATTTGAGCAAAATTTCAATAATTTGAACTTGACGGTCATGGTCATTTACAAGGTTAATGTCACACTTGAATGATTTATCATGTCCGCTTTGTCATAAGTGTTGTTTTGTCCAAGTATTATTAAAATCCAACCACAAACAACAAAGTTATGGCTAGGTTAAGCAAATTCAATATTTTGACCTTGAATGACCTTCATTTAAAGGTCAAGATCATATCTGAAAGAATCCAAATGTTGGATTTGTCACAGGTGTTGTTTTGGCCAAGTATGAATCAAATCCATAAACAAATGAGAAAGATATGACAATTTAAGCAAAATTCAACCATTGACCTTGATTGTTAAGGTCATTTTTAAGTTATGGTCATACCTGAGCTATTCAATATGTCGGTTTTGTCATAATTGTTGTTTTGTATGAATCAAAACCAACCATAAACAACAAAGTTATGACAATTTATGCAAAGTTTAATGATTTGACCTTGAAGGTGAAGGTCATTTATAAGTCAAGGTCAAGTTGAGTCTGGTTCACTTAAAGATCTTGTTTAAACGGGTTGTTGTGTCCAAGTATGAAGACAATCCACCTATCAATAATTAAGTTATGGCCATTTAGCCTTTTTTAGCCAGTATTTTTACCCTGAATTTGAAGGTCATTTATAAGACAAGGTCAAATTTCGTCTGGTCAACTTGAATGTCTTCTCCAAAGGGTGGATGTGTCCAAGTATGAAGATAATCCATCAAGGAATGAAAAAATTATGATCAATGTTAAAGTTTTCGGACAGGAACGGCAACGTCAACGACACCATGACTATAACAATAACTCGATTTTTGTCTAAAAAGTGGAGCTAATAAACACACCCATACATAAAATTGCAGCAATGTTTATCAAAGAAACAAAAGACACTCTGTCATCTCAAACCTTTCTTATGCAAACTGTTTTCAAAAAAAGAATAATAATAATGGTAAGGCAGCTAAAAAGCAAAGAAGGGTGCCATGATGGCACAGCAATGCTTCCTGAGTGTATAAACGTGCAATATAAAAATACTAAAAGTTGATATATAGATATTAATGATCTATTTGAATCCCCACAGGTGTAATATTTCTTTGACTAACCATAAAAATAAAAAAAAATCACAAAAGAATAATTATGGACTGCACTGAAGAAAATATTCTTTACGTTTTAATTTGTAACAGCTGTTATTTATTCTATATAGGAAATACTGGAAATATATTAAGAAACAGAAGAACAGTCAATTAACAGCATATAAGTAACTTATCAACAAAGCACTCCACAGAGACAAAATAACGTATCAAGCTCACTTGTGCATAAGAAATCATCATATGCAGTCATTGCTTTGTACTGTAAAAGAACAGCATGTTTGTAAGTTTTAGTGCAGCATAAGAAAATGCATGTACAATAGTTTTAAGCACACTTTAAATAGAACAAAAGCATGAAGTAAAAAAAAAATAATCAAAAGGATGATGAATGGCTGAAGAACACATAATTAAAGGACTTTATGAATGATGCTATTACCACAAACTTTGCCACATTACTTTTATGTAAATTGCACGCTTTGAACCATTATAGTATTTTCTGATGTTACAAAAATAGTGCAGATGTCTAATCTTTTAATTTATAGTGAAATACATATTTATGAGGTATGACTAAGGAAAAGAATGGTAAAATTTCTACACTGTAACAATTTATATTAAAATCTATTTTTTAAATATGTGTTTGTTTTTTGCATGTGTATGTGTACTGTCAACATGGTTGTGGTCCACTGGACAATGCTACACATCAGATTTGAGACCTCTGTGCTTAGCAGTTTTACACACGAAGATTTTTTAAAGGTCATGTGACACGACTATAGCAACTTTATCTTTTCAAAATGATCATAATGTACTGATTAAAATGGTTTAATTACAAAATTATGAAAACATTGCTTTTGATAAGAAAAAACGTGTTTTTGATGATCGGCTGTTTCAGTTTCGACATCGGTAGTTTCCATCGCAATTTTGGCTGTGACGTAGATTTATCTCTACTGTACGGGGCAGTAGTGCAGAATTACACTGCTCATAACGAATCCTTTTTTAAATGCAAAAATAACACTGAACCACAAGAAACACAATTAAGGCGCAAATATTAAAAATAACATGCTATAAATTGTAAATTAACTTTACGATTCAAATATTTTCTTTTTATGATATTACCACGATGATTGTCAGTCAAAAGATTTATGTGATATCACTTAATGCAAGGCAAATAATTAAATGGAGATGTCTTTTGAACTTTGTAATTTTGAAACAAAGACATATTAGGGTACAGACATCTTAATTGTTTTATATGTATAAAGAGTATCATCTTAACCAACGCAAAGGGTGACTTTTCATCCTACGAACAAAGAGCATCATTCCTTTAAATATTTTTATCATTATTTAGGTTCGTGTAATCATGCTATCCATTGTATGATAACAACGAGTATAACTATAAACATGATAAATACAGCCTAAATATATCGGATATTCTTACATGAATAGAATCTTTTAATCTTTGTGGGAAATCAGTAATGCTGTATAATGTACAAATCTTAAATAATAAAAACATATGTATCAGCCGTTATTTTTTATCTATATTCATCTTACAAGTGACTATTAGATTTTGAATTACAGCCTTTGTGAATATGCACTTCAATTAGTATGCCGACTTCGCCAATAAACGTTGAAACTTTGAAACTTAGTATTTATCTTTACCGCCATAGATCATTGTGTAACTTGAATATTATTTTTTAGTTGTTTCTACAGTGTATATTGATTCTTATTTTTTTTAAATTATAGTGCAAGCCAAATTAATATATATATTTTTAACTATTTCTTTAGGAATTTTGTTTTCCCTTTTCAAAATAAATGTTATTACGATTTTGATTCTCTACCTTATACATGTTATACTCATCTAAACTCAAATAATTACAATTTTTCTCTACCCTGAAAATAGTTATGACAGTTTCGTTGCTGAGTCTTTGCTATATTTTTTTGTATTGTCCATAGCCTTTATAGCAAAAACAAAATACAATGTCCTTGTTTGTTCATCAGAAGCTCCATGCTATATTCAGATCAAGATAAAAAATGGTATCTTTTTTTTAAATATAATTGAATAAAAATATTGAATACAGTGAACAAAATTAATTTAAAAATTCTTTCACAGCGGCCCCGGTACCTATTATATACAGGCAAAGACTCTATATCTGACCTTGTGATATGTTTTCAATCAAAAAGACAAAGGTAATATACCAATATATTCATGGAACTTTTTTTCACGCAGAGCTTTAATCTTTAAAAAAATCTTACAAACAAAATCACAAGGCAATTTCAATGTTATAAAGCTATGTGAAATGCTGGAAAGTAAAGTATGAAAATAGCACAGTATAAAGGGCATATGAAAAAGGTAGAATATGAAGTATTTGGAAATGCTACAGTATGAAATAGATGTTTAAAATTAATGGTAAAGTATGATGAACATGCTAAATTTTACAGTATGAAGATGTTTAAAGAAGATGTGTAAATGGTACAGTTTGAAGAAACTGAGTAAATGGAACATTATGAGGATGTGTAAATGGTACAGTATGAGATAGATGTGTAATCAGTACGGTATGAAGTATATGTGTAAACACTACAGTTTGAACTAGATGTGTAATTGGTACATTTTAAAATACATGTGTAAATGATAGAGTAAAGGAATATGTGTAATTGGTATAATATGGAATAGATGTTTCATTGGTATAGTAAGAGGAAAATCTGTAAATGGCACATTGTAAATAAGATGTGAACTTGTTGAATATGAGGCAGATATGCAATTGGTACAGCTTAAAGTACATGTTTGAAATCATAAAAGATGAAGTGCATATACAAAATGGTACAACATGAAGAATATGTGAAAAATGATACAACATGAAGTGCATGTAAGATGAAATACGGTACGGCAAGAAGTAGACGAGAGAGAAAAGCCATTGCGAAATTGTACACTATGAAGAAGATATGTGAAATAGTACAGTATGAAGTAAATGTTTGAAATTCTACAATGTGAAGGAGATGTTAACATGTCAAAAACATTAAATAAGTGTGTGAAATGGTATAGAATAAAATGAATTTGTGAAACATTACAGTACGAAGTAAATGTGTAAAATGGTATGATATAAAGTAAATGTGTGAACTGATACAGTATGAAGATTTATAAAATGATACAGTATGAAGAAAATATATGAAATGGTACAGTATGATGAACATCTTTGAAATGGTTTGTATCAGGTAAATGTGTCAAATGGTACAGAATGAATTAGATGTGTGAATTTCTAGACTACGTGATGTTATGTGTGAAATCTGTACTGAATGAAGTAAATGTGTAAACTAGTACAGTGTGAAGTAATTATGTGTAGTAGTATGGAGATTTATTAAGTGACAGAGTTCGAAGAATAAACGTAAACTGGTATATTTTGATGTAGATGTAGAAATACCACATGAAGGAGATGTGTAAAATGTACAAAATATTAGACGTGTGAACTGGGATTGTTTTAGGTAGATTTAGAAAATGACATTCGTTGAAGTAGGTGAGTGATTTTCTAGAATATGAAGTGAATGTGAGAAAAGATATAATATAAAGTAGATTAATTTTGTGAAAATTATAAAAAAATAAGAAAAAAAGATGTGATGTGAAATTTAAGAAATAAAACAGATGTGGAAATGTTATGTTTCATAAAAATATGTGTGAAATACAAAAGTACAAAGTAGATGTAATAGAAAGTGACGCAATGTTGAATCCGACGGTTTGTTAAACTGTTGCATTCCGTTACGAGAGCAATAACAAACTCATAGCAATACAGTACATGCAGTCCAACTGATTTTATTTGCGAAAACCCCCTAAACAAAACAAAATAAATAGGTGCGTTTGGTCGCATGATTTCAGCACTTTGTATTTTTTTTTGTATTGAGCTTTTCAATTCACGCTGTCGAAAAGGGGCACTTCATTTTGACGACGATTAACTCTTTGACAGCCATCGGCGTGACTGAGAATGAATCTAGACTCGATATAAAACTCAATTGTATTCCAATCTTGTAACAATGTAATATGCGACGGTAACAATGTGAACGTTCCCAATGGAAACGTGTCTGACGATTGCGTAATGCACTCTAATTGGAAAACTGAGTTCACAAAAAGGGTTGTGAATGAAATGTAACAAAGATTGTACAGAGCTGCCTTCAAAGTCTACCTTTACCTGTCACATTTATGAGTCAAGACAAAGACACGATTAGCCTGTTTGCTTATTTTTCTTGGTCTACATGAGCTAGGAAGATAATGTGATTCACCAATCAAACGCCCTTTTGATGTCAATTGAAAAAGCCAACTTAACACTTCGTTAGTTATATTTATCTCAGGCAATCTAGTTTTTTCTTTTTATTTTTGGCTGAGTGCAAATACCGTGTTCGTTATTGAATGCCATTGGATCGCGAAAGACATACATGTTTAGAAAAATATCAAACTAGATTACTAAAATTTATAAGAGGTAATGTAATAATGTAATAATGCACTTTTATTACTTGACTGCAAACGTTAGTGTTACATATTTCAAAAGACTCATTGCAAATAATTTTGAATTGTTACACTTAGAATTTAAATCAGTCCATGTGTGAAATAATAACCTAATCACAATTATCATTACTAATTACAATACCTATTCAAAAGTATGATTTATGTTAAACCCCTTAGAAACAAAACAAAAATAACAAAAAGGCAACGGTTCAACGTCAAGCGCATGTGGAAAATAATGAATGACCAGCACATCAATAAAACGTGTACTTTCTGGGGAAGGCTGATAAAAAAATTAACATATACACTCAAAGGGGACCTCTTGATTTTGAACGATCATGAATCAATATGATTTTGTTCGCAAAATTTCAAAGTGTTTGAGGAAAGATACCGAACAAAGGTATCGGATGAAGTTTTTATTTTATTTATTTTTTTGATAATTTTTTAAAAGTAAATAATAAGCGAAAGATATTTGAAAAGTTTCGGTTGGTACCCATTGAATTTTTTTTTTAAAAATCTAAACACAAGTGAGAGGATATCAGTTTATCTCCTACAATATATGAACAAGTATGAACCTGGAAATGAAACTAATAAGGATTCTAGAACCAGATATATAAACTGGAAAATCTGCAAATTAAAACGCAATATTTCAGTTTCAGACCAAGCAACGTTTACGCGAAGATCACACCGCCCTTGTAACACATTAGCTTTTTTAACCTATTGCATACCGGCTTGCCGTCTAGAATGTATAGTAAGACATTATAGGTTTATACGCGTTTCAACATCGATAGACTTATCTAAAAAGTTGGAGTAGAACTTCTATACACTATTTTACTTTATATTCATTTCCTTTCTGTTTTTGGTTCTTACATTAGCATTGCATTTTTATCCTTTGCTATTATTTTTTTCGCTTAATTTTACGCTTGGCTTTGTATTGTTTAACTTGGTTTTGCTTTGCCTCGCGTCACACTACTTCATTCCGTTTCAGCTATGTAGGGAAATGCATTTGTTATTTATTATAACTTGGTTTCTTATAAACATAAACATTAAAATGAAATTTCATTTTCAGATAGTAAAACGTATAAATGTGTTATTTAAAACAGAAAGTAAAACAAAACACCGTACTTACTTCTTTGATTTGCTAATGAATGAAGAGCAACAGTGTGTACAAATATTAGATGATATTCATTCCAACATATCCAAAAGAAATATCTTTACACATGTTGATGCCGCTCGGCCGTTCGTAGGCGATAAGCATAACATGTTTCTAATCAAACACCTGTTGAAATTCGTCCTTTCATTTTATCGAGTTTAAGCAAACACCTCCCTGAATTAAACACTGATATTTATTTTTACTGCTTAAACTCATTCATTAAACACAAAGATACCCATGTAGTTTTTTTGTTGTCAAAATAAATGTATGATTTGTCTTCTGTACTGAAGATCTTTTAAATAGCGATTATTAATGCGTGCACCTTGTATTGATTTGAAGGATAGAACCAACCAATCATGATCTTGATATTAACGTTGACAGCTGATGTTTACGCTAGAAGGAATAAACTGACAGCTTTAAACGAACAAAGCAAAAGTATAAAGTAAGTGCGCGAATAAAATCAATGGCGATTTGGTTGAAACATCTGTTTACTTTATCTTATTTCATAGTTTTCAAAAGTCTTATGAATGCAAACATATGTAGTTTGTTGCTAAGTCTTTATTATTTTTTTTAATATTAAAGTGAATAAAGTCTGTTGTACTCCTTTATTTGCACAGCAAAATCGAAAAATCTTTGAAATTAATGTTTTCCCCTGCGTTTGAAAGTGTTTTCTGTTTCTAAAGAGATTACTTATTTATTGATAATTAACGAAAATATGAACTGCATTTTAAACGTGTTTAATTTTCTTCTATATACTCTGTATTAATGCAGAGCAATGTTCGGAGATTTGAGAACATAAATCAGATGAAGACTGCGTGATAACGTTTCGCAGACATTGAGGCACTAAAGAAGAAACACCAGCGGCAGTCTATGAAAAGCTAATTATTTTAATTATCATGTATCTTTGACCAGTGTTATCTGATGAGGGCTCCAAAATGAAGATTTCGTCCAGTGTCCAGATAACTGTATACAACAGCAGAACTTGCACAAATGAGACGACACTGGGAAGACAAGAACATGTGACATATCTCAAACATAACAGCTATGCACCCTCATTTTTGTAATTTCAATACCTGGAACTTGACATAATAACTTGAGAAAAAGAATCTAAGACTTAGAAATTTCATTCAACCGCTAACTGTTGATCTCCGCGCTCATCAACAACACAACTCATGTATACTACGCGAAGAAATAAAAGAAGTCAGTGTCTTTAATATTACACCTATGGCGACATAGAGAAAACTCAGGTAGTATCTTCATGTTTCGTGTTCCTCTGTCATGGTAAAAATAAATAAAGGGATTGCTAAGGAGCACAAATAGAAGATGGAAGACAATACAACGGCCTGGGCTTTGTTTAGCTTTGCCGACACACAACAAGATATATGTTAATATGTTATTATTTTTTTAGTACATAATAAATATGACTATCTGTGTAAAAAAAATCAGGATATACTTTATTCAAATGTTCGAAGCTCGAACCAGTTTTAATTAAAAAAACTAAGTGAAGAAATGTTGGCGTGTAAACTTATTTTTTTTTTTTTTGAATTTCATATTGAAATACATGTTTTTTGCTTTGACGACAGGATATTGTTTTAAACACTTCATATCAAATATTTGCAGTCGTTTATTTCTTTTCAAATACAAGTTAATTAAAGCTGACTGATTTATTAGTAACAAGAGAAAAGGTCATCTTCTATATCTCTGATATCATGCTAACTAATTATACATCGCATAATAGATTTAAAAAAACACTACAAATAAACGATTGAAGTATTTCGAAGACAAAAAGGACGTTCATGCCTATCAAATTTTAACAATGGCAAAATATTTTGTAATAATATTTGTCATTTAAAGATAATAATTAAAATAATTACATTTATACCGTGTTGAAATGTATCTGAATCATTATTTGTCTATATCAAGTGTCTGCCATACCTCTTTCATTCATTTTTTTTATTTTGCCTCTAACCTACAGCGAAGACACCATTCAAAATTCATTGATACATAATGTTAAATTGACACTAATGCCAATCGACAATGTTTTGTCCGCTAAAATTATGTTAAAAAAGAAAATATATGTACTGTATAATATGAAAGATTTTAAATGAATAGGAAAAAAGTAATGCACATCCTTAATGAAACTGTTGTTGATTATTGCATAAAGGGAACTATAATGTGTCATTATATATAGCAAAATTAGTTTTTTTTCCTCTTTTTTGTGAATACGAATGCCAAATGCACCATTTGGTTATACATTTACAATATGACTCAAACAGACGTAGTCTGAACATCTGACAAAGTCAAAATGTGATATTAGAAATGGCAAAAAAAAAAAGAAATTTGACATTTCGAGGAATTATCTGCTCTGTCGTTTACATAAAAAATCCTTTTGAGAAAAATGAAAACCGATGTAATTGTGTGCGTGTTTTTGTTTGTTGGCAGAGAACCAAAACCAGTTAAAACACGTTCAAGGTTCATGGACTATAGTTAACATTTACATTATTTGGAATCATCAGAATACTAGATAATATCAATCTGTGAGGACGTTGTTTCCTAAATGGGTAAACCTATTGATTATGTACGTATTGAGTTAGTTTTGCTCAACAATTTAAGATAAAATTTAAATAAGGACAACATATTAAAAACAAAAATCATACATACAATAATTTTATTTGTGTTTTCTCTAATGGAAATTGCCTTGATTTAATAGATTTTATCTCGACAATGATTTAATTTACAGCAATATAAGACCCACGTTTTCAGCAAAAATGAATATTACACCAAATGAACTATGCCCTCGGATAAATAAAAAAATAAGGACGAAAAGATAAGCCTTTAGAAATTATACACGTCATACTTTGACATTTGCCATTTCTGTTCATTTTGTTCCTTATAGGTAACTAACAAGTGTATTCTTGTCTTCAAGCAAAGATACCTGTTCCTTTAGGTTGTTTGCAACATCAGAATTACACAGCTGTTTTATCGCATGATAGTTGGTTGAAATAAACCAGTCAAAATGGAAAATAATGTAGGATTTACAATAGAAAATGACGTTTGTCTACAAAATGATTTGGTTTATTTCAATGCAGTTCCTTATCTGACCTATATTCTTTGTAAACGGGTTTCAGATAATGTCACATTTATTCCTTAATGTAGTCAAGCACGCAAAAGCAGAAGACACTTTGTGCTTTAATTGATGATATCTTAATCAGATACATAATTGTATAATGAATGATCATATACATAGTTCGTTACTGACTGATTTTTAATTTATTTA
This sequence comes from Cyclina sinensis, assembly GCA_012932295.1. Lineage (NCBI taxonomy): Eukaryota > Metazoa > Mollusca > Bivalvia > Venerida > Veneridae > Cyclina > Cyclina sinensis. Next base: position 166,166 of record JAAONU010000101.1, read on the forward strand.
TTTGGCATGGCTATATAAAATTACTTGATCATTTCTTCCTTTTCGTAATGTAATCGCATTATCAATTTAAACAAAAAAGGTTATTAATGTCCTGTATATCCATTCATAAAACAGTTTACTTAAGACGGAATAGAAGATACTATGCGGTGTATGATATGTGGACAAATTTTTTAAAAGTTCATTCATTTGATGAATCGGTCAAAGTTCTATCACCGTGTTTTTTGTTGTTGTTATTTGTGTTTTTTTTTCCTTTTTTTCTTTTATTCATGAACAACCCTTTATACATATCGCTAATACAGACAAACGTGTTCTGCAAACCTAAGTACGCCGGGAATACAACTTTAGTCCTTGCAGTGTTATGATATATAACAGGTTTTCATATTATATGACAAAGTGTCTCTAGCACGTATCTCAAATAATGATAGACCTGACTGAATCACACATACTTAAAAAAATACTGTTTGATTTCTACATACATATTTAGATGTATTTATTTGTAATATAGATGAATGCTGCTATTATACATTATTTTAGGAAAGGTGAAAAAAGGAACATATTCTAATATATCAATTCGAAATCAGTTTCAAACGTTAATAAAATAATTTTATTTTAGTTTTATTCGACTCGTTTTTTGTTCTCAAAGTGCTGTTACTTGTAAATAAAACTTTCTGTTTACCAATTCCAGGTAAATTAACTCTAGGATTGTTTTAATGTATTTTTTCTTTCTCATTCTTGGGATTTTTTCAATGTGAACCAGCCATTTCTTAAAAGTTTATATTAAATAAATCATCATTAATAATAATGAAATAATAATAATAATAATAATAATAATAATAAAGACACAATACACTTAATGACGAGACAAAACTTGAACGTAAAAAAAGATGTTTGTATGGTTCTACGGTTTATACGCCAGATGTTGATTTTATTATCATTATTGTTGATATGCTTAATCATCTACATTTTAAGAGTGAAACATTTAGGCATTTCGTATATATTACGGAGTTATTCATTAATTGATAATAAGGCAAATTTGAAATCATGTGTATTGCAGAAGTAATCTGACAAAAACAATGACAATGTTATTGATATATGTATATATATATATATATATATATATATATATATATATATATATATATATGTATATATAGGCCACAAGCCCAAACCAACAATGGTTTTACACAAATATTACAATATTACAGAGCAGTGTAACCTTACAAAGCTACTTTAACAATATAATAATTGTCTGGTGTTTTTGGTTAAGTATGTTTTTTCATCAATCATTAAACTATTTGGATTATCAATCAGTTGCCAAAATTTCTAATTTCAAATTTATTTTAAACAAAATATCTTAAATCTTCCGGTGAAGTTGCAAAGGTAATCAATGTAAAATATTAAGGTGGTAATCTTAGGAGAAACAAAACAACAACAAAACACATACTCACAAAACGTATCACAAATATGTGTAAGGTAAAGCATAAATTTGAACATTCTGTATCATAATATATTTCTAGACAGTGCATGGTTTCTTTAAAAAAAATCTTCTTATGTAGTCTTTAGATTTAAGTTGTAAGTTATGTAAAGTTGCAAAATAATCATTGTGAAATGTTTAAGTGGTAGCCTTAAACGAAACAAAATAGAATGTCATATTTATAACAAGGAAAATTCAAATGGACTTGAGTCCATTTGAGTGTACGGTTTTTACTGTATTTTTAAGGAACCTTAAGCTACAGCACTCTATTTTGTTTGCAGATGCTAATAAAAAGAAATTTAATATATTAAATTGAAGACCCGTCTGTTCAGACAAATTATAACTAAGGGAATGCCCATTTATTGAAGAACACTAACAACAACATATTTGTTCAACCTTTTATTTCCATATATTTCTTGATGTTAATGGTGATAATTATGATACTTAAACAGTGTTTGTTTTGTTAAGTAACAAAATAACATGAATTTCATGGAATAACATGCTTGAACAGAATAACAAACTTGCTTGAAAAGAATAACAAATGTACTTGTAATATCAAATATGATAATAAACTATGAACATGCTTTGATTACTTTGATATAATTCAACATATTAAAGACCAGGTGAGGAACAGTCACTGTCGTAGCAAAGTACTACCGGGAACCAGACAGAATTTTTAACTTCAGATGTCTCTTTTCTTTGTGAGCCGAATTTTATTATTTGAAAACATTAAACATAAACATTGTATCATTTTACATCGTTTGAAAGCTCTTTAGATTCATATCTTGAAAGTATAAGCAGATTTTGAATTTTGGCTTTTAAAAAAGAAAACTAACCTAATTTATACCTGTCGTTTCAGTATTTTTTCAGCATTTTTCTAGCAGCTTAGATGCACTTAGTTTAACCATTTATAAACAAGAAAGTGAACAGTTTTGAAAATTATTTTTTATATATGTAAAATATGAGTTTACAGACCTTTTAAATGATATAAAATATTGAATTGTTTGATTAAAAATGACTTTGTAACTGTAATTACAAAATTACTATGTTTTGCATTTTTATCAACAGCCATATTTTTGCCAGCCTTTAAAAAGTTACATACGTGTCTGTATCTCTTATCAGTTACTTGTTACTATTAATAGATTTCAAAACAATAACATTCAATGTTCCTACACAGTATTACCAGACAGTCACGTGATTCTGTCCGTGATTCTGCCCGAGGATTTCCGGAATAACACAACTTCGCAAATTGATTCAACAGGTAGTACATCGTAAAAATACGTAATGCTTCGGCAATAATCGGATCTTCTAACAGCCAATCAAAACATAGAATTACATAATATTGGATAACACTAACCCCGCTCCAATTGTACATATAGGAATATAATACTGGCAATTTTCCGTACAGAAAAAAAAAATTACAAAAATTGTCTAATGATTCATGTTCGTGTTTAATACGTGATAAAAAGAGTGCGAATATTTCGCTATTTAATATGAAATACCGAGTTTTATCATACCTTTTGTTTTGTTTTATCAGAGATACTGGGAACAAATAAGTCTATAGGAAACTGATGTGTATCATTCTTAACCAAGATGTAACCTTCTTAATAAATTAATTACTTATTGACATATGTCGAAACATTACGAAGATAATCGCGCGATGCAAGAGATTAAGTTAAACGCAACAGACTGTTTTAGCTTTTGAAATGCATTACTGATCATAAAAAGGTAAGACAAAAACCTTTAAGACTTTGAAGTGGTCTTCAAAAGAGTCACGATGCAGTGATACTTTTGAACATACTGTTTTTTGAATATAATCTACATCGACATCATATAAATCAAAACATGAAATTGTCGTCCAAGATCGGTACATGGCAAAATATAGGTTTTGTTAACCAATGATTAACTTAAATGCAAACATCGCCTCAAAACTGTTAAAGTGCTCAGTAACATTTTCTTTTTTATTTATTTATTATTTCCTCACGTCTTTTCTTTACATTAACACTCGTGTGTGTGTGTGTATGTGTGTGTGTTTGTGTGTTAACGAAAATGAGAATCCGAGGGATTACCGCCTTACAACAGCCAGTGGCAAAATATTTGCCACATTTTGGAGGGGGGAGGGTGCGTTAAACCAGGATCTAAGATGCACCAACCTCACGCTTTCCCAAACAGGTTAGCATATGAAGAAGTAAGAACGTGTCGTCTTGATGAATTAACTCCAATCGACCCATCAACAGGACAATGTTGCATGCAAAAGCACAAAACATATGAAAAATAAAAAAGCTAAGGGCATTGTGAAAAAGATAGTTACTCAATGTTTATTTTGCGGGTACAATGATACTAAGCACGGTGTACTTTACGTGTTTGTTCGAAATTTATTTTGTTGGCACAATGATGCTGAGCACACTTCAATATACGTGTTTGTTTGATGCTGATTACGGTGTACCACACGTATTTACTAGAAGTAAGTTATGCGGGTACAACAATGCTGAGTACGGTGTACTATACCAGTTTACTAGAAGTTAGTTATGCGGGAACAATGATGCTGAGTACAGTGTACTATACCAGTTTACTAGAAGTTAGTTATGCGGGTACAATGATGCTGAGTACATTGTGCTATTTGTATTTACTAGAAGTTAGTTATGCGGGTACAATGATGCTGAATACGTACTGTATCAGTTTAATAGAAGTTAGTTATATGTGTACAATGATGATGAGTACGGTGTACTATTCGTGTTTACTTGAAGTTAGTTATGCAGGTACAATGATGATGAGTACGGTGTACTATTCGTGTTTACTTGAAGTTAGTTATGCAGGTACAATGATGATGAGTACGGTGTACTATACGTGTTTACTTGAAGTTAGTTATGCGGGTACAATGATGCTGAGTACGGTGTACTATTCGTGTTTATTAGAAGTTAGTTATGCGTGTACAATGATGCTGAGTACGGTGTACTATTTGTGTTAACTAGATGTTAGTTATGTGTGTACAACGATGCTGAGTACGGTGTACTAAACGTGTTTACTAGAAGTTAGTTTAGGGGTTACAAACATGCTGAGTACGGTGTACTATACGTTTTTACTAGAAGTTAATTATGCGGGTACAATGATGCTGAGTACGGTGTACTATACGTGTTTACTAGAAGTTAGTTATGCGTGTACAATGATGTTCAGTACGGTCTGCTATACGTGTTTACTAGAAGTTAGTTATGCGTGTACAGTGATGCAGAGTACGGTGTACTTTTCGTGTTTACTAGAAGTTAGTAATGTGGATACAACGATGTTGAGTACGGTGTACTATACGTGTTTACTAAAAGTTAGTTATATGTGTACAATGTTGCTGAGTACGGTGTGCTATACGTTTTTCTAGAAGTCAGTTATGCATGTACAATGATGCTGAGTACGGTGTGCTATACGTTTTTACTAGAAGTTAGTTATATGTGTACAATGATGCTGAGTACGGTGTACTATACGTTTTTACTAGAGGTTAGTTATATGTGTACAATGATGCTGAGTACGGTGTACTATACGTTTTTACTAGAAGTCAGTTATGCGTGTACAATGATGCTGAGTACGGTGTTTTATTTGTGTTTACAAAGAGTTAGTTATGCGTGTACAATGATTCTGAGTACAGTCTGCTATACGTTTTTACTAGAAGTTAGTTATGCGGGTACAATGATGCTTAGTACGGTGTACTATACGTGTTTGCTAGGAGTTAGTTATGCGTGTACAACGATACTGAGTACGGTCTGCTATACGTTTTTACTAGAAGTTAGTTTTGTTGGTACAATGATGCTGAGTACGGTCTGCTATACGTTTTTACTAGAAGTTAGTTATGCTGGCACAATGATGCTGAGTACGGTGTACTATACGTGTTTACTAGAAGTTAGTTATGCTGGTACAATGATGCTGAGTACGGTGTACTATACCTGTTTACTAGAAGTTAGTTATGCTGGTACAATGATGCTGAGTACGGTGTACTATACGTGTTTACTAGAAGTTAGTTATGTGGGTACAATAATGCTGAGTACGGTGCACTAAACGTGTTTATTTGAAGTTTTTTTTGCGAGTACAATGATAATGAGTACGCGGTGAATGTAGTGAAAGTAGACTGATCGCAAGGCCATTTTGCATGCACAATAACTACTGTTGCGATGAAACATTTTGCAGTTACATCGAATATTTCTGTAATTGCTGTACAATGATTCAGTGTGCGGTGTGAATGGTCATTAGCATCATGAAAATATTTAATGAGTAGGTCGTGTATGTTGTTGAAATCTTAGTCCAAAATGAATCTGTTTAGGTGTTTTGTATATTATGTGTGTACATTAATGCTACATAAATTATGCAAGACCATTAATATTAATCCGTCATGCATGTATTAAGCTTTTAAATGGTGTACAGAATTTAACAAAAAACACGAAGTGCAATAACACTAATTAAAGTAATCATAAATGGCTGTTTTCTCTTAGTAAAGTTTACTTGTTTCCACGTTTTATGAATTTCAAATCCGAGTATTCTCTTTCCTGAAATTAAAATTGAATATGTCATTTGCATGACATTGAAATCATTTTTATTCATACATCGAGAAAAAAAACCGCATTGCTATCTCTGATTAATTTGTGCTTTTCTACACATTTGAGTGTTTATCTGGTAAACAAGTAACGACTTAAAAAAAGATAGTTTAGTGTGTTCTGATTTTACTGCTCGATGTACAATAAAGCATACTGTAGTACTGGTGTCAAGGAGTTCGGAAAAAGGCTTCTGCCGGATCCTTCGTTACACGTTAGCGCAATTATGTTTATACTGAAGAAGAGAAAATTAACTGAAGTAAACAAGATATGTTGAGCAGTAGTTCAAGCAACAGCATAATTGACAATTACATATTACACCAACAAAGCAAAAATATTTGGAAAACATGCAATAACCAAATTCTATATTTTGTAGACTGTCAATGAATGACAGTGTACAACAGTGCAAACAGTATCGATCCAGCCGCTTCATCAGCCATCCGAACAAACGTTTGTTACATCATTACAGATCTTATCAGGGCTGAGAACTAGTTATGTCTGAAATAGCACAAACAATAGTGTTTCTCACGAAACTGAAGCGACCGTTAAATGTATTGGCCTAGACTCGAAAATAAAGCTCTCTAAGATAAGCCAAATTTAATTGGCCCAAACAACAAATAAAATTAAGGGACTGAATCAATGAAAATGAATGCATATAATATAAAATCTTGTATATTTATCTATTAGATAACTGTCGTATATGTTTTTACAGTTGGAAATATTAACAAGACTTTGTAAACTTAATAACTCTCACAAAATGTTTAATAAAAAGCTTTAATACGACCTACGGTTTCATTTTTGCCGCAATTTTTTTCTGTTTCATTCATACAAAAAGTACTATTTCACAATCAGAATAAAAGCAAACAGCCAAAACAAATGGCTCGAGAGGGATTTGAACCCATGCCCTTCAGCGAAAATGTCTCAATTCTATATAATGCAATGAAATTGAGTTCTTCAGCATGGAGGTGCAGCATTATGGACCGTTATCCTTAAGGACAAATATATTTCTTCTTAATTTTTTTATGTCAAACAACCATTTGCATTACTTCTTCATATTTCAATTTTAAACTGAATGTGATGTGAAGTGTGACTGATTTTATAATAACTTCAGGAGAGGTCATCTTTAAAATTGTCGCTGTCATGATTGCCAGTAAAAGAACAATATAATAAAACGTGGGTAGAGTTTCAGGTACACAAAGGATTTTATGACACTCCATTGTTTTATCCAAACAATATACTATTTCATTACTTGCAGGTAGAAAATCTTATCAGTACCATAATGTCTAAATAATAAAGTTTCGAATTCCAACACATACTTACGAATCGTTGTAATTATTTGTATATTTAGTGTATGTCCTACATTTCATTCAATTAAAAAATTCTTTATCAATTATATTCTTAACAAAAATGAAGACACCGTGCAAGATTCAGTCATATATTACATATAATTGAGACGGATACTACCTACACAAACATTAATCGTGTACAATATCTTTCTGTTTTCTTTTGTTAATGCAAGGCTAATTAACAAATTCATCAATATTTCGAAACTTAAAAATAAATAAGATCAATCCATTGAAGTTTGAAATTATTTATCATAGGCGAATATTAATATTATTGATATTGTATGGGAATATCGTACAACTGCTACCAATTTTGAGTTGAAGAACACGAACAAAAAAGCAAGCTAACACCAGCTTATAGAATTAGGTACCATGGCAGTGAATGCAGCCGAGCAGCATTGAAAAATCAGGACACCTCTATCCATGCAAATATTAAACGGAACCGGAGTTACTATGCGCACGTTTCTTATAAATATTTTATTTTCCTCTTCATAAAGCAAATGACCCGTGTAAAAAGGAAATAATGTAAAGATAAAGATAAAGATAAAGAAAAGCCAAGAGTTTTAAAATGAAGTTTAACTCTTATTAACTCAAACGTTTGAAAACACATAATATTATAACACTGCTAAATGTATACAGTGTCTAGTCCTTTAGGGCGGGTATTTATAATAAATGAAAAAAAAAATATTTCAAATGCATGCACAAATTAAAATTAAGATAATTATAGATAGTTTGAACTAAAACAATGTGAATCCCCTTTGTAACTGTCTTAAATAATCCAATGAAGTGTGTGTGTGTGGGAGGGAGGGAGGGAGGATATGTGTCATCATATTGAGCAGAATAGTTGCTTTTAAGTACTAGCGACTTAAAAAAAAGTTTTTTTATAGGCGTAGCCTTTACACGAGGCGAACTCACTCAACAATATTATAATAATATACATTAAAGGACATACTAGAGTCTAAAATGTGGTAAAATTTGTTCAGAAAATTGTTTTTCTATTCCTTCTCTTTTTCACAAATCGTTTATCAAAGTTCTCAGATATGTTAGGACACTCGGTAAAATCACGTTTCTTTCATTCACCTTGTAAAGTGTTTTTTTTTTATCATCACTGTGTAGCTGAAAACTGTGCGAAGAAGTAATTATAGAATACGTATTGGACATGTTGGACGCTGAACTGAGTTTTATTTACGAGCTTAATTGCATCGAGAGATAACCTGTTACAATTCATACATAGTAAACAATTCGTATCGATACATTGTTGTTCAGGCCAACTGTGTTTTACTACTAATAATAATAATACTTATAATAAAATCACTTACCGTTAGCTATTATACCAAGTTCATTCAGGTAAGGTTGAATCTGATCCTACGATTGTAGAACATTCTTCGAATAGTATCTAGCTATTATCTCTAATTTGATCTGTTCTGTACATTGACGACCGCCTGAATACAAATGAATCATTGTAACGTGTTATGACATAGTCACAAATAAAATAAGTTAATAGCGATTTGCATTTATTTTTAATTTCCCAAAACATTAGTGAGCACACATTTCATGTAACTACTTTTCTTTTTTTTTAAGTAAAATGTCCCTCTTTGATTTGAAAAACATATCTTAAGAAAGTGACTTATAGAGTTATATTGGCGAAAATCTCAAAAATAGAATTCTAGTTAATTACCAAAAAGAATGTGTTAGGATAGTGTTCACAAAGCACATTTAACTACATACAAAAGAAAAGAAAAAATAGAGAGTAGAAATATGAGAAAAGAAAACGCAATATAATTTCAAGCACGGAAAAAATGATCTAATCACAAACCAACAACAAGTTAAACCGTAAATCGTCTGCGACGTCACCGTGATATTAGCTGTCTGTTGTCTTCCTATTATGTTTACAGGTAGAAACTTCTAACCGAAGTTTTACTGATTATTTAGAATGTTTCCCTACATTATCTAAACAGTTGTCATCGAACTAACGTCTCATTATTTCACAATGGCTTTTCCCTTAGAAAATTTACTTGTTCAATTACTGTGTTCAGCATAATTGGTGACTTTTTCAAAATTGAGGCTCTTCAAAGAAATATTTTTAACATGTACACTTTATTGACACCCCGCGCACTCTTTGTATGTCGTGTTCCATTTACGTAAGTGGGTAAAACGAAGAAGATGCATGACGAACGGCGTCAATGCGGAAAACAATGTTGATGTTCTGAAATCATATCAATAGACAAAAAGTCGTTTAACATCTGTAGTGCATGTTGGCTATGTCGAGGGAACGACATACCAACTCGTGTGAAAGAGTAAGCTATGCAGTTGGAACGAGTTCGCTATGGAATGGGAACGAGAAAGCAATATATTGTGCTACACTTTTTTTTCAAAGCAATACTTTTTAAATTACACTTTTCGTTTTTAACTCGTTCCCACTAACTCGAGGGAACGCCTTAGTATCTCCTGGGAACGAGATATTATGTCGTTCCTACGACATAGGTAACTCGTTCCCTAGAGGTAGTAAGTCTTTTCCTCAATATAGGTAACATACACTTTTCTTGTTTTTTTTTATAAAACGATTCTTTTTTATTGCGCTACTCTTTTTTCAAATGCAGTACTTATTTCAGAGTTGCACTTTCCCTTTTTTATCTCGTTCCCTCGACTTTGTAATTCATAGGAACGAGATACTAAGTCGTTCCCTTGAGTTACTATCTCGTGGGAACGAGATAAAAAAGAGCAGTGCAATTAAAAAACGTTGTGTATGTCACCTCTGTGCCACCGTATTAAATTGAATTTCCGTTTTGTTCAATCGATCAACTTTATTCAACGAGAGTAAAAATCGTTTTCACAATGCATTAGTTATCTATTGGAGTTAAAATAATGATAATAGGATTTATCCTTAGAGTACAAAGCTGAGAGTACAAAAGCTATCATAATTATTACATTTTTTTGTTTGCAGGTATAATACAAGAGTACAAGAGTGCTAAGCTGTCAATATTGTTGTTGTTGTTATTATTATTATTATTATTATTATTATTACTTTGTTTTGTTTTGTTTCATAGTCGCTTTTACCACTGTAATAATTTTGAAAGAAAATACCTGATTTGAATATGATTTAGGATTCAAAATGCTTAACCGGACAAATCGATTTTGTAATTATACGTATTATTTATTAGTCAAGTCATATCAGCCCATTTGAATACCAAACTTTCAATAAACGTCATAAATTTGAAAGGGCATTTCGCCTTGTTTCTGTCTTTGTTATAAACACTGACAAAGGTATGATGTTACATTTCATTCTGTATAGATCAATGCAGATAGTACATATCTGCATTCTATAAATGTCACTTTTTGCGCATAAATTATTATTTAATGTCTCAAAAAACAATGAATAAACAATACGTTTAAAATGTGGAACAATCTTTTCATACTAGGCAAACGAAGCAAACGAAGCGTAAACTTAATATGAAAAGTATGAGAACGTAAATATCAGTAATAAATGAAAAGAAAAGGAACTTGATAAAACTGTTTGCATTTAGTTTAGACTCATTTATTTTACATCGATTGCGATACAAGTTCTTACAACTAAGATTCATCACGCTCGATGACTGCTTCCTGGGTTCCATACCAGTATTCGCGCAGCGTGGAGGAATGTGAAGATCGTGAGAGAATCTCGCCTCTGATGGGATTTGAACCCGCGACCTCCGGATCCAGAGCCCTGCGCTCAACCCCTGGACCACGGTGCCTCCTCTGTTTGCATTTAAATGCCCTGATGAAAATAACAGAGTTTAAAATGAGACTTGATTTTGAAGAAAAGTGATCTTGAACCGGTGATTGATAACAGTCTTAAACTTTTGTGAATACATAGCTTTGTTTCTTTTTACATCAAGTAATAAAATCTAAAACTGTATTTATTTTACCATGTTTATTGAACATATTTCTTATGAGGTAAACTTGAACGTTCGAGAAAACAGTTACAATATTTCTAAACATAGCATGCAAACCTGCCTTTCAACAAAAACAATGAGCAATATTATATAAAAGCTAGTTTAATCAGGGTTACAGAAATAAGAGAAACGCCCGTGAAAATAAATAGACTAAGAGATATTTTTCAAGTAACTGATCCAAAAAAGATTTTGAACATGCTTATTTTTATCCGATGCAGTTTGTTGAAAGACTTGATTAACTAACTCCAATCGAGAGATATTTTTCAACAAAAAAAATTCTCCTTACAGTGATGTGTTGCTTATTTGTCTGTGGTATATTTTGCCTGAGGTACGTGTAAGTAATCTTTGACTAGATCTATGATATTTTTCATTACAAATGCATATCTCTTTTTTTGGGCTTATTAATAATTCATTCTCCCTATTTGTTTGAAAACAAAACAATTATGATCAAAGAACAAATAATATGAAGAAGCCCTAAAAACTATGTCAAAATCATAACACAAACACATTGTTCTTTTTTTGATAATTTGTTCACATTTAGAAGTCGAATTATTTTTATTTTCATCATAAATAGATCCATCAAATTTGATTATCTAATTAAAATATGTATCTGCATGGAGTCTTCTTAACTAAAAATCATTCACACATGTTAAGGGGAACAAGCTATTACAAAATGTTTTCACAAGTGTGACTGATCAAAAGTAATACAATCAATTTGTAAGATCACTTGCCATAACATTTTGCTATTTGTCTCCACTGTATCATTGATTGGGTCATAAAAAAGTTAATTGCTTTGTTTTGACAGCTGTGCAGAATATGCAAGGGTCCCATTTTGGCAGGTTAATTTGCATAAATCCCATAGTATTAGGCGTGATTTATGGATGGACATGCCATATTTTTATTTTTCAAACAATATTCCAACGTGAAAATACACTGTAGTATGAATTTCCATTTAGTGAAACAAATGTTAACACACTAGATCACCTAAATTCACTTCAATTTTACTACACTTAAATGAAAAAGAATTTGTTTATGACGTAAACATCAAGTGAGGAAGTGTTACGCAGCATGTAAAACGTGGAGGAGATAGCTTTATATAGAACCACAACATGGAAGAAATTGGAATATTTATTAATATTTATTAAGGTAAAATTATAACCCGTTCTTCCACCGCAAAGTTTGAATTTACTTATAAAAATCGAGAAGTAATAACATTATTTTATTTAATTTACAATTTATAGCATGTTATTTCTTTAATTGTGACTTTATCGTGTTCTTGCACTTGTGGCTTAGTGTTATTTTTTCATTTAAAAACGGATGTAATTTTAGCAGTGTAATCCTGCACTACTGCCTGGTACAGTAGGGATAAATCTACGTCACAGCCAAAAATTGCGGCGGAAACTGCCGATGTCGAAAAGGAAACAGTCGATCATCAAAAACACGTTTTTTTCTTATCAAAAGCAATATTTTCATAATTTCGCAGTTAAAACATTTTTTTCAGTACATAATGATTATTTTAAATAGACAAATTTGCTATAGTCGTGTCACATGACCTTTAAAGAGATACTCAAATGATTAGCAGTCTTTTTCTTATAATTCGTTTGTATATTTGTCAAGTTTGGGTTAGAGTGTACATTGGTTGTTTGTCGTAAATGAGAAAGCCAAAAGGAAGTAAGTATTTGCAGCTTTCTTATTTACGAAGAACATCCAATATACACACTAACCAGTTAAGTGTTCCACCAGTTTCCCTGTTATGTACACAACATTATCAATGTTGTTTTCGCATGATTTTTTAATGGCAAATTGACAGATGATCTGCTTGACATAATTAACAACTCCCCCTTGGTGACAAAGTTCCTCTAATTGCTGTTTCTTTCTGTCTAAATTTTCTTTAACTGATTTATTACACGAGAATAGTTTCTTGAATTTATTCAGAAAATTTATAGATAAAGAAAATAGAGAAAAAGAACTTTGCAGGATATTGCTATTGCGAACATGATTAATACGGGTATGGGCCGAACATTCTGCAAAGAGAAAGAAAGAGAGAGAGAGAGAGAGAGAGAGAGAGAGAGAGAGAGAGAGAGAATTAAACTTACGTGTGTTTTCTTTAATACATATCAATAGTTATTTCTTCTGAATTATATATTAAATATGATTTTTTTTTGTTTCCCGAACCTCGTTTTTCTTACTTGAAAGTGTAGTTTTGAAAATAGTTGTGTAGATCGTGAACCTTGGGGGAAGGTATGTTATCATTGTATGTCGTCTTGTTTTTTGCACTTTTTTCGTACTTTTACGTTGACGTTCATTTTAACAAAATCTTATTCAATTCTATCTGAACATTCAACAGCTTAACTATTTTTATGAGCCAAATTACGCTCATTCAAACGTATCAAAATTACCCCCCCCCCCCCCAAAAAAAAAAAAAAAAAAAAAATCAAAGAGTTTTGCTAACAGAACAATTAGCTATGTTGACCTATGTATTCGAAAGAGGAGACCATGCATATAATGTTTAGAATAATAGACGCGCTGAAAATTTTAAACAATTGTCTTGACATATTTTGTGAAAACAAAGACACTGTTAACTTGATATTGTTAATACGTAATTGTTTTGACCTAAATGACTCCGCTATGAGAGTTTAATGATCATGAAGTCAACCTTATATGTTCAGGGCCGGATCCAGAAATTTTTGACTGGGGGGGGGGGGGGGGGGGGGCTTGGGGGAATGTACGAAAGGGGGGTGACCACCTTCTGTAGGGGGGTTTGGGGGTTTGAAAATTTTCTAAAAAGGTGGACTAAATGGCTCATTTTGGTGCATTTTAGGCATAAAAATATAATGAAATTTGTGTGAGAATTTAAAAGAAATATACTGGTATTTTTTTAAATGTTCAACTAAAGCAAAAAACATATGACAAGTTTTAACTTTTTTTATTTTATATTTATAAAGTCCTCTGAAACAAATAATTTATCAATAAATTAATTTTCATAACAAATAACAACGTCATCACATTATCCAATCTCCTTGCAGTCATCTCCCCTTCATTCTTTCGAAAGATCTCTGCAGACACCGGTTAACCTTAGCTGGATTTCAGCTATATAAACATGTATGAACTTTTTTTAAGAATTTATTTTTTTCTTTGTTTAGTTTAGTTACAGTTGGAACTGCATCGATTAAACATGCCTGTGTGTACTGAAATTTTAAAAAATGTAACTTGAAAAAAAGTTTAAAATTTTGTTTATTTACTTTCGACCATCATGACGTGACATGACTTTCGGCAGTGTTTACTGTACTGAAAGTATGGAACCGCTGTGTGGAGTTTGCACCATTCGGAACACCTCGGGCGACTTCAATATGTCTTTATACGAAGTTGTCGGAAAAGGCCGAGTTGTTACGATTGGAGTTTGCACAATATCATCAGGCAACTGATCATGGCCAGCAGACGCTCATTTAACAACTTTATCAAATACGTCAAGGTTACTAGACGCTTGAAAACTATACATCATGATCAGTCTAGAGAATTCTCTGATAATCCGTGCCGCCGAATATACGGTACATTGTGTAATTTACACGGCTATAAAGTTGCAAACTCGTTATCAGTTGTTACGCAATATTGCATGACCATTGCAAATTGAAAGGTTACTTTGTTTCTGTTACGAGGTGAAAAGAGCTGAATAAAATGTTTAAGAGTGTTTGAAAATGAGCCCTTTTATTTTTTTTACAAACGGGCCAGCTGGGGGGGCTTTGGCCCTATAAGCCCCCCCCCCCCCCGGTAAATCCGGGCCTGTATGTTCCAGGCTATGAATCTAGTAAACGTTAAAGTATATATCAATCCTATTTCTTATTGTATATATCAGTGTCTATATATCGTTTTGCAGGCAACATAATAAGATTTTATCTGAAACTGATCCTTTTCGACCTCTTCTTCTTTCATACAGATCGTAAAGCATTGGAATGTTTGTTTCTATAAAGTACACATTAAGACTTGTCTTACCACGAAGAAATTATAACAATACATTTGCAAGATTGATTTACTTTGAGTATGAACATTAACAAAAGCCTGTGTCAAGTTAAGCTATTCGATATAAAGATTAGATCAGCATACTGCAAATAAACCTTTTATCATAACATAAGTTTTGTTAAAGACTCACTTGACAGACACAACACAGATGTACCAGTATTTTAGCATTTAGTTTTTATTATTCTCAGGTGTCTCTGAAGATTTTTTTCTTTTTTTTCAACTTGTGCTTTATATTTAAATGTATGAAACGCGCTAAAATACTATTTACCTCCCTGGTCTAGAATAAACGTTTTCAATAAAACAGAATTTCTAATATCATCACAGAATGTATTTCAATCGATAAGTACGTTAAAGTGCACATAAAATACAAAAACGCTGAGCTATGCAGCTTAAAGAGGGTATATTTCGATATTGATTCGACTGGTAAAGAAACATAATAATACTATATAGTATTCAGCTTAAAACTTTTCTTATATTATTGTACCTTATAAATGAGATAGCTATATTCAAACTTCAAATTAATGATTTTTCTAAATAGAAAAAAACAAATATACGATTGACACAAGCAACGGCTTGTGAGAGTCATTGATGCTTGTGAAGCGGTCTCGATGTCTAGGGTCGATAAAGTTCATAAGGAAGTTTACCAGGAGGTAAAATGTCGAATGAACATAAATAAAAATATGTAGGGCAGTTTAAAAAAGTTTCTGCTTTGAGTATGTAGATCTTTCAGTGGTACTAAGCATTAGGACATTAAATGACCAGTAGGAAGTCGGCAGTAGCAGTCAGCAGTAGCAGTAGGCAGTATAATTTAAAAAAACGTGAAGTTGGCAGTAGCAGTAACAGCAGTAGCAGTAAACAAAACGTGAAGTTGGCAGTAGCAGTAACAGCAGTAGCAGTAACCAAAACGTTAAGTTGGCAGTAGCAGTACAAGCAGTAGCAGTAAACAAAACGTGAAGTTGACAGTTGGCAGTAGCAGCAACAGCAGTAGCCGTAGACAAAAAATGAATTTGGCAGTAGCAATAACAGCAGTAGAAGTAGACAAAACGTGAATTTGGCAGTAGTAGTAACAGCAGTAGCAGTAGGCAAAAGGTATCCGAGACTTTCTCTCACCGACTTTCAGGAATTTCAATGGTGTCAATCGGGAAAATGCCAATTACAATGTTAAGAGACTCTCCCTGGACGAGACAACGGTCTGCGACTGTTTCTGACACCTTAGCAGACTTTCAGGAATCGTGGTGCCAATCGGGAAAATGTCATTTTTGATGTTTAGGGACCCTCCAGTGTCGAAAAAATAGTCTGCAACTGTTTCTGACACTGTCGCAGACTTTCAGAAATTTTGGTGCCAATCGGGAAAATGTGATGTTTGATGTGAAGGGACCTACATCATTAAATGGTAAGATGGGTTAATCTTCGACTTGATTATTTATAATCTTCTACTTTTCTCAATTTAATTTGTTTAGCATATAAAAAACTCTCGAAATTCCGTTATATGTTTTGCATAATTTATACAGTATTGATCTGTCATCAATGTTTGAACAAAAAAAAAAGCAAACCCGTGAAGATATGACGATTACTAATCTAATCGTTGTTACCAGCGTATATGATCCTTATGTACATCGATTAGGATAACACGAGTTTTCGTACACGCAACGTAATATTAATGTCAGTTGAACTCAAATCTGCTGAATAGGCAGAGACAGCGCAAATATCTACAACAGTCAGCGGCCACCCGCCGGAAAGTTATATACAAATAAAGCCTGCATTTTGAGACACTTCATCGGTTGATTACACATGGCCAAAATTTGCTATAGAATCGCTGCAGGAAGATTGGGGAAACGGCAGATATTTTGTAAGTTTGCATGTTATATGTCGTGTATGTCCTTAAAACATGTTTAGATGCTGCGCACATTATGGATGTACATTAATGCTACAATGCTAAATTCTGCAGGATCATATATGTGAATACGCCATGCATATATAAAGCTTTTGAAAGTTTTGCGCATTTTTCGGCCAAACATGATACATAATAACAGTTATTTCTATTGTTTGATTTTTCTTATTTCCAAGTTTTATTAATTAAACAAGTGAGTATTTTTACATATTATTAGCGCAGCGTTAAAACAATGTTCATTTTTATTCATTCAGCCAGATAAAATAGAAGAATTGCTGTTTCTGCTTGTTTAAGCAATTTAGTTAAAATTATTTTGCCGGATCCTTTATGATAATTAAGTAGCAGTCATTTAGGTCGACAGAAAAGAAACTCAGTGGAAGTTGACAAAATTCATCAGTAGTTCAAGCAACAGGACAAAGTACAATTGATATCTTACACTAATCAAGCAAACATATCTGGAAAACAGGAAGCCACCAAAGTCCACGGACCTAATCGCGGTTGTTGTAGACTCTCAAAGCAAGGCAATTTACACAGCGACAACAGTATCAATCTTCCATACAAGTTTCATCACTTATAGCAAATATATTACTTCTTATACATTTGATCTCTAACAATCATTTTCATTGGCTCTTTAAATTTCAATTTTAAATAGAATGTGTATTAAAGTGTAACTGATTGCCACAATAACTTCTGTAAAGATCATCTTTGAAATCTTTGCTAGCATGCTTACTTATTATATTTTACCAATGAATATGAAAGCACAGTGATATTAAAAGTGGGTAGAGTTTCAGAAAAAAAAATTATGACACTACACTTTTAATTAAAACAATACGCTTTTCAATTTCTTTCAGGTTGAAAACCTTATCGCTAACATGATATCCAAATAATACAAAAGTTTATATCTTTACACGTTAAAACGTGCCTCGGTCGTTATTTGTATATATTTTAAGTATGTCCTTCATTTCCATTCAATGAAAAACTTTATAATCATGGTTTCTAACAACAAAACTTGAGACGTACAGACAATAATAGTTTTAGTTCAGTCCTGAAAATACATGGGTAAACTAACATGCACTCCTACAATGCTAAAAAAATAACGAAGATCAATCCATAATAGTCTGTGTTACATTGTTCTGTAAACATGGTAAAGACTTATTTTAATGATAATAACATGTCTTTTGAAGCATTAATACTGATACATACGCACAAAACAGAAAAAACAAAATTAAAGAACTAAATTGATTAAATATAAAACATATTAATATGATTTTATTGTTTCAGTACAACTTCAACTTTTGACGGGAATTTTGACATCATGTTTTGTTCAGTTATTTCATACTGGTTTGAATTCTCTTAAATTTAAAACCATGATATTTCTTAAATAACAATTGAAGATATTTGTCTACTCTATATGTAGGTATGTATGTATGTATGTAAAGAATTATTTAACGTAGGCAATTATCAATGCTATTTTAATTTTATGGAAATATTAAACAATTGCTATAAATAAATATATTTAAAAAGTTTTCAGATATGTTAGAACGCTCGGTAAAATCACGTTTCTTTCATTCACGTTGTAATGAATTGTAATGTTTTGTTTTATCATCACTGTAAAGTGCAATATAGCCGAAAACTGTGTGAAGTAGTAATTATAGAATCATGTCGTAAATATGAAAACAAGCACGCAATTTTAAAGGCCAGAATACTTTAATCGATACGTTTTGGGCGCTGATTTGAATTTTATTTACAATTTTTAAAGCAACGATTGTTCAGACCAATATTTGTTCCACAAATTATAATAATAATAATAATAAAATAATAATAATGATAATAAAAATAATAACAAAATCACTTACCGTTAGCTATGATACCAAGTTCATTCAGGTAAGGTTGAATCTGATCCTAAGATTGCAGAACATTCTCCGAATAGTTATGCATCTAGCTCACTTTTTTCAAACATCAGTTTATATCTCTTTATCAGTTTACATGTATGTCTTTACACAAGAACTACATTAAACAGTATATTAATGCGCTAGAAAGTATTCTTTGTTCACACATAATGTTAGTAGAAGTAGCACATGTGTAGTAAACTTGTGATAAATGTTTACACAAACTATTTGCGAGATATAAGATGTGTTATGTGAATAAAATGTTAGAACACATTTACAATTTGTCCTTATTATTTTACTACTCTTAATCAAAAATATAAAATGCGTTATTTCAAATACATATAGTGTTGTCAAAATATGTTTGTTTAATGAACTCTTTGTTTTCTGATCTGGAACAATAATAGGAAAGTGACGTGCACAGGTACTTTCTTATATATGCGTGCAATTTGATCCGCTTTGTACCTTGGCGACCGCCTGAATACAAATAAATCATTGTTGTGTTATGCCATAGTCACAAATAAAATATGTTAATAGCGATTTGCAATTGTTTTTAACTTCACAAAATATTAGTGAGCAGACATTTCACGGAACTACTTGTCTTTAATTATGTAAAATATCCCTCTTTGATCAGAACTTATCATAGAAAAAAAAAATAACTTAAAAAGTGACTTATATTGGTCAAAATATCAAAAAAGAATTAAAGTTAATTACAAAATACTGTATTAGGATAGTGTTCACAAAGCACATTTAACTACATAAAAAGAAAATAAAATAAAAAAATAGAAAGAAGAAATATGAGAAAAGAAAACGCAAAATAGTTTTAAGCAGGGAAAAAAATGACCATAAGGAGTTCGATCACAAACCAACAACAAGTTAAACCGTATATCGTCTGCGACGTCACCGTGATATTAGCTGTCTGTTGTCTTCTTATTATGTTTACAGGTAGAAACTTCTAACCGAAGTTTTACTGATTTTTTAGAAAGTTTCCCTACATTACCTAAACAGTTGTCATCGAACTAACGTCGCCTTATTTCACAATGGCTTTTCCCGTAGAAAATTCCCTTGTTCAATTACTGTGTTCAACATAATTGGTGACTATTTAAAAATCGAGGCTCTTTAAAGAAATATTTTGAACATGTACACTTTATTGTCATCCCGCGCACTCTTTGTATGTCGTTATGGTCCATTTATATAAGTGGGTAAAACGAAGGAGATGCATGACAAACGACGTCAATGTGGAAAATAAAGTTGATGTTCTGAAATCATATCAGTCGTTTAACCTCTGTAATGCATGTTAGCTATGTCGAATGAACAACATACGAACTCGTGGGAACGAGTTAGGCATGAAGTGGGAACAAGTTAGCATTGGAGTTGGAACGAGAAAGCAATATATTGTGCTACACTTTTTTTCACAGCAATACTTTATAAATTATACTTTTCTATTTTAACTCGTTCCCACGAGATACTTACTCGAGGGAACGCCGTAGTATCACCTGGGAACGAGATATTAAGTCGTTCATACGACATAGCTAACTCGTTCCCACGAGGTAGTAAGTCGTTCCCTCAAAATAGGTAACATGCACTTTCCTTTGTTTATAACACGATTCTTATTTTTTATTTTTTTTTTCAAATGCAGTACTTATTTCAGATTTGTACTTCCCTTTTTTTATCTCGTTTGCTCGCCTTTTTAATTCATGGGAACGATATACTAAGTGGTTCCTTCAAGTTAGTATCTTGTGGGAACGAGATTAAAAAAGAAAAGTGCAATTAAAAAACGTTGTGCATGTCACCTCTGTGCCACCGTATTAAATTGAATTTCAGTTTTGTTCAATCGATCAACTTTATTCAACGAGAGTAAAAATCGTTTTCACCATGCATTAGTTACTTATTGGAGGAAAAATAATGATATTAAGACTTATACTAAGAGTAGAAAGCTGAGAGTACAAGAGTGCAAAGCTGTCAATATTGTTGTTGTTGTTGTTGTTATTATTATTATTATTATTATTATTATTATTATTATTATTACTTTGTTTTGTTTTGTTTCATAGTCGTTTTTACCATTGTAATAATTTTGAAAGAAAATACCTGATTTTAATATGATTTAGGATTCAGAATGCTTAACCGGACAAATGGATTTTGTAATTATACGTATTATTTATTAGTCAAGTCATATCAGCCCATTTGAATACCAAACTTTCAATAAACGTCATAAATTTGAAAGGGCATATCTCCTTGTTTCTGTCTTTAATATAAACACTGACAAAGGTATGATATTACATTTCATTCTGTATAGATCAATGCAGATAGTACATACCTGCATTCTATAAATGTCACTTTTTGCGCATAAATTATTATTTAATGTCTCAAAGAACAATAAATGGACAATACGTGGATAATGTGGAACAATCTTTTCATATTGGGCAAAAGAAGAGTAAACTTAATATGAAAAGTATGAGAAAGTAAACATCGTAAATATCGTTAATAAATGAAAAAAGGAACTTGATACAACTGTTTACATTTAAACGCCCTGATAAAAATAACAGAAATTAAAATCAGACATGATTTGGAAGAACAGTGATCTTCAACCGCTGATTGATAAAAGTCTTAAAGTTTTATGAATACATTACTTAGTGTTATTTGTTTTCTTTTCATAGCAAGTGATTGAATCTAAATGTGTATTTATTCTATTGAAAAAATTTCTTCTGTGGTAAAATTGAACGTTCGAGAAATCGGTTACAATAACTTTGAATATAGCATGCAAAAGTGCCTTCCAACGTTTTACCTTAAAGAGATACTGAAAATAATTAGCAGTCGTTTTCTTATATTCCCTTTGTATATTTGTCAAGTATAGGTTAGAGTGGCTGTTCGTCGTAATTGAGAAAGCCAAAAGAAAGTAGCATTTGCAGTTAGAAATAAACGGATACATTTGAACCAAACAACACTTTCGAGGGTAATGAAAAAATGAAAAAGAACCTTGCAGGATGGTGCTCTTGCGGACACGATGAATTCGGGTATGGATCGAACATTCTGCAAAACAAAACAAAAAAGAGAGAAAAATAGAGAATGAATTAAGCATATGTGTGTGAGGAGACCGTGCATATAATGTTTAGAAAAATAGAGGCGCTAATAATTTTAAACAATTGTCTTGATATATTTTGTGAAAACAAAATCACTGTTAACTTGATATTGTTAATACGTAATTGTTTTGACCTAAATGACTCCTTTATGAGAGTTTACTGATCATGAAGAAAACCTGATATGTTCTAGTCTATGAAGCTAGTAAACGTTATAGTATATATCGTTTTGCAGGCAATATAATAAGATTTTATCTGAAGCTGACCCTTTTCGACCTCTTCTTATTTCATTTAGAACGTAAAACATTGGAATGTTTGTTTCTATTAAGTACACATTATGATTTGTCTTACCGTGTAGAAATTATAACAGTACATTTGCAAGATTGATTTACTTTGAGTATGAACATTAACAAAAGCATGTGTCAAATTAAGCTATTCAATATAAAAATGAATCAGTATACTGCAAATAAACCTTTTGTTATGACATATAGTTTTGTTAAAGACTCACTTGACAGTCACAACTTGTGCTTTATATTTAATAATTGTATATTCCGCTTAAAACTCTTCTTATGTTCTTGTACCTTATAAATGAGACTGCTATATTCAAAATACAAATTTATCATTATTATTATCATTATTAGTATTGTATTAATAGAAAAACAAATATATGATAGACTTATTACGCAATCACAACATTTCCAAACACAAACAATGTTTTGTTAGAGTCATCGTTGCTTGTGAAGCGGTCTCGATGTCTTAAGTATATCTTAATAATGTCGACATAAGTTACACCAAGACGTAAAAAGTCGAAGGAACACAGTAGAAATTGGGCAGTTTTAAAACGTTTCTCCCTTGCGTATGTGGATCCTACAGTGGAACTAAGCTTTAACACATCGAATGTTATGTTGGTTTAATCTTCAACTCGAATATATAGACTCTTACTTTTGTCAATTAAGTTTGTTTAGTATTAACAAGAAGAAAACACTCAAAATTCCGTTATATGTTTTGCATATTTTTTTTTTTTTTACAGTATTGATCTGTTATCAATGTTTGAACAAAACGAAAGAAAACCCGTGAAGATATGACGTTTACTAATCACATCGTTGTCACCAGTATATATGATCCTTATGTGGAATCGATTTGGAGGATTTAACACCTAGCTTTCCTATCCTGTCGTGGCAGTGCTGGTCTTGAAGTACACAACAATCTGTATAACGTTTCTGACGCACCATACATGCAAAAGAACCAGGGGTGTCTCTTGAATGGGATAAAGACGATATGACAATCCTTATCAAAATCGTGATTCGAAAGGGAACAAAACGCTTCGCTATTTTTTCTTGCCTCCAATTATACTGCCTTACCAGAGTAGGCGATTTTGGCACATTGCCGCGTCCCTAGTTTTCCTCGTCTTAAAATCATACCAAGAAACACGCCAAGAGAAAAAGAATAATGATGCGGACAAATATTAACACCTAGCTTTCCTATCATGTCGTTAAAAATCAGTTACACTTTTATTTTAAAGTCAACTTTGGATCAGACACATTTAAACACCCGATGCCAAACGTCCGAACGTATTTTGGGCATTCGTATTTTCGAAAAAAAACACATTTTGTTTTAATTTAAAAAAATTAAAACATAGAGTGTTAATGAAATAAGACGGCCGTTGTAAGTTAGTGAATCCACATCTATTGTTGCTTTAACACCTCTGTTAACACCTCTGGTCAGACGACCGTAATAATGCGTCGACTATTGTTGGTGGCCTGTGCTTTAAGCAAGTGTCACCTACAATGAGTAAGACAAAAGATATTGGTATGTCCGTGTCAGAGTGTCGAGTCAGGGGTCAAATTTAGAGATAGAATGATTGTTTCACAGAAAGAAACTAAATATACGAACGTGTCAGTCCGGTATTGCCGATAATCCCGATTTCACTTCATTATACTGGCCCGATTGTTGGTTGCTTTATTTTTTTAATCAGTGATATAGTGCTAACGCGCTTGACTGGTAACCCAGGGGTCCCGGAATCGATTCTTCGCTCCTGCACCAACATTTCTACATTGACTTTCGGATGAGACGTTAAACCGAGGTCCCATGTAACAGTGCTGTACACTGAGCATGCAAAAGAACCAGGGGTGTCTCTGGAATGGGATGTTTTTTTATTATTTTGCACTACCAACCATATCTTCAGGGGGCTTCGGTCATATGGGCAACCAGTACCGAAGATAAATATGCTCAAATAGATGTATAGGTTCCTTTATTCTCTCGCTAGTTCTCGAACATAGCTACTATTCGACAAAAAATGTAAATGATAGTTTCCATACTTTGCGCTTGGTCTCATTATCTTTTTCTGTTTGACTTTCTAAATATTAATATAAATTAAATTGGGATTTATCTAATTAAGATTCCGGACATCGAGAAATACAGTTTGTGTCAATGAATTGGAAATTCTCGGATCTTATCCAGTTAACTATGTCGTGGAGCAATATTCTGGCAGTGATCTCCCCTTCCTTCTTCGGAAAAAATGTTAACCTAAGCTGGAATTCAGAAATTATTTGTTTTCTCTATTTTGTTTAGTTATAATTGGAATTGCATCGATTAAACATGCCTGTATGTAATGAAGTTTTAAAAAAAGATAACTTGAAAAAAAAACATTGTGTTTATTTACACTCGACCATTATAACAAGACATGCCTGTCGGCAGTGATTATTGTACAAACAGGGAAGTAACTGCTGCGTGGAGTAAGAGAAACTTGAATATGAATTATTCGAACGTTGGAACGTTCGAATTCAAAATGATCCGAGCATTCGAATGCTAAAATGGACAAATTTTGCCATCCCTTATTTATTTGTGTCTTATAGTTTTGATTATTTACTTACGAGGAAAAGGTAAAGTACCTGTATTTTCTCATATAAGAATACTTTTACTGATTCACCATATTACAAATAAACTGGACGTTCACGCATTCGGTTGCGGTAATCACAACTTAAGGGTTTTTAATACACGTATCTTGTGCCATTTTGTGAGGTCTTTAAAAGACTGTTAATGGGAATTCATTGCATCGAAGGAAAATATGTTAGTTTAACATATTTCTGTTTCTTTTATCAATTACTTCAGTGAAGTAATCTTCATCTTACCGGTTAGTAACGTCCAAATAGTTTCCTCTCATAAAGTAAAATAAAGAATTATATTTCCTTTTTGCATTCTTTTCTTTTGAATTGCAGTACATATGTTCGTTAATACAATTTACTTTAGTTTGAAAGAAATGTTATTGTAGATTATCTAACGTGCTTAAAGTAACAGGATAACAAAGAAATAGCTTTTATTTCACCACGAAAGATGTCTAACCGGCGAAAATAACAGTGTGCTTACTATAATCTTTGCTTTTTTAACATCAGCAGCAACAACAATAACCACAGCAACAACGCAAAAAACATAGAAAAGAGAGTGCCGTATTTTTTTAAAATTTATTTAACACTTGTTCTTGAAGAACTAACTTAAAGACGGAAGATAAGCATATGTCACTATCGTTTCTGAGTAAACAGAAAATGATTAGATCATTATCCTATCCATCAATGTGATAATAGGTCTTTCAAGTTAAACAATTAATATTTCAAACTCCACGTGGCGGTTCTTTCCTTAAGAATATATTTACTATAAATAATTAAGATTTCTGCTAGAGCATAAACAAGGTAATATCGTCATTCTAAGTATTTCTTTTATTTTGTAACATTGATAAGATTTGTAGATAATAATAAATGATAACAGCATCGTAACTAAACAAGGTTTAACACATATCCAAACAAGATTTGTACTGAAAGGAAAAGAGAAGTAACGCTGTGGAATTTGTTATTTCCCACCGTAGGAAGAAGGATACAGCCTTTGCGTTCTCCGTCCGTCCGAAGTCACAACTCGGAAACAGTACGGAATTTTTAAACAAAATTTCTTGCAGAAATTCATTACGATATAGAAATAGGGCACTGCCGGTATCACTCACATAGTCTTATGAACAGCAGAGTTAACATCATGGCCCTTATCCGTGTTTCTAGAGCTATATCTTCAAGATGTAGATACCTAAAATTAAGAATTATATATGTTCCCAGCATTAATTGTAATCAAATGGTCGTATGGAACGAAATTCCACAAAAGTTTCAAACAATGCTTTGAAAGACTAAAAAAAGAAACACATATAAAAGAGACAAATGTTCACATCTGATGGTTCTTGACTTCGTACACGTTCTGCGAAATTAAGTGAATGGAAAATATATAACGTGGTTTTTAATGAAATGCACCCCCAAACTAATTTTATTTTATTTTAGACAAAAAAGTCTTATGACTTAAAGTGGCGCACTCCTGTGCCTTTTATGGCGATGAAGAAAGTTTAATTGGTGAGAGAAAACAAAAGACTTTTAAAGCATTGTTTACTTAGTCATCATATTCAGAAATTGTAGAGAGAATATCTAAAATGTGTCCGGAATTACAAACCAAACCATTCTTTACATTTTGTTCAGAAATAACTGAATGAATTTTCGTACTGAATAAATGAAACAAAAAAAACACAGTATCCAAAGAATATCGAAATATATTTGTTTAGGTCAAAGGGTAAAAATATATTTATATAAAAAGGCATTACTTTACATTTGCAGAATTTTGCTTGAGATATGTTTCCTCTTCAAAAATATCGTTTCTTTCTAAATATTAACCACATCACTATTGTATAAAGTTGTAATTATTGCAAAAGATTTCATGCTACAAATCGTTACTAACTTCAATCATAAACGTTCTAATTAAATGTTTGACTAGATCATTTTGAAGAAACAATGTAATCATATTAAATTACTTTATTTAATGCAATCCAGTGAAATACTGAATTCTGTCAGTGAGAAATGTTCCATATCAATTCACAGTGTGAGTGATATAGATTCTATATCACTCACAGTAGAAATGCCAGACCTCTTATTTCAATTACCTCCCTAATGGCAGTTTGACAGTTACAATGAATTGTCACCCTTACCTGTCAAAAACATAAACAACTGTAACAACAACAAATTTAATGAGATATCCCCAGAGGCAGTCATTGAGTTTTTTGAAAATCAAGAAAATAAAAACACTAAAAGGAAAACAAAAAGTGGCATTGATCTGGTACAGGCTTTTCATGCATCAAAAATGAATCAAGGTTTCTAGAATTCATCCCGCCCACTATGGTAAATGAGTACCTGTCAGAATTTTTACTGTTTGTAAGAAAAAAACGGGGGGGGGGGGAATACGAGCCGTCTACCCTTCAAAGCTTTATATCTTCTGTAGATCGGTATTTGAAAGCAAAATGCTATGCCGTATCTCTCCGAGACAGAATTGAATTTACGAAAACCAGGTCTGTGTTTAAAATGAAGCAACAACAACTGAAACAACAGGGTAAAGGCAACAAGCCTAATGCAGCAGAACAACTAGAAAAAATTCATATTGAATAAATGTATGAAAGTGGTACATTAGGTGAAAACAGTCCCAGTTCACTTATTCATTCCCTCTGGCTTCTTTGCACAACTTTTTTGGGATGAGAACAGGACAGAAAGTACGCTGTCTGAGATAGGGAGACATACAATGCCGTACAGGTGAAAGCCTTGGTGAATACCTAATCTACAATACTGAACGTCAGACAAAAAAAAAGAACAGGTGCCAACATAAGAAACACAAGGTACATATATGCATTCTTATAATACTAAAAAAAAAAAAAAATTAAAACCCGATATCCTGCTCATCCTCAGTATATAATGTCTACTTGTATATAGTACTGGTGGGAAACATGTATATAATAAAAAGATCCACCTCGAAATTTGGATAACAGATTTATATGTTGTTTTCCGACAATTTTCCTGAATATTTATCATACCAATAGCCATCAGTGTAGACCATGATTAAACTGCATTGCTATGTAGGCTGAAAATGGTCTGCATTGTCAGCATAGGTATGGAACCAGAAGGATAAATGTAAAATGGCCAATTAACCCAAATTATCAATCTCAATTTCAAGGAAATTACCCTTTTCCAGTATTTATGGGCAGCATTCAGTTACTTTGACACCAATTACACCATACAACAAATTGCTATTAAAAAAAGATGTTTTTTTAAACTAGTAAATTAGTAGTAATTCTATTTTATCTCCATCAGATGAACTAAACCGAAAGCTTTTGCTGTGCCAGACGTGAAAGATCGGGACCCTATTCATCTTTTCAAAAAGTATGCAGAAATGCGTCCAGCAGAGATGTTGGACCCTGAGAGCCCCTTTTTTCCTTTCAGTTACAAACAAATCCCAAAACCAGGACAAGCATGGTTCAAGAAACAGGCCATAGGTTTAAATGAGCTGTACAACATCATTACCCTTTTCCAGTATTTATCAATTATTTATGAATCAGCTAAAATTTTGAAATGCTTATGAAAAATAAGATCGAGAAAATACGAAAAGAAAATGACATATATTGCTATCAACAACTGTTTGATAAAATCCACTACATTTTTGTTTGTTTTCTACGAATGATAAGAACAATGGACAAATAAACACTTAAGTGTGAAAATATGTGCAAACAATAAGTACTTAGCCGTTTGTATCAACTCTTAGGGATTATGGTACGCAATCTACGCACTTATTCGCCAACCATGATGTGCGGAATCGACACTATTTACGTATCACCATCTCGTAAGCTTATGATGAACAAAAGTTCTAGCTAAAAGGTCCAAGTTTAAACAAGTATATATTCTTTCTTGATCGAAAAATACAAGGATAGGGTGAACAATACACTTTGCAGCCTAGTTTGATCAGTAGTGGTAGTGTAAATCCTACTTCCACGTTTCATACATTTAAAACGGGAAATATTTTGTTGGCACCAGAATACTAAATGTTTGTAATGCTTTAGCAAATAATATCTCTCATCTGCTTCTGTTTTTTTTATGGAAAGCCAGTATTTTTTATGGAAAGCCGGTATTTTTTCTCTTAAAAGAAGTCATATAGTTTGCTATCAGTCATTTATAAAAGGTGGAGCATTTTTCAAAGCCCTGAAAAAGGAGTTTTATGACATGCTTATTATTAAAAAAGTATAATATCTGTATTGATATACATACTTTTAACAACAGAGTGTTAAAGTTCCGATTCTTTCACTGGCATATGACATGCAAAAAGCACTTCAGTTCTTACTCTGTATTCAAATATCACATATAAGTTATATCAGTAAACTTTAAGGCAAATAAGCAAAATCAAAATAATATATCATTTCTTAATATTTTTAGAACATCTACAGCTGACATGCAGAGCGTAACCAATATAAAAGGGATCTAGCTTCAGTAAATTCTATTTTTAACTATTTTACGAACTAAGCATTAAATGCTGATTCTGCTGTTTACTAATGACCGTGGTTTCTCCGTGACTTGCGAACTTGTGTGATTAAACATTCCAATAATTATTTACTGTAAAGCAGTTATTTTTCTATTTAATTTAATGATCTATAAACACTAACTCACTTCAAGATATTGAAATTATTCGTTAGCAGTACCAGTCTCTTGTATAGGTGTCATGCATATTTAATGCAAAGATAATGTAAACATCTTAGGTTGACCCTTAATTGAATCAGTGGTTTGGGCATTTGTGCTTTGTTGGTTCAGAGGCTACTTGAATCCAAGTCTTTACATTAAGTATGCCGTTACTACTTTGACAAATGACGTTAGATACAATGCTTCTTTTGACAAATGACGTTGGATACCCTGCTACTTTGACAGATGGCGTTGGATACCCTGCTACTTTGACAGATGGCGTTGGATACCCTGCTACTTTGACAGATGGCGTTGGATACACCGGTACTTTGACAAATGACGTTGGATAGACTGCTACTTTGACAAATGACGTTGGATACACTGCTACTTTGACAAATGACGTTGGATACACTGCTACTTTGACAAATGACGTTGGATACACACAAGTTTCACATACAGGAAGTACACATACTCTTTCAAGTGATTGGTTCCATGAGATGTGTTGCCGGACTAGTACTGTGAGGAACAAGTGTAAATTTCATGAAATGCTAAAAAATAAAAGTGTTATACGTTTATTGTATGGCATTAAGGTATGCTTGAAATGCTAACGAACAAATGACATAT
This sequence comes from Cyclina sinensis, assembly GCA_012932295.1. Lineage (NCBI taxonomy): Eukaryota > Metazoa > Mollusca > Bivalvia > Venerida > Veneridae > Cyclina > Cyclina sinensis. The sequence goes on from JAAONU010000101.1 coordinate 196,492, forward strand.
CAAGTTGACAAACGAGGCGAGAAAGAATAATATTTTCGTTTCAAGACTACAAATAATTATGTTATTGTAAACAATCTTGCTAAGGTCTAATGCATAAGTAAAGAAGAAAGTAATCAAGTCGTTGCAGAAATGTCTTGGTATTATGCAGAAATACGAAATATATTGCTGTTTGCTTTAATGAGATTTTACTGTTTATCATTATAGTTGAAAGTCTCTGTCTAACAAGTAACAAGTACTCAAGTCCTTCTAGATGCAAATATTTCATTTGTTGATAGTTCCGTGTATATCAAATAATAGTGATATATTTATGACGGTAATAGACAAAACCGAAAATCAATTATGTACACAGTGCAACCCAAATAGCACTACTGCAAACAGATATAAATTATGCTACAACGGTCCGCGTATTATATCACTTGTAAAAACTGACAGGGGAAGAAAACATACTTTCGAGATAGCAATTACATTAGCTATTTGATTGTAAATACTCTTGTAAATACACATAAGTAAATCCAGTGTACTTCTCTCCTAGCAGAAAAAAAAAATCACTGCAGGAGATATCGCTTATCAAAGGTATGTCAAAACCAAGCAAACTGTTAACGGATTAAATGATTACTATACAGGAACAAGAGTGCCGCAAGGCGGAGCATGATACGCCCGTCATAAAGGCTGGTTGAAATATAAAACTTTGATACAGGAGTGTCCCAATACCCCCTTGCCATCATGTTGACACACAATAAAGAGTGGGAACAAAGCCTTGGACAAGAAATGCACTAAAAATCAAAGGGGAATAATTTAAAAACATGACAAATTAGAGTTATGATTATTATACACTGCACTCCATATTAACATGATAAGCATTCATACCAAGTTTCAAGTCATTCCTACTTAAGATGGCGAAGTTATGCCCCAGACAAGAAATGCACTATAAAATCAATCAAAGGGGAATTATTTAAAAACTCGAAAAGCTGGAGTAATAGTTCTTGTGCACTGCACTCCGTATTAACGTGATAGGCAAGCATACCAAGTTTCAAGTCAATCTGATTTAAGATGACAAAGCTATGCCCCGGACAAGAAATGCACTATAAAATCAATCAAAGGGAAATAATTTAAAAACCAAACAAGCTGGAGTTATGGTTACGACGGGCGTATTAAAATTATTTATTTCTCTGTTGTATTGGACATGAAGAAATGTTTGGTACACATATTTCAAACAAATATTCAGCAGCCAACAGTAATTATTTTATTATTCCCCAAAGCTTAAGATGTTTCGACGTATCCTCTTATAATATTTTTAGTTTATTATGAAAAAAACAAAACAATCATGATCATATTTACTACCCCAGACATACATATAAAGGTGCTCTTAATCAGAGATAAGTTTAATTTGCTCTTAACCAAAACATTTTATTAAATTTCCGTTACGAAATTGAAACAATATGAAACAAAGGTAGAAGTCTGAAAGTTTCATCTTATATAGCTCTGTTTCAGTTTGGTAGATAATAATATCCTACTTGACTTGATGACACTACTGTTTGGCACTTTAAGCTACTTCTAACCTGAAAGGTCTTATCTGTACAACAATTGGAAGGCATATCCTAAACTTGTTTTTTTTTAACTATATACGGACGTTATTGTTCTTGGACTACGACTCTTATGGGTTTAAATTCCAATTAGTAATCGCCATTGTCACAAATAGGTATTTGAAGTTTCAACTGAATTTGGAAAGGACTATCCAAAATGAAATTTTCGAAGTTTTAAGCATTTTTACTGTCAAAAAGTACACCAAATTGAATATCAATAATAATGCCAATCATAAAAAGGTAAATAGAAATAAGTTTGAAGGATGGACAATTATACTGCCTTATTTCGCAACAAATATGTAAGAGACATAAGCATTGCAAAACAAGAACTCTCACTATACGATAACAAATGTCCGAGATCGAAGCCTCGACTTCAAAGCACACATATAGATGAAGTGCATGAACACTGTGCAAATTAGTGCCCATCAATTTTTTTAGTTTAAAGTTTTATACCTTTAATAGAATTACGTAATGTAATGTTTAAGGCAAATATTCGTAAAGAATTGAACGAAAGGCGATAATTATAAACGGGACAAGACACAGAATATGCTTAATTGACAGTCACAATCTATAGGTTTTGTGTATTTATATTTTAGGTATCAAGTCAATCAATTTTAAACTTTTCAAAATATGCTTGGGTCAAGGAGTAATTTTAAAAGCATGACATTGACAACTGAGTCACGGACGTGCGTTTTGCACGCGACACGTTGTTTTTTATGTTGAGGAAAGGACGTCGGAGTTGCACGTGACACGTCGTCCTGACGTGCTGAACAGCTGTGATTTACTGTATGAGAATCCTTTAGTGCATGACAATGTTAGAGCCCGGACATATACAAATTGAAGGACGGGCAAACGATCGGGCGGACGAATAGACGTGGTACGATTTAAGTATGCCCATCTTTTTTCTGTAAACAATACAGTTGTATCTTAAGTTACAACTGTTTCCTCAAATAACTTCTGAGATAAAATATATGTCTTTTAATGCGAAACGATTGTAACTCAATATTGATTATATTGCCCTTTTTTCTGAACTGAATTTTATTTTACGTAATCATATGAAAACAGGAAGTTTAGAATAAGTTTTCACTGAAATATTGCATACGACAGAAACTAGATAGATATAATGCTTGTGTTTTCCACCTGTTTAGTTGTAGATGTCAATCTATCGATATTTTGACACTGTACAAGTTCATTAATGCTTTCTCATACTTACTTTGAAAACAGAAAATCTGTACCCAAAATATCGTGTTGCTCAATACTAGATGCTTGAATATCAAAACAGAAATCATGCAAATACCTGCGTATATACATGTCACGAGCAAGAACATATAATAAACCAATTACAAGACTGAATAATGGACTGAATCTTCGTATCATTGAATTTCAGTTAAACTACGGAAACAGTTTTCTATCCTTTCAGTACAGCTTGTTTGAAACGAGTTTGTGATACGAAAACAAATGTGATTCAATTAAAGGTTATAAGGTGTTTCGCCGATTTAAGACATTTACATTTCGAATGTTGGTTTCACATGGCGCAGATATGTTGATGTAACAAGCATGGGCGTTAATCTTTTTTTTAAGATTTAACACTTCCTATATGTTCGGTACTTATTTTCCCTACTTCGATATATCTAAACTTTATGAGAGATACTTAAGTAACAGATAAATAACATTGTTCTGAAACAGTTGTATATCGAGCTTACTTTAAATTATACTAAGGGAGACAAAAGCACGCGATGTCGAACTCTCATATCCCTGTGGAGACGTTACTATACTGTTGACCACTCATATCCCTGTGGAGACGTTAGTATACTGTTGAACTCTCATATTCCTGTGGAGACGTAACTATACTGCTTAACTCTCATATTCCTGTGGAGACGTTACCATACTGATGAACTCGCATATTCCTGTGAAGACGTTACCATACTGATGAACTCTCATATTCCTGTGGAGACGTTACCATACTGATGAACTCTCATATTCCTGTGGAGACGTTACTATACTGTTGACCACTCATATCCCTGTGGAGACGTTAGTATACTGTTGAACTATCAAATTCCTGTGGAGACGTTACTATACTGCTTAACTCTCATATTCCTGTGGAGACGTTACCATACTGATGAACTCGCATATTCCTGTGGAGACGTTACCATACTGATGAACTCTCATATTCCTGTGGAGACGTTACCATACTGATGAACTCTCATATCTCTGTGGAGACGTTACTATACTGTTGACCACTCATATCCCTGTGGAGACGTTAGTATACTGTTGAACTATCAAATTCCTGTGGAGACGTAACTATACTGTTGAACTCTCATATCCTTTGGAGACGGTACTATATAGTTGAACTCTCATATTCCTGTGGAGACGTTACCATACTGATGAACACGCATATTCCTGTGGAGACGTTACTATATTGTTGAACTCTCATTATGGCCAAATATGAAGGAGAATAATAAATATATAAGCAAAACATTTGTAGTTATGAGACTTTAACTAGTGCCTCTTAAATTACTTTTAGAAAGTTTTTACACTCCAGCTTGTAATCGGTTAAAAGTCATTACAATTTATGCTGTTTATATAACAGTATCTTGGTCACTTTAAATAAGCTTAACTTATCACAAGCAAGGTATCTTCTATGATACAAGAATAAGCAATCACAATTTGTCAAAGCAGCTGATTTGTTTTTCTTAAATGAAGTCATATAATTTGTTATCAGTAACTTTTGCAAGATGGAACATTTTTAGAGACTTTCAAATTGAATTTTATGGCATGTTTATTACTGAAGAATTAAATTATCTTACATTGATATACATGTTGTTATGTAAGTGAAGCATATCATTGACACGTTTAACAAGTACTTGTTTTGAATTCAAGTCCATGAAACTTTCACAAAATACATTTTAAACACACATGTTTCACCCACAAGTACCATTCGACCCAGATGTAAGTTGGTACTTGTAATGTAGGTTACCGACTTATCTTTCAAGTGATTGGTTCAATGACTAGTGCAGTGAGCAACACGTGATAATTACATGAAATGCTGCAGTGTTATAAAGCTATTGTATGAAATTATGGCACGCTTACTATGCTTAGGAACAATTGACATAGCTAGTTGACAATCATATAGAATAATCTTTTCATTTCAAAACTACAATTTTATTGTAAACATTCTTGTAAAGGTCCAATGCATACATTGTAAGTAGTCAAATTGTTGCAGAAGTGGCATATCTAAGTACTCTTTTAATATTATATCACACTTGTATCTAGAATGCAGACCTAAGAATTTAAAAAAAATAAGTGTTAACCTTGTTACAGAATGGAGAGCTGATTAAGAATCCTTTGCAGTTATGGATTCAGGAGATACTGATGCCATCAGATTTATATATATCTTGACACTTAAGACACCTACTAACATAATTATAAGTAATAACAGATTGCAGAATGTTTAGATACCTACTATGTTGATACTCGAGTACCCATGGTAATATAAGATGGCATGCACTAGGGGCGACAGAGATAACTCGTGTTCTGGAGTTATTGCTGCTTGCATTAATAATGTTTTAATATATATTTGTTGTTGAAAATCGATGGCAATTTAAAATGTTACAAGTGCTGAATTTATTTGACAGTTACGAGTACAATTGACTTGCATTGACAATATATTTGTAAATACACTTGTAAATACACAATTGTAAAACCAGTGTACTTCTCTCTTAGTAGAAATTGACTGCAGGAATAATCAACTACCAAAGGTGTATCTGAGAAGCAATAGAAAATTGTGTGTTCACCCACCAAACAGTTGACGGACAAAATCATTGCTATGCTGGAAAAATGACTCATTTTAATATTGTTTTGGACCCGTAGAAATTTATGTTGCACACTTTTCAAGCAAATAAACATCGGCCAACAGGAATCATTATATTCTACCAAAAGCTTGAGATATTACACTAGTCTCCTATTACAAAATGTTTAGAATAATTTATGAAATAAATACTTATATTTACTACCTCACATGTACATTTTAATATATTCGTCATTCAGATAAGTTGTATTTGCTCTTCACCAACACATTTTAAATTTCCGTTAGAATATTGAAACAATAGGGAACAATGGTAGTACTAATCACACTCCATGGTACCGTATGGTAGATAATGATCACCTTCTTGACTTGATGAAAGTACTGCTTGACACTTGATACTACTTCAAAATCAAAATTTCCTATCTGTACAACAATAAACAGAATAAGTGGCATGAAATTGTTTCTAACTTTAAAAGGACATTATTCTTAGAATAATACACTTAGGAGTTCAACTCCCATTAATTAATAAGAATTTTTCATTGTCACTACTAGATGGTATTTGAGGAGGACTGTAACATTTTTACACATAAGTACATACAGTTTTATATCCTTAACCTTCCAAAACATCTCAAATTGAAATATTTGTTAATAGAATACCTTAAGTTTCATACTTGGTACAAGAGCAGACTTAGAATATATTCAAAATTTATTATTTATTCATTCAAACAGTAATAAGAAGGCAGTTCGTGCACTTCCACAAGATTGAAATTATACTATCGCCAGTATCAAGGAATATAACTATGATGTCAAAAAATGAGAGACTCGGTTAATCTTGTATTTCTGCAATGCTCTTGTCGCCAATTATTCGGGTGTAAAGCCAAATTTTGACTTGAAAGAACATTTCAAATGCATCTGACGGTTCACGATGTGCCTTTCATTTTGGATTACGGAATAACATCACAAGATAGTTAAAGTTATTTAATATTTTTTTTTCTTTTGGTACCATTTAATGAGACCTATCCACCAATAAAGTTTCAAGTTATTAACTTTAATACTTTTAAGGTAATGATCCGGACAAAAATGTTGAACGGCAGGACTGATGGACTGAAGGATGGACAGAGACTATTACCATATCCCCTTCCGCCTTTTCGGCTGGAGATTAAAAAAACAACAACACCTAAAATGCAATGCATTGTATATATCCCTATATAAGTATATACCATCTGAATATGCAAATGTAACAGTGGCTTCTTGCCAAGTCTCCTAACCAGTACTTTCTTCCCTCCTAAAAGCCATTACTGTTTCGCCCTTTCTGAACATATTTGTCCGAAATAAATGGCGTGCAATTGACTGGAATATACGAAATGCTACCGTTTGTTTGAAATTCAACGAGAATATTTAATATATTTTGAAAATAAAGATGACAGATCTATGTCACTTTTGCTACCAGTGTGACTTGTCACATACATCTTCAGTAACAGCAGACATTAAACGTATTAACTGTTTTATTGAATTATGCAATTAAAATGGTCTTTTCAACACAGATGAGCATTCATTAACACAATAATATGAATACGGATAAGATAATTAAGAAATGTTTTAGTGCTTAGTACACTAAATGTATAACTGGAAAAATCTGTCAGAGACTTTCTCTCTTGTTCTGTTATCATTTGTTTATGAGGATCTTTTACCTTAAGTATATATGAAGTGACACAAATTGACAGACAAACTGAACTTAGAATTTTTATAAGTCAAGGTAACACAATTGATGTCGACACAAGGGGCTTCTAAAATCTGTAACTCTTTGATTTCTTGGTTCCTTCTGATCCTGCAAGCCCCTTATTTTCCACAAAGGTCTTCCTCTAGAATGTCAAGACAGTCATCAAAGGTAAAACTTAAGTGAAAGCTTAAGCACTTTATACTCACCAAACATCTTCTTCTTTTGGTTTCTGTCTTCTCAGATGACCTGTCTTTGTTGATCACTTCAGCTACCACTGCTTGTTTAACTTCTCTTTTTTCTTGCAGGTCTTTCACTTCAATTTTCAGACTGGCATTTTCCTCTTCATGTTTTTTATACTTTTCCTAAAAATATACTATTGACATATTAAGTGACTATATTACAAATGCTATTACTGAGTTGCAGAACACTGCCCATTTCTATCCATGCAGTTTCTGAAAAAATACATTTCTGGCAGAATCATCAATATTCAACTGATTTGTCATACCCTTTTCAGTTTCACAAGTAAATACCTTGCTACAAACTACATATGGTATTACATTAGTTAAGTGTTGCAATTTCCACACACTATTAAAATAGGTATGATTACAATATAGACATTCTGGTTTGTTCAACATTATGTCATTGTTTAAAAGTATTTGGTAAAGTCAGTCAGCACATAGCAGGGACCTAGTTAGAAACTCCTTAAAGTGTATGCCTCAATCCTTCACAGAAAAATGCAATGTTCTTGTTAAGGGGTCCTTGGCATTCTGGGGGATTATTTTTAAAATGACTATCATGGTGCAACTTTAGGGAGCTTAGCAATACCATATTGGTATAAAATGTTCTTCTCATTCCTTTTTCCTTTAACATGCCTAGCATCTATCAAAGTCTTCCTGCAAATAATATAATATTACAGTTTTAACAGATGAGAAAATATTATTGAAAAAAGAAATAATGGGACTCTGAATATGTGTTTTAGTATCCCTCCTGGGGTACTTTTCTTATTTAACTATAAAAGTCTCTTTACATTCAACCAATCACATTATAATTAATCAAAATTTTTCGAGAACTGCCCATCTATGCACTTCTACCTCAACATGGGCCGAAAAATGCAAACAATACCTATTGTAATTAAGCATGCTGACTTTTCTTGACCTGGTCACTAGTGTAAGCCAAGTTCAGCTGGCACAAAATGGCCTACAGTGATGTTCACTGCTTGCACACTAGTGCCTTACCTACTGACCCTGAAGCAAACAGACTGTCCGAGTAGACCTTTATAATAATTTTCATATCCATACGTGTTCCCAAAATAAGTTGATCCCTGTTTTCATAATGAAAGGTTGAATGGCCCTTAACCGGCCTTCTTTTTTTCAAACAGTCTTACATATAGGTTTGACAAGTAATGATCAGAAAATATATACCTCATGACAAAGGCTCACAAAATATAAAAATACACAAATGTAGAACATAAACTTTCTGTTTGAACGCAGCTGCCCCTTTGGACAAAAGCATGTCTATGCAGCCTAATTTGTCGTAACTGTCTTCCAACCGGCTAAATCCCCTCATAAATTTCTCTGACAACAAATTGGTTTCTGCTGCAAGACAGACTTTTGCCCACAGCTCTGACTGTAGGTTAGCCATGGCTAGGTGCACACCATAGCTCTGCATCAATCTCCTTCTGTCCTGAAAAATATTTAGGAGTACTACAGAAAATTATATTTATACCTGGACACCAAATCATGTGAAGGATGGAGGAACAGATGCATGAACACACGAAAACTGTCCTTAATCATGTTGTGTCAATAATTGTTTCCCTGAAATTACTACTACTGATGTAAATAAACATACTACATTAAAAGTAATCAGGACTTCTGGATTTTACCGAGTAAAGCTGTTTAACACACCAAGCAAAAAATCATGTAACTTAATGTTCAAACTTATATTTAAAAGAGTTACATGTTCAAAATTGAGTCAAAATTCCTTTTATCTGCTTCATTTATATCATATAAATTATATTGGATCAGGATTTCAAACAATTTGTGGGAAATTATGCTCTCTACATTTAGAAGAATAAATTCCTAGCCCTTTGGTGTGACACTTTTATGGGGCAAGTCCTTGTACCTTTTATCTGTATTCAAAATTTTATACCTTGACACCCAACACTGTCACCAGGGAGTCCTTCCACTTAACTGTCTCGTCCTTTGTCATTTCACCAGAGGGTCTACACTCCCTCATCAGTCTAGCCTTGTCCATGAACGACACTGGTTTTACCTTCACATGCAGAACTGTATTGTGTGCTACCCAATCCTCAAGGCAAAGATCCATGGTAATTGCCTGAACAGATTGCACTTCACAGTGCTGTATGAACGTGTCCCTTTTCTGTAAACTGTCAGTAGTATTCTACTAAGACTCCACGGTCTTTACTTGTTGGTATGTTACGGGCATTGTCTAATTTATGTACTTCGCTGCAGAGAATGATTCGGAGCTTAACTTTCGAGTTGCTGCATATTAGACTACTTAAGACAGGACAATTTCAAACAATTTCAGTGTGTTCAATGTACAATGTATTTCTAAATTCCAGTTTCCAAAAAGTAAAAGTCAGATGTATAGAGAGAACTCGATGTGAAATTGTCCTTACAAAAGTAGAAGGATCAGATTTAATTTGATTAATAATATCAGTATAGTTCAATTAAATACATTATTAAAAGTCACAAAAGCCTTTTTGTTTCCACTTTGTAGTTTATTTGTTATTTTTAACAATTCCAGGTAGAAGCTGTACTGGTTCGCGACCTATAATCGGACGTTTCTATAACTTTTGTTACAAAAGCTTTAAATCTGTTTATATTACACGCTAGATTTTTTACCTGCAGGAAGTTAGGTTCAAGGTCTCTCTGACGTCATGGGGATTTCTTATTTCTTAATATAGAACACATGTTTTGAGGCCCTGACATAGGGTCATTAAATTGTGATAATTTTCTTTAGACCTGTACCATGTTTCCGGACGGTCCGTCAACATTCATAAGAGTTGCATTCTATAAGATAATTGACATTTTACTGTAAATGATAAATTGATTAAACAGTATAGATCAATATTTATTTGCTATTCTGGTATATACATAGAAAATATGTATAAAACAAAGCTGTGCCTTTTCTGAAACTTGTGCGGTAACAGACAACAGTTTCTGAATTGTTCCAGTTATTTTATAAATCACATGTCTTCCAGTTCGACATTGAAACATTATCATGATTGTTTTTGGAAAAGTTCGTCTGCAAAACATGTTCTAACACTTGACCCTTTTCTAAAATTTCCGGGCCTCAGTAAAATTTTTGCGCATGGGCATTGCGTGATATGTAACTTCGCCCGCGATCAGGCAACAGGTCAAAAGGTACGCAAATGTAAATATTATATACTTACAAATTGTTGATGTTGTTGATTAAAGTTACTTCAAAATCAAGCGCCTGAGTGATCGACAACAAATGATCAAAGTCAACAACGAAATAAAGTGTTTACGCGGGTGTCCGGATTGTAAGACGTCCGACTTTATAGGTCGCGAACCAGTAGACAAAAATCAAGTCTAATTTCTACAGCGAACCTTCATCATCTTGGACCAACTAAGCAGATAAATGAATCTAGACATTTGAATTGAGCGATAGTTGTTTGAGAGACAGTGCTGTCCATCCATCTGTCTGTCTGTCCATCACAAAATTTGTCTGGACTACTCCTCAGAAACTACTGGTGCAATTTCATCCAGACTTTACAGGAATGATCAGTACCAAGTCTAGTTGCGCATATTGTCGGCATTTTGCAGTTCAGTGACTTGTCAGAGTTATGGCCCTTTAATGATTTTTATTTTTAAAGTTTGTCCGGACTACTTCTTTTATACTGCTATTGCAATTTGTATGAAATGTTACAGGGTTGATCAGTACCTCAAGTTGTTGCGCATATTTCAAGGAATTTTTGGTTGAATGATTTTTGGCTGAGTTATGGCCCTTTGTTTTAGCCAACAAAGTGTCTTATCACCTCTCAATACAACTGCTTAATTGGCTATCATCAGGCGACACTTGATCACTGATCACCCTTTTTTGTAAAATTATTTTTGTGAAACGTTGAAAACCTGGTCACATGGTGGCATTTCATGTTAAATTATTCAGTGTGATAAATGTTTTTAAGGTGTTGGATTTGTCATTGATAGGAGAGGTTTTACATGCAAAATGTTTGATGGTGTAACCTCTTCTCTGCAAACTTCCATTAACACTGTAAATTTATTTTTGATTTTGAAGTTGTGGGATTAAACTGTTTAATGTTGCAAACTGTTCGGTTCTGTAACAACTTCTGTGAGAGTTTTCATCAATCTTTTTGACAGTTCAGTGGTAGTATTTTTTTTGGTCTTTAGATTTTTCAATATGTTCGGTGCCGTAACATTTTCCGTGACAACCTGCATGAGACTCAAGGCAGTCCAGTGTTCATTTTTACTTTCAATTCAGTGTTAGTAAATTATTTTTATTTATAAAGTTTTAAATATGTTCCGTGTTGTAACATCTTCTGTGACAATTTTCAACAATGCTTTTGGCTGTTCATTGTTTATAAAATCATTTTAATTTTGCAAAATGTTCAGTGCCATAACATCTTCAGTGAAAACATTCAGTAATGCTTTTGGCTGTTCAGTGTTATTAAATCTTTTTTTATTTTCAATTTTACAAAACGTTTGGTGTCGTAACATCTTCAATGAAAACATTCATTGATGCTTTTTGTTGATCGGTGTTTATTAAATCTTTTTTTTTTCATTTTCAGTTTTACAAGATGTTCGGTGCCGTAACATTTTCAGTGAAACATTCATAATGCTTTTGGCTGTTTAGTGTAATTTAATCAGTTTTATTTTCAGTTTTCAAAATGTTCTGTTCTGAAACAACTTCGGTGAAAACATGCATTAAGCTTTTAGCAGTCCAGTGTTATTAAATCATTTTTTTTATTTATAAATTTTACAAAATGTTTGGTGCCATAACATCTTCAGTGAAAACATTCATTAAAGGGGCTGTGCTCAAGATGACAAAAAAAGAAAGTTTTCTTGTATTATAAATTTCTTGTAATATTTATGACTAATGCTTAAAGAATAACTTACTGACAAATAATAAGTCAAATAATTACATTATAAATTGATTTTTTCCCTTTCAAAGTGCTATACCGTAACGCGACGGTATAACTTTGTCGTATAACTTTTAAAGTAAATACCTGTAATATCACATGCGGCGATTATGGTGACAGTAAAAGCGTTGGAAATATTTTGTTAACATGAGGGTCCAGAGTTCAAATCTGGCTGGAGCGAAAATATTTTTTTTTATTTTATTTTGACTTTTATAATCAGTTTTGAAGTAAAATATTATGTTGTTATAATCTCACGGCATCTAAATATATAATTTATGAAAAAAAAATATGTCAAATCTGGAGTACAGCCTCTTTAATGCTTTTGACTGTTCAATGTTAGCAAGTCAGTTTTATTTTTAATTTTGCAAAATGTTCGGTGCCGTAACATTTTCAGTGAAAACCTGCATTGAATTTTTGCCAGTCCAGTGTTAATTTTTTTTTTTATTTATAGATTTAACAAAATGTTCGGTGCCGTAACATCTTCAATGAAAACCTGCATTGAAATTTTGGCAGTCCAGTGTTTAGTAAATCTTTTTTTATTTATAGATTTAAATTTTGCAAAATGTGTAATGCCGTAACATCTTCAGTGAAAACATTCATTGATGCTTTTGACTGTTCAGTGTTATTAAATCACTTTATTTTCAATTATCCAAAATGTTCGTTGCCGTAACTTCTTCCATGAAAACATTCATTGATGCTTTTGGCTGTTCAGTGTAATTAAATCACTTTTATTTTCAATTTTGCAAAATGTTCGGTGCCGTAACAATTCAGTGAAAACATTCATTGATGCTTTTGGCTGATCAGTGTTATTCAATCACTTTTATTTTCTATTTTGTTCGGTGCCGTAACATCTGCAGTGAACATTCATTGATGCTTTTGGCTGTTCAGTGTTATTAAATCACTTTTATTTTCAATTTTGCAAATTGTTCGGTGACGTAACATCTTCCATGAAAACCTGCATTGAAATTTTGGTTGTCCAGTGTTTCTTAAATCCTTTTTATTTATAGATTTAATAAAAAAATGTTCGGTGCCGTAACATCTCCTGTGACACTTTTAATAAATGCTTAACTTTTCAGTGTACTTCAAAAAAATTATTTATAAATTTTACAAAATGTTCGATGCCATAACATCTTCTGTGACAATTTTCTTTAAAGATTTTAAGCTTTTCAATGTCATAACATTTTATAGATTTTTTATTGTGTATTAAGTGGATTTTAGAAAAATGTACAATGCCAGTTAATCAATTTTACTTTTAATTCCTGCAAAATGTTCGGTGCCGTAACATCTTTAGGGTAGCGGATCGAGCTATGCTGACAAACAGTGTTAGATATATATAGTGTTAGTGGTATAATAAATTTGTTTATTATATACTTTTCAAAGAAATATTTAGAAATATTGATGAAATAAATTGCGTATTTTCATTTTCCGTATTTTCACTGAAAAAAATTATTTTTCACTGCAGTGAAACATCTTTTCCGTATTTTCACTGGTGTCTTGCCGGACTACTTTCTTCTAAATTCAGCCACTACACTTAATTAAAGGGGAATGCTTTCAAATCTTATGGTCAAAAAACAGAAAAAGTATATAATAAACAAAAAATTCAAGTTTTTTTTCATTCAATACAGGATTAATCTTCATCTCGTGGTATGAAAATTATCATATTTCACTCGTGGCTATCGCCACTCGTGAAATAGGGGATGACTGGACATTTTTATATTGTACAGTGTTCATGATATAAACAATGTTTTTATAAAGTATAATTAGAGAGAGAGAGAGAGGTGGGGGATTCCCTTCAAAAGAATACTAGGTGTCGCTCAAATGTATTATTGGCACGAATGCATAATGTCGTATTTTCTAACACGTTTTGGGGGTATAAAACTTGCTTCTCCTCATCCTGAAAAGAGTTAGGGTTTTTTGCCGATTTTGTTGTTGTTGTTTCCAAAATTTTATGAGTGTTATCGGGCTTTTATGATTTTATTTGTATGTACTTTAAAGTTTAATTCATTTTAAAAATTCAGCTTTCCGAGTGTTTCATAACAGACAGGGCAGTATTAGAAAATCACGCCGTTACCATTCTGTGTGTAGACAAGGTGAATGTAAATCTAACATTATACAGTCTGAGGAAACTGTCAAGAATGCATGATTAAAAAAATATATATAATTCATATAAAGCATCGTTTAATAAGATATATCATTATATTTTATTCAAGTGAGAGTCAGTGTTTTGATATGTAAACTAAACTATATTTAATTATTTTTTAGCGCACAATAAATGAAAAGATTACATACATTTTTTGTTAGTTCCTACCTGTACTGGTCTGTGTGTTTAAAAAAAATCGGCAAGTCAGTGAACCAGCAGACCACACGTTGAAAAATTTTGAATTTACATCGAACCATAGGAATATTTTATTAAATACTGGCGTAGTTATAAATTGCGTGCGTGCGTGCGTCGTGTGCGCGCACGTGTGTGTGTGTGTGTGTGTGTGTGTGTGTGTGAAATAATTAAGCGTGAAGATAAATACTTTTTTCCATCGAATGGTCGAGTGGAATCAGCTGTATTTGTGTGATTTAGACGGCACGAAAGACAAAACGATATGAAACAACTCGAGTTGAAGATTTTCATATGCGATTTTTTATAGCTTTCATACCTAAAAGTGAATGTTACGAACTTTTTTGACGTTTTCAAACAGACACAATACATGGTATGCGAGGGTTTCAAGAAACAAGCACAGTTTCTTAACTCAAAGTTTTTGTTGTATTAAACGAGTAATATTTCTTTAACCCCAAGTGTCTGTGCGTTATGGATGTTCACAAATCATAAAACATCGATCGACAATAAATTGAATATCCGAACGGGTACCTACTGTTTCTTAATATTTCCTTAAAAACCCACTCTGTCCATTGTAAGGACATTCGAGAATTGTTCTGTACTGGCCTTGTAAAGCGATGCACATAATTATATTTGAATTCTCGCTTAACGCTCCACATGTCCATGAATATCCCGTGCTTTAGTATCTTCTGACACGTTCTTATCGGTCATTTATCAGTATATTCATGCCTGAATTGTTCGAACACGCTCCTTCAGATACCGGTTTTGTCTGGCAAGTAAGTTTGATTATCTCTTCATTGAATAAGAATAGATTGGGAGCTGATCTGACTTACAAACGGACACGTAGATTGAGAGAAGACCGATCGATTGCAAGACCAATTATATATCATAAAGTGGTTACAAGGAAATAAACAAAAATGTTTATAGTTCTCTGTTATTAACTTTTAAGTATTTAAAAAAGATAAATAATACAACATTAAATCAGAGCAATGAAAGAAAGAGAAGTAAAGAAAATTGTTTAAAAAAAAACTTGATGAATGTATAACGTGTCGTACTAACATGGTTTGGAAAGTAACACAGAGTTTAATACAACTTAAATTTCATCTACCCCGATTAGATTGTTGTGGAATTATATTATTTTTATACAAAGAAACGATTTTATTAAACAAACATATATATTGCCTTATTCGAGATGACACACCAAATTGGAATACAACAGTAAATCAGTGGTAAATCAAAATTAATACAATAACTGCATTAGCTTTAATTGCATGTAAATCATAATAAAAACCAAACAGAAAAAAGCCCTTTGAACTTCATTGTAGATTTAGTTCAGTTAGAAAAAAAGATAAAACATTGATGGAATTTCTTTGACATATCCTTGCGATATATTGTCGTTTAGCGTATATGTATGAGAAAAGAATTAAGAAATAGAGACATAAATAGAACGGCACCATTTATTTACCATTAAGCAATCTGCCCTTATTAATGCTTGAAATAATATTTTGTCTACGGCGTTGCAGCATATTTCAAATTCTCTTACAGTGTGCATTCGCCCCTTGCTCATCGATCGATAAGATCAGAAGACAAAGTATAATTTCAACCATTAAGTTGGTTAGCGTTTATCAGTATGCTCTTAAAAAAGAAAAATTACTCAATCAGTGCCTCTGTCGATTTTAAATATCGTCAATCAAAATATTATTTCAACTACTTAGCCTTATAAGAGGTTGACTACGAGTTTAGCTCCATAGTAGAGTTACGACTGACCCTCCAAACGCGAGATCCATGTGCGAGAAAGGCAGTCGGGTTTGAAAGCACTGAAAAGCTGAACTCTATCTACATAAACCAATCTGAAGTCGATTCCCTGGTTCTCCACTGGTTTTGCTCGAAGTAAGAGCGGTAAAGTATGCTTCACATTTCTTGGGCAACGATTTGCATTTATAACTAATTTTATATGCGGGTGTTAGCATCCGTCATCTGTTCATATCAAAACTAAAGCTTTTAATAATGAATAAAATGGTTGAACTAATATTCTGATCAAAAGCAGTGCATTACGTATAATTTGGTATATACTTCATAATAGCGATCGCTTTAGTCAGAATACAAATTATTAAGTAAAATTTATTTAGAACGCAAAATTGTTAGCATGAATGTGCCACGCCTAATTTGATTTAATTAATCCGTACAAGCTTACACCAACACGTACATTACTAGTCTAAATTTCCCTTGACCTGGACATTCAAATAGCTTACGTTATTGTTGGCGTTGCTGTGATATTAAAGCGATATGACGAATAAAGCGATGCTATAAGACACATTGTGTTAATGCCAACACACGTTAATTTGTTATGGCAATCTGCTTAAGCTAAAGGAAAATATCCGAAGTTTAATGATTATGGACGAGAACATGGCGGCTAGTACTCCGTAGGAGGTACCTTGCTGTAACCAAACACCTCGAAATCCTGTTTAAACAATCTTTGAATTCCTCGAATAGTGTCTGGATTTATTGATTTATATGCGTAGTAAAGGTATCTTTGTCTCTGTGCCTTACTTTGCGAAGAATCGAGCGGAAACTTATTAATCATTTCAAAAACAATGTCTGTGAAATAAGAACTGTTTGAAAACTGATCTTGGTTGAAACTTTCAACAGGAAATCTTAGCCTTTCGTCAATGTAGCCTTGTATTTGAAGAGATACCCAGATGCGTTTAGCCATTTCTTCGAACCCTGTACATTTCATTATAATAGGTTCTTGCGCTTGTAGAAACAAAGATGATATTATTCCGGGAACACTTAACTCGGCCCGGTGATCATGTAGCGCTTTTGTGATGTAATCGTATTCAGCTTTCTCGACGTTTAATTGCTGTAACGAAAACTCTACGTCCCGTGAAAATGTTTCCTGTTTTACCAAAATGAATGGATTAACTTTACAAGGCGAACACATGGAGGTAACAGGTGCCCAGTGGCGATTAAGAGTGATTCCATTTTTACCTTTTGACACAACCCAGTCTAAAAATTCTTGAAAGGTAACGTTTGTCTGGCATTGAGTGTTAATTAAATCGATTTTATGAATATTTCGAATAGAGTAATTTACCTTCACCATCACTTGCAGAAATAATTTGTCTATAAATGCTGAAAATAATCTTGAAAACGGGCAACGTGACACAAGGATCGTGCGCGATTGGTCACCAATTATTTTTGTTACGCTCGTAGAATACTGACTCATTGTTTTGTGCACAGATGCCCGTGACTTTGTGAAAATCTTATCGGCATATTTAAGACCGTATTTCAGGACTCCAAAAGTTTTGGTCCAAAACGTACTTCCACTTTTCGGTACTTTACAGAATGAAAAGTTATAATTTTCAGAATGATAAAACACCTTGCTTGTCTTGCCTTTGTACATAATATTTTTGAATAAATCTTTGTTTGCGCATGCATTCTTGATCCTCTGAATTCTAGCATGTTGTAAGAAAGAATTATTACCATACACTTGCTCACTAAACAGAGTTTCATCCATTTGTTTTACACTCTCAATCTGGACTTTACTGACGATACTGAACTGTAACAGGGCGTCCATTGTACTTGAATTGGTGCTAGGCAACGTCATTGCTGTGCCCTTATTATTCCAAAGATGCTCTGATGAATGACTTCCGGTTATGGCGTCTTTAGACTTAAGACCGGTATCGCCCTGTTCATAAGATTCGTCATCAGCTTTATACCTTTCCGGTGTATGAGGCGCCGACTGATATCTTGAAGGCGACAATAATGTGAAAGAAACAGAAGATGATGCTGCCGTGCTTGTTTTCAAAGCTTTATAATTGTCTTCTGCAGCATGTTTTGAACTATGCCAAGCAGACGACTTTGGTTTTTCGGTCTTTGGCTTTCTTCTTATCTGGTCAATGAAACCACTTTCTAAAATAAAAAACATGTATACTTAAAGTCAACAGTAATAAAGAATTATCAAAACACCAATCAGGTATATTGTTATAAAAAACTAATGAGCTCGAGGAAACATTTCGAGATCATTTTACTCTTAACAGGCCTCTCTCTAAACCTAAGTGTAGAAGAAACATTTAATATTATAAAACATAAGTTATCGTAATGATCATTAGAACATTAATCATTGTTTAACTGATTACATTAGTACATTATTCATTGTGTAACTGTCAAGGACAATTTCTAAATTTCGGTATCAGCTGACTTTATACAACAGCGCCGCAAGAACAGAGCAGGATAACAATAGATACATAAATAGGTAAAACATTACTAAAACTTATCACCGTGACATTCTGCTTTGAGAAAATTGCTCTTGACATTTATCGCACAGTACAAAAAGATTTACATATCAGCTAAAATAAAAACATTTCAATTCCTATAACATACGAGACAAAGTCTGCTAAACATTCATTTAAATGTCATTTTAAAATAAACTAAAATATATGATTGCATTTAATGCGCATTTTCAGCTGAAACATGGGCATTATATCACATAAGCTTCAATATTCAAAAACTTAATGTATCAAACGGTAGTTTCAGCGACAGTCCTATCGACAACTTGCACAAAAAATGTCAGAAAACAGAAAGAAAAGCAGTAATACTACTCTGATATAATTGTCTTCAATAAACATTATACATTAAACAAATGCCTCCATTGGAACATTTACAATGCATAACTATCTCCATAAGAATACAATACATTGTATAGCTGTCTTTATAAGAACATTAAACCATGTATAACAACAATACATATCGTAAAACAGTCTTCATGAAAACATTGCATTGCGTTTAACTGTCTTTATTTGAACATCGCTCTGCATGCAACTGTCTTCATTTGAACATTGCTCTTCGCCAAACTGTCTTCATTTGAAAATTGCTATGCATAAAGCAGTCTTTATTTGAACATTTCTCTGCGTTAAACTGTCGTTATTTGAACATCGCTCTGCATGCAACTGTCTTCATTTGAACATTGCTCTTCGTCAAACTGTCTTTATTTGAACATTGCTCTACGCCAAACGGTCTTCATTAGAACATTGCTCTGCGTTAAATTGTCTTTATTTGAAAATTGCTCTACTTCAAACAGTCTTCATTTGAATACTGCTCTGAGTTAAACTGTTTTCATTTGAACATTGCTCTTCGCCAAACTGTCTTCATTTGAAAATTGCTATGCATAAAACAGTCTTTATTTGAACATTTCTCTGCGTTAAACTGTCGTCATTTGAACATCGCTCTGCATGCAACTGTCTTCATTTGAACATTGCTCTTCGTTAAACTGTCTTTATTTGAACATTGCTCTACGTCTGTCTTCATTAAAACATTGCTCTGCGTTAAACTGTCTTTATTTGAAAATTGTTCTACGTCAAACAGTCTTCATTTGAATATACCTCTGCGTTACACTGTCTTCATTTGAACATTGCTCTGCGTTTAACTGTCTTCATTTGAGAATTGCTCTGCGTTTAACAGTATTCATTTGAATACTGCTCTGAAATAAACTGTTTTCACTAAAAATTGCACTGCGTTGAACTGTCTTCATTTGAACATTGCTTTCATTTTACTTTCTTCATTTCAACATCGCTATGCGTTGAACTGTCTTCATTTGAACATTGCTCTTTGTCAAACTGTCTTCATGTGAACATTGCTCTGCGTTAAACTGTGTATTTGAATATTAAACAGTGTATATCCGTCTTTGTTTGAAAATCACTCAATGAAATACTGTTTTTAGAACATTATTTGATTATATAAATGTTTTTATTAGAACATAATGCAACGTTTAGCTCTCATTGACATTGTACATTTTATTATTATTATACCTATATTTCATTTACAATGTTAATCTTACATAGGACACTGTAACATATAAGTACTGTCAGAAAAAATTTACTGTCGGAAAAAACACTGTCACCCGCTACCATAGGTACGAAATGTTCGAAAATTATGCTGTACCATTCGCGCATGTGCAATATCTATTTTTACATTTCCGTTGTAAACAATTTACCTTCGGAAAATACTGTCCCTCGCTACCATAGGTACGGAATGTTCGAACATTATACTGTACTATTCGCGCATGCGCACAATATATTTTTTTCATTTCCGTTGTAAACAGACGACAATAATGGCAAGCAAAAAAATGTTTGAAAGTTTAAAGTTGAATAAACATGATAAAGTTGTTCATGGTTTGAATAGTTGTTCGGTATAATAAAATAAATGTTACATGTCTGACAGGGTGACAGTAAAAGGCTGTAAACGAAAACTTTAGAACAGGTCAATAAAACCACTTTCATTTATTCGCCTCGGCTGACAGGATTTCCTCAAGTTGACAATTTTACTGTAACCCTGTCAGACATGTAATATTTAATTGTCTTCATTGGAAAAATATATGTAGTGTAATTATCTTCATAAGAGTATAATATAACTGTCTTCATTAAAACATTGTTCAAACCCCTGTCACACTGGGCTGCGAATGTGAGCGACACACTTGCGAGCGGTATTCGCGAGATAGTTTCAAAAATGTCTCGAAAGCTCTTAATTTCATCGCATGAGTCGCAGACTTTCGTTTTCTTGTCGCTTGAATTTCCAACATGTTGAAAAAATTCGTGCGACAAAATTTCTCTCAATATATTCACAAAATCGTCGCGTAGATCTAGAAGCTATCTCAAACCGTTCTCATTGTAGTTTCGACGAATTAAGACATGCGAGAAATTTGAGAAGCTTTGTGAATTGTTTGCGACCTATGAAACTAAAATGCGACTAATTTCAGACAAGAAAGAAATTCACATGGTCTGGGCACCGAATAGATATAATACTTTGTGAAGAGCGAAATAATTGTGAAATATTTGAAAATAAATTAAAAATAAACTGCAGTGTATCTGCGACATTCTGTGCCTGTATTGCGACAATAGAATTCGTAGAATTGTGTTTGGCGAATTTCGCGCGAACTCATCATTTTTTTAGCATTATCGCATTCATGTCGTATTTTGTTGTCAATTACGTCATTTGACCACGTGACACATCGGTTTATAATGTTTTTTGCAGACGACTCGCAAGCGGATCAGTGGTAACACACTGGACTGGTAACCCAAGGGTCTTGTGATCGATCCCCTGCTCGTTCACTAAAATTACTAATAGTCTTTCGGATGAGACGTTAAACCGAGGTCCCATGTATACGTGCTATACACTGAGCATGCAAAAGAACCAAGGGTGTCTCTGGAATGGGATGCTTTCTGTATCTTGCGCTATCCACCACAACATAAAACAACTAATCTCTACAGCGGGCGTCGGTAATATGGGCAACCGGTACCGACGATAATTAAGCTCAATCATATAGATAGACTCGCGCTTATTCTTAAACTGATATCCGTCCGAGCAACATTTTATTTTCAATATGCTACGCCGATGTAAAAAGGCAAAACTTTCCCTGCACCATGGCCCCCCTAAAGAAATAACGGAGCCAATCTCAGAGCATGCCGTGTCCGATCTGTAAGACTCCAAGCAACCCAGCCTCAGCTATCCCAAACAAAGAAACGGGTGCAAGTGATGGGGACAAGGGGTACCCCTGGAAAGACTTACATCAGGATACTCTGGCTGAATTTTGGCTCTGTAACCCAATCTTCTATGACAAATCACAAAGAAAAGCATCATCACCCACACAAAAAAGGGGACATCAGTGTCATTTCTGGGTAGAGGTTCAGTAGGAGGTAGATTATATTTGCTCTGCTCTAGTGCATGGTATAGGCCGCACTCACGAAACACTCCAGCTTCAGAGTCTCCACCATAGGCGCCCACATTAACATACATAAACTTGTAGTCTACCAGAGCCAGCATGATAATCGAGTTGAAGCCTTTGTAGTTGTAGTAGACGCTGCCTGACTTCGGCGGAGCTTGTATCCTTACATGTTTGCCATCGATGCTGCCACAGCAGTGATGGAAGTTCCACTGCTAGGAGAAACCCTGTGCCACCTCCTTCCACTCCTCTTCTGTTGTTGGAAATTTGAATGCTGCCTTACGATAGTGGTCATATATGGCCTGACATACCTCTCGCACAACTATGGCGACGATGTTGTGGGCCACCTGGAACCCATATGACGGCGACATGTACAAATCCCCGGTGGCAAGGTACCTGAGCGTTATTGCAAGCTTCAATCCAGTGCACAGAGGTTTTTTGAAGTTGATTTTTTTTTAAGTCTAGGGAAAATCTTCCACCATTTATTTGAATAACTCCGGGTCAGTTATAACAAAGTTCTTGAAAGACTTTTCATCAATTTCTCTTAGGTGCTTCATAAGCTTCTCGTACATCCCATACTTAGGTCTCATCAAAAGCCATTCTCTCACCCATACACTCCTCCGTTTTCTTGGTCTCGTTCATCTTCGTTCTCTGTATTTTGCCGTAGCTTTTTCGACCTCAGGCAGCAGCAAGGAGACATCCTGCAGCCTTCAGCATGGCGTTGCCGTCTGCAGCCAAATTAGGATCCTCATCCAATGGTTGATCAATCTCAAATGATGTCTGACGACCGAATGACTGCTGAAATTCGATTATGTTGCTTTTATTTTTTCCGACTTTTTTCATTTCTTAATTGCATTTCATAACTGTCGTGCGATTTTCGCATAAATTTCGCGCGAATTTCGCAAGTACAAAAATTTCGCAATTAAGTCAAACAGATGACGAAAATGTATCGTGCGATTGTCGTGCGATATTATCGCGACATATTTGAGAATTCTATCAGATATTTCGCAAGAAAGGCGTGCGACATTCGCATTCATGTCGTTAGTATGATGACGTGAAACCCCGAGCGAATTTTGTCGCTAAAATTCGCAAAATGTGCCGTAAATTTGCGTCTCAAACAACTCGCCAGGTGTCGCAGTTCAGTGTGACACTACCTTTTCTGTATTAGCTGTTTTCATTAGAACATTATATATTATATAATTTTCTTGATAAGAACATTGCATATTATATAACTATATTCATTATATCATCATCAGTTGTGTTACTGTCTTCATTAGAACATTGTTCACTACTGAACATTTTACATTGCATAACTGTATCATAAACACATTTAGTATTATCTTCCGAAAGCATGAAACAACGAATAACTCTCTGCTTTAGAAAATGTTGCATAATATCCATTAGAACATTGTATATTGTATAACTGTCTCTAATACAACTTTATTTTTGTTAGTCCATTTGTCTGTCTTCATTGTATAACTATCTTTATTAGAACATTTACGTTGTATAACTGTATGTATCATTACCACTTTATACAATGTATGGTAGTGTTCATTAAAATGTGTTTTCATTAGAAAACTATATATTATTTGACTTTTTTCATTTGATCATGCTTTGTTGTATCACTGTCTTCAGTAGAATACTGTTGATTGTATAACTGCCCTTATAAGAACAGTGTATACTGTCTTCATTGGAACATTATAGAATGTTTTCATACGAAAATTAATAAAATGTATAAATAAGTTCATATTAAAACCATTATATATTGTATAACTGTTTTCATTAGAACATAATATATTTTATATCTGCCTTTATTAGAACATTGTTGACTATCTTTTTAAGAATATTTTACATTGTATAACCGTAACATTAGCACACTATACATTGTATGACTGTATTCATTAGAACGTTATATTTTCTATAACTGTTGTCATTTGATTAGTATCTTACTGTCTTTATTGGAAAACTATAGATTGTATAACTCTCTTGATTAAAACATAAGATGTGTTCTGCTTTCCCATAAAGCGCTGTCAAAAAAAGTAACTTACTTCATCTGCTTCTTTAACATGGATATGGTATACATAGCAACCTAGCAAGTATATAGCATATTACATCGTTCGATGAAATTGTGAATTTGCAAAGTATGACAAGTAGATCTGGTTACAACTTATGATTAGAATATGACAATTATCAAATTTTAAGGGTCAGGCCTTGTGTTTTAAAAAAAGGAGAATTTTAAAATTTTACCAATATAAGCCCATGAAAAAGCTCGATTGATCCCCAGGGTAGGGCCAAATTTGACCTCAGGGGTGTAATTTGAACATACTTGATAGAGGTCTACTGGACAAAGCTACATACTAAACCTTAAGGCTCAAGGTCTTGTTGTTTCAGACAAGAAAATGTTCAGTTTTCCCAACATAAGCTTTTCTTACATCAATTGACTCCCGGGCAGGACCAATTTTTACCCTGAAATATAATTTGAACAAATATTATAGAGGTCTACTAGACAATGCTACATACAAAATTTTAAGGCTAGGGCCTTGTGGTTTCAGACAAGAGGATTTTCAAAATTTCAAAATTTCCAGTATAAAAGCCCGGGCACGGGCGGGGATTAAATTGATAAAAGGTGTATAATTTGAATAATCTTTGTAGATGTCTACTAGTCAATGCTTCATACCAAATCTTAAGACTCAGGGCCTTGTCGTTTCACACAAGAATATTTTCAAAGTTTTCCTTTCTGTTGCCATAGCAATTACAGTTCTTGATATGATTCAATTCTTTGAACAACTTTGGTAGAGCTTCATGCAAGAAATATCCCTCCATTTTTCGTCAAATTTGGCTTAGCGGTATAGGAGAAGAAGTCGTTTAAGTCAAACTGTTGCCGACGCACGACGCATGCAGGACAATCATTGATCTCAATAGCTCATAATTGAGCACTTTGTGCTCAGGTGAGTTAAAAAGATTAGCAAAGCTATGGAGTTTGAAGTCATTGTGTTTTGACATTTGATATAAAAAATATTTTGCTTATTAATATCAATCATCGAATAAAGATTATAAACCCTGGGGCAAGTGTTACCGTTTTCATATTTATGGTAACTGAAAATTTAATTGCTTTTCTTGTGAAAATATGTCCTCGCTCCACAAAATTTGGTTTTTGTAACATGCAAGGGGTATAGAAATTGTTCAAGGTACAGCGTAAAACTGTTTTGTTTTTGTTTTGTTTTTATTCACTAGTATATACTGTATAGGATCTGGCATTAGTTTTCATTTTATATAAACGTTTATCCAGCTTGTTCAGTATAGTATAGTGCTCGGCAGTGATTCACTTAATAACATTTTTTTGAACTCGTTGAATAATAATTTACATGAAATGTTAACAGACTATCAGAGTATCAGACTCTTTTCATTAAAGAGGCTGTACTGAAATATTTTTACATAGATTAAATATTTAGATGCCATTATAACAACGTGATATTTTACTTCAAAACTGATTATAAAAGTCAAAATAGAACCCCAAAAAATATTCGCTTCAGCCTGATTTGAACTCTGGACCTGATGTTAACAAAATATTTCCAACGCTTTTACTGTCACCACTATCGCCGAATATGATATTACAAATATTTACTTTAAATATTATACAACATAGTTATAACATCGCGTTACGGTATAGCACTATGAAAGGTAAAAACATCAACTTATAATGTGATTATCTGACTTATATTTTGTCAGTTACTTAGTTTTTAAGCATTAGTCATAAATATTACAAGAAATTTGTAATACAAGAAAACTTTCTTTTTTGTATCATCTGGAGGCCAGCCCCTTTAAATGACCAAAACAAGAGAAATTGGGTTTTATTGTGGCTATATTTATTTGAACTATTCTTAGAACAGCTGTTACAAAATATCAAACTAAAAAAAAGTTCCAAATGAAAGGTCAAAACATGTCGGAAATACTGAATATAGAAGATGTCTTTTTGAATTTGAAATAGGACGTGTATATGGTAGCAAATTTTCAATATGCCAATAAATAAAAAAGAAAACGATTTGAGGCAAAAATTAAATGTGTAATGTTTTGTAAAGCGTTATATAACATGTATCACAAAAAACACTTTTCATATGATAAATAAATACAAAATAATCAAGTTGGACTTTTCTAGAAACATTTTGTATGTCTTCAAAAATGTTAGCGACGCCGTATGTTCACACTAGTTCTACTAACGTACCAATCCGGTCTTTACAGTCTAAGACATTTTATCGTCAAGTAAAGAGGAGATGCTAGCGGAATAGTCTTAAAATTCAAACTATGAAGAATTGTTTCTTCGTCCTCTGTCCCTGGTACAAAATCTTTTTACTAAAGCTTTGCATACTTCATGATAAGGCATGGTAAATTTGTTTACTTTGTGCGTTCTCTATTTCATACATCTGATATAAAAATGACATATTGTCCTCGTGCAATCACAACGCCTGTTACTTATTTTTATCGGGATCCACTTCTTAACGAATGTAATATCTAACAGTCCATACACTGCTCACGTAAATGATTAAAAATATTTTTTGAAGCTGAATGAAATTGAGAAACAGCGCTATCTGAATTAAGAATGTGACAACGTATTCTTTTATTATTCAAAAGCATTTTCTTATCTCTTAAAATGCCATTTGAATGGATTTACAAAATACCTCGAACGGCTTGTAGAGCTTGTAGAGATCCATGGAGAGTTTTGAACTTTTCCTACCTATATAAAAGATATGAACACTTCGAAACCGTTATGAAGTTTTATTTCACGGTGGGTACAATTAACTAAACAAAACCTTACAGACAGCTCCTAGAGGTTTTGCTTCAATATTCCTGTTAATATAAGTTTTCCAGGAATATGTCTAATCTTGTTCATTTTGAAATGATTCTATTTTTTTTACGACAACGCATTTTTGATAATATGATTCTAACCTGAGATTTCTCCAGAAGTTTCAAACAACTCTACTGTGTTTCTCAAAACTGCTTTGACTAGCACATTATAATACGGAAGTATTGTCTGCAAGGATTTTCTTTTTTGTCAATAAACTGTTGTTTTTTTTTCGGTAATTTGTTTAGCATATATAGGTAGTTAGATACTTATTGTTATTTCTTTTATTGTTTGAAAAATTCTGAATTAAAACCACTGTTTGTTACAGCACTACTTGGAGAATTACATGAGTCTCACTCATTGCTTCTAGGTCCTCTCCATTTTTTGAAGAGGGAGAGTAATGTATGGATAAAATTGTGATTTAAACTGTCGTTCGAAGTCTGTGAACAGAAGCATGCTAATGAAAATTCAATTATGTCTCCGATTAGCCTTATATCATCGCTTATATATCTCTCTTTTACAAAACCTGTTTCGCATTTATGAATTTTATTTTTCATAACATTCTTCATTATTGATGTTATCAATGTCATAGCTATTTTTTAATTGTCCTTAAGTAGACAAATATGTCTCCAATGTTTTAGAACTGTATTAGTCTTAGGTAGCAGGGTTATTCGACTCTCGTTCTGAAGTTTTGATAAACCACCTTCTCAAAATAAAAAAAATGAGCGCTTTTAACAAGTCTAACTTAATTTCCTCCAAAATAATTTATAGAACTATACATTCCTTCCATCAGTTCTAAAACTTGTTTTGTTGTTTATAAATTTCAAAGCCAGTGTTATTTCTTCCATTGTTAATAAGCCTTAACATAACTGTTTGTCAGTATCTCTCAATTTCAAAATATTTATGGTTTCCTAATGCCATTCTCTTGTTGTTGTTTTTTTTTCTTCTGAGTAAACATTTTATGCTTTTCAAAGTTTACATACAATATTTTTTCTTGCTTCGTAATTTCAGTTCCATTTATGTTCAATACTTTTATATTTTAATCACTGCTTTTCTTACTTCTTTTTTCTTTAATAGTTTTATGTTTTTATCTTCGTTCACTACATGACTATATTTTAATTATGTGATATATCTTTCTGCTTTTTCTTTGTTTATTGCCTTACTCGTTCATTATCTCATTCATCTTCTAAATTAATATCTCTTATTATCTTGCATTTTTATATGAATTATTGTTGATATTTGTTTACTTTATTACATTTTTTGCATTTTGTTGTCTTTTGTTATTTACAAGCAATTTCATTCTTTCGTTTCTTATTGTTCTTTGGTAAGTTTTCATAGTATTTGTGAGTTTGTGTTTTCGTTGAGTTTTTTAATTTCTTTAATAGCATTATTTTTTTTCTCAATATTCCTTATTCAGTTATGTAATATTGGTCATTCTGTAGCCATATTTACCTCGTCTACTTAATCATCTTAGCATATAGATACTGGGATGTTATTGTGGTAATAAATGTTGTTTTAACGTCTACGTTAGAGATTAAGTTCAACAAATTGTATAATTATTACAAAAATAGTCTAACTTAAAGCTAACCGTCTTTGTTTTCCAAGTATATGTTTTATCTGGCTGCAGTATTTTCCACATGTCAACAAGTTATATTCTCCCATCATCTTATTTATTTTTTGTCTGCATAAATTGTGTATGTTAATGTTACCCCCTTCATTGTCTTTTTGAGGATTAAGTGTTAAATTCCAGTCCGCGCCTATAATTATATTTGTGTCTTTCAACGAATTTTCTAATTTTATAAACTGACTTGCATCACATTTAATTTGTGCATAATCTTGAATCTTGAATCTTCTTTAACGTTAGTTAAACATTTCAGAAGAAGTTTTCTTTCTTTCTGTATTTTTCTTTTATATTTATGACTTTAATTCCTTCGGCTGTGTTGGTTAAAAGAAAATAAAAAATCAAAAAATCTACACCGCCACTATTTGACGAACATCCGCTAGAACATTTCGAAATAAGAATCTATTTTTCGAATGTTTAGTACTGTTTCTGTATAAAGAGCTTCTTTAATAGGTAAGCATCAGCTCTATATTTTTAATCGTTAATTTTATTCCCTAGGCATCTTACCATTGTAAGAAGATATTTTACGACTCACTGACTTCTGTGACAAAGTTTGATCATATGAAGAAGTATAAATAAAAGAAAAAAAAACAGAACAGCCATCATTGAGAAATACTTTATATACAAAGAATTGTATTTTGTATTACACATTGATTTTAACTTTGTTTCAAACAAGAAGTGTACACGCAGAACTGATTTCACTAACCAACATTAAAGGAAAAGTCTCAAAAACTTATGAAAAAAGATCAATTTAGTATTCATTGTAAAGCCTAGTGTTACGTTCTAATGCACACCTACCTGCAATTGTATATATACAACCTCTGACAACTGCGTCAGGGAAGCAATTGTTTAGCTCAGTGGTTAGAGCGTTGGCGTGTCACGCGGGAGATCGGAGTTCAAATCCCACTCTAGGTTGTGTATTCTAAGATGAATTGCATCTTACTTTTGCGGACATTCATGTTCGTAAGACTAGAAATAAAAGAAAACTTTACTTGGGACGCTGAAAACGAACTCTTCTTGTTGAGATATAATATAAACTGTAAATACAGCAGCACAAAAGAGGAACCCTAAAGTTGCCCGAGTAGTTTTCGTATTCAGTTTGGACCAAATGTCCATCCTCGTCTCTTCGAAGCTGAAAAGCAGAAAAAAGAACATATCTCTTGTATTTGGTTACAAAACTAATTACCTAATACTTTATTCATTATTTTTTTAAACAAATACTAAGGCTTAATAAGCCGTTTTCTTTTTGCACTACTGTACAACATGTCACCAGAAATCATAAGGGTTCTAGGTTTTTCGAAGTATATATATATATGTTCACATCAAACTATTTCAAATCCAATCAATAACTGATCGAGCACAAGCACTTATATTATTTGGCCAGAGTAACGCGGCCTTGGAATCGTAAATTTTGTTCGTAACACATCATCTCAATCTGGCACAGATTTGTGTCAAGTCTCTGGAATACCTTCAGATGATGCTCAGGCACAGAGCAGATACTAACTTTATTCAGAAGGACAGACAAACAGTTGGCAAGTGTGTCTGCCTTAATAATAAACAATATACAATAACCCAGTCCAATTTCGTGTTGTAGTTCAAGCTTGATGCATACGAGACGTTGCAGTTTTCAATGTCAATGTGACCGGTGCACCAGGGTTGTAAAATTTCAAGAAAGATGGTTTGGAGTACTGTATTTATTCGATTCGACGACTTGGACATCACAAAGTATGAAAAGCCTTAATTATACAAAGACGTACATAAGACGTACATAAGACAAAGTACATATAACAAACACATTACTTCATTACAAAATATTCACACGCGTATGAAAAATACAAAATATCACAGAAATACGATACTATGGCAATTACATTGTATATAGATTTGCAAAATAATCTTACAAAAATCGTCTATATACTATCATTATAATTGATAATTGTTTGATACCCGTTGCATTAATATAAAAATACAAGAGGGGTCTCGCGACCGTCCTCTCACTACCGAGATAAATGCGCAAGAACAATGTAAATATATGGCGGGAACTAAATATTTTGCGGTTAGTATAAAGTTAAAAGTGTTCATGCACGTGATAAGATGTGAAAAAAAGAAAGCATCTAATTCACTTTCCATTCATACCATAAACATGGTACACTTTTACGAAATTATGAAGTAAAACATCTGGTGACCAGTGAACAATTTGTTTACAAGTACGGTTGAAACATTTCCATTATGCTTATTTGTTACGAGCTGACAAACCTAATTAGTATTCGTGGCGAAGTAGCGTTGTTTTATTGTTCGACATGACTTTTAAAATTGCATCATTCGGGATGCATTCAATTCGTTGTTACCCTATTACCAACATAATACTGGAGCTATTTTCTTCTTTGATATTTAAAATTCTTTATTAATTTGTTTAAAAAAAATAAGTGGATCTATGTATTTATATTCCAAGGTAAGTGTACTATAACTTAGTTTGTTGAATTATCACGATAAAAAAAATATCGATATAAATATAATGGCGTTACATCGACGAAGTTAACGAACAATTAATGTGATGGACTTCCAAGAGTAAGGAACACTAGATGTCAAAATGTTATGGTATAAACTGGCTAGAGTCTGTTTTACGAGACTGACCACACAGCTGTCCTGCATAATTACTTTATTATAATGCTATGCATGTCACAGTTGAGTTTTAAGGGGAAAAGTGCGTTTATAAGATATGCAAAGCACATGTTGTTCGATCATTTTTGTGCTTATATTGAGCTTTGAAATATTGTTGGTTGAATAGAATTCACAGCAGATATTTTACCACTCAACAGAAACAATACGGAGACCAATGTTATGTTATAACTGTCTTGTTCTAACCAATCTTTGATGTCATGTTTGTTCTATCCTAAATTCTATTTCACCAAATTATTCTCATGCTAATTTTCTTATATAATACAAAACTATTGCTTATATTTCTTATCTTTATGTCTTATCCTGTCATGTATCGCCAGAGTCTATTCTGTCCTGTTCTATATTGTAATATAAAACAAATCATGGTCTACTCTGTAATGCTATATCATGTCATATCAAACAAAGCAAATCTCGATCTTCACTTTTATTTCCTATAACTATTGTCATTGTAAAACATCATACCATGGAAATTTCCGTAAACATCCTTCATCAGAAATAACCAGAGACAATGAATTCAAAACATATTTAAACAATATTATAGCTGTGTCATATCAAAACGCAGTTCGCATTTCACACAATGACTTAGCATATTTAAACTTGTTTCTGTCTTGCCGATCGATATTTCCGAGGGCTCTACAACGGAAGTGTCGATGGCTCACATTTAAACAGATCACCAAAATGTGAAAGAGCCACCGTTTAGTAGGGGTGTACTACTTATAACAATAATTCCTATCTAAGTAATATTGTTACAAATATTGACACCATTTTATCAAGATTGCACGATTGTACAAACATTGTTATTGTATCATTATTTCTGATACTAATTTGTAAGTATATTTGTCATTTTTCTTTTCTGAAGTTATGATGTTATTCTTTATAATGAAGAGAAAAAAGTCAGCTTAATAAAACAATTTTCGAAACCCACTACGAAGAAAGAAGTATGCCTCTTTATTATTCGTAAAAACAAATACACTTTTATTACGTCGAACTAATCAGAAATAAATTTTAAAAACAAAGATAAAAATAATAAAATAAATAAATCACACACACACACACACACACGCACGCACGCACGCACACACACACACACTGTATTTATCGTATTGTTTAATGATGTCACGCAGTAATTATATCTTTATCTAACACACACACACACAAACATACACACACACACACTGCTTTTATTGTAAAATGGCATTAATGACGTCACGCAGTAACTCTAGATTTATACGATATCTATATTTTTCCTGAAAGAAAATAATTTTCGAAACGCATTCTGTTGTGAGAAATTTGTCTTTGCCTTATTTCTATTAATACAAACAAGGGTATCAAGAGGGGAAAATGACAGAAACAAGCATTTCGAAAAACAACCAGTGTTATTTTGTGGAAACAAACTGAAACAATTTAATAAGTACAGATGACTTTATTAAATGGAACTAAACAGCGACGACGTATTTCTGTATTAGTCCCTCTTAATTTGTTTGGCTCTGTTATTGTCTCTTTAGTTCAGAAATAAGTTTAACAAAAATAGAAATAAAAGATCCAAACTGAATATGAAAAAGGTAAGTGATAAAAACGTAATAAATGATACTTACCCGCACCTGTAAAAATCCGATCAACGCAAACATGCAAAATCCACATGTACTCAATTTTTATAGAACAACAACCTTATTCTTTTTGTGAAAATTATCTTAAGATTTTCTGCAAGTGATGACCACATTTTGTGAAACAATACACAATCATAATTGAAAAAAGGGATAAAGTCCTTGTGTTTTCGTCCATGACACTTAAATGACTTAAATATAAATGCATTTGAAAATAAGTATACGTATATTGTTTCTTTGTTACACTACAAATGACACGTCTTGTATCTGCTGTCTATAGTTAGCATACTAAGAGGTAATATCCTATTGATCCTTACTGCTCAATACATACGAGCCAACACTACCCAAAGCTTAATGTTTATCTTTATTCGTATATGTCAAA
The DNA here is from genome assembly GCA_012932295.1 of Cyclina sinensis. Classification (NCBI taxonomy): domain Eukaryota; kingdom Metazoa; phylum Mollusca; class Bivalvia; order Venerida; family Veneridae; genus Cyclina; species Cyclina sinensis. The sequence continues at coordinate 229,912 of JAAONU010000101.1, forward strand.
GCACAATTATATGAGAAAGGCGCAATATATAAATGTCGCGTTTTGTAGAAAGGGGCCGTATTGACTTGAATAACTTAATGTTTAAATAACAAAAACGTCAAAATGTAGTCCCGATGTTTGATGTCATTTAAATGACGTTTTAGATAAACCCGTGCCTAATTTATATAAAAGTAACTGCGACAACCGTGTGTCATATCGTGCCTTATTAACAGCCTTTCGTCCGAATAGGATATACACCGCTTTCTTTTCATAACAAAGAAGATTGATTCATCTGATTCTCAAGTTCCAAAAAAAGTCACCATATTTTTGTGACGTCATATAAAGGCAATTCTTGCACAAACCCAGAAGTAACTTGTTATAGTTAAATCAATATATATTTTTAATAAAGATATACGTGTTGATTAGACTAGAAACATTTGGTATTGTTTAAATGCTTCAAATCCCAAAATAACTAAAATAAAAGTTTTTAATACATTATGAGAAAGGATTTATATATATATCTTTACTTGTTAATGTTTTCAATGAAATACTAGTGAAAACCTGCCGACAAATTCTTCGTTACAAGTTAAGATTTCGATGTAGAGACCGCATATCGCAAATTCATAATGCTCAGCAAACATAACATTTATTTCTTCAGAAAAAAACGAAAACAATCAATACTAGCTTATAAATCACAAAATACACTAGAAATGATACAGATAAAGAAAAGATTCATCTGTCGATAAATGACGTAACGAGAATCAGTTCATATTATTATTAGTTAGCCAGTATTTGAATTCATGTAACTAATTTATATCGCATTACATGATTTACGAGATTCGTGTGATCATATTTCCACGTTGGCTTTCTATATTTTATCTTGCGACATAAAGCGTGAAAATGATCAACTCTATCCGATATGTATTGCTAAGCTGGCCCTTGGACACTTCTGAAGAAGTGGAAATCAAACAATTTCAAAACAAACCTTCCTAATGTTTAAACAATCAAACACAGATAGCTGTTGAAATCAAAATACTGAATAATGATTGGAAAAAAAAAACTACAGCTTTATTAGCCTTCAGAGATAGTTGCCATAACTTTTGCAACATGCGTTCCAATGCAAACAAATATTCTTGAAAAATATTTATTCATTATACTAGTAACCTGATAAAACGTGTTGAAATTTGGAACTTGAAATATTTGTTTTCACCTTTTTCTAACTAAAATAAATATTACCTTTGAGAAATATTCTTTCAGTGATACCTGAATCATTTGAATAGATTTTAACAAAACGAATGTTAAGAAACGTCATTTCATAAGATATAGTAGAGATATATCTCTACAAATATGGTGAATCACACTTTGTAATCAGTACTGACTGTTCTTTCTACTACAGTAGATATATCATTACAAAAATTGGGCATTTAAACAATTAAATAAACGTCGTATTGGTATTGCAAACGGACTGTTCTTTTCGAATGATATGGCTTAAAAATTACTTTTTGCCATGCGACTTATTAAGATTAGATGATATATTCATGTTATTGTCCTCTATCATTACACCTGGCTTTTAATTGATAAATCCCTTTAGGGGAAACGTGAATAAAATAATAATAACTTTAGTTGCTCATACTGTGCCAGTTCTACCGTAAAATTGAAAGATTAGAGAGTACATATTTGTGAAACATATACGACTTACTCACCTCTTTGACTTCAACAGTGTACTGTCGGAATTGATCGGAATTGCTCGAATTGATCGGAATTGATCGGAATTGCTTTATGAGTGCTAGCCCTTGTGATCTTATTATATGCAGTTATGAGACAAAACTTTAAAACAGTCACCTACTCAGCATTGCACATCTGTATTCCAATATTAAAGTTTCAACAGTTCTAAAATTACTGATCGGGAAACATTTAGTTTATAGGTTGACCAATGTATGGACCAGTTGACACTTGAACAGGTATACACCAGTTTCCACGAAAGAGAGGGACATAATAATTGCAAAATAGAATTGATGACAAAAGCTTTTCGACGAAAACACACATTGCAATTGCGTTGTTAGATGTTGGAAATTTTATACTTTACGCCATGTAAATTATAAAGTATTTTAAAAGGTTCGAAATTTTAGATACGCATGATGGTCGAGATAGTTGATGCAAACTTAGTAAATAATCAAAAATCATAAGTAATAAAGAAAAAAGACCGTTTCACAAATTAATTGAAATAGCTAAAATTATATCATGACTAACGTGAACAGTTTGTATAATTCAAAACTTAGAAGTTATGTCTACGAGGGCAAATTGAAAAGTTCGTGGAATTCAGTCATAAAATTAAAACGCATTGTTGCAGCGTCATGATTTTATGATATGACAATAAAGAATATAAATTGAACAAACTTGCCAAATATTAGCAATATACAATACAAACTGTTGACATATTCGTATTCGTGTAATAACTGACTTAAAAATATGTTATAGTACACCATCAAAATACAAAATTTGAAATCAATACACTGTAATTAATTCCTTGCTTATCGTTGAATAAATAATTCAATTGATGACTCACAGCAGCATTGACAAGGCGTTAAATACCTTTTTTGTTTTAATTTTAGCAAGACGATTAATAATTTAAGTCATAATGGTAACAGATGTGATATATGTCTGCTTACAGAACACGCAAAAATTGTTTTGATTCTCAGTCTTGCATCACAAGAAGAATATCTGTCTTATTAATATTTTGGTATGCATGTCTTAAATAATAATAATAATAATAATAATAATAATACATAAGATCATTTTTGTTTATTTTCCTTTTTGAAACTCAAAGTCTTTTTAAATTGATACTACTATGCAATGTTTACTTTCACAATACTGACACTGGCAATCGTCTGTCACAAAATCTGGCCAACAATGAAAATTCAAAAAATGAACTTATAGGCTGGGACTGATCCCTCGGTTCTCTCACCTACCGGCCTAGTCAGAGTTATCTTATTACTGTATTTTTATTTTATCTTTTAATTGTTAGTCCGTTGATAAACAAGTCATGTAGACAGTGGTGTTAATATGAACGGAAATGGGCAGTTCAGAAGAAACAAAATATTAACTCATATAGTTTAAGTATAGCAAACCAGTTCATATTAGAAATGTATTCCTGATACTTGAAAGCTTACAACCAGTATTATACAGTTACTTCTTGTGTGTAACTTATGCTCTATATAACTGTTTAAATACCTAATGTTCTATACAATTTGACAAACTTAAACTATGTTTAAAATCTTTAGATTTACACCATTAAGATGTTTTACGACTGATCATCGTTTGTAAACGCTTGGTTTGTCAGGGTTAAAAGCCAGTACAGATCCGACACCAAACTTGGGTACAATAAAAATACGAAATGGAATTAAAAGAACGTAAAGCGCCGTCAGGGTCCTTGAAAAACGTACATGTATCCAGTTTAAGTAACTTTCACTTTATATTATCATATTGCACATCCTATTGCGCACAATGAAAGAATATGCTTGGTTCAAAAGTCAATTATGAAACAGTTCAAACTATTGCCCGGTCAACAGTTTGGACTGTCGCATGGACCTGAATAAATTGTTGCTGGCGTACTTGTAAGATGGAAAAATGCCAGGAAACAGGCAAAAATTAGGCATTACAAGTTATAATGAGCGTTAGGTAATAAAACTTAAGATGCACATCGATTTTGTCTTAAATATTATCAATCATTGTGTTGACGTATATAGTAACATAATAATAGACATAAATTTTATGGGTTATGGCCCCTTGTTAACGATTGAATGTAAGCTTATATGACTCAAGCTATTTACGAGGATTGTGGGCAAACAGTTCTGCAAACCTAGACTTTATTTTTTCAAAATGATTTTAAATTAATGAATTTATAGCACTGCACAGCTGTCATATATCTAATCTATTATCATTATTTGGAAATGGAAAACGTTAATATGAATGATAGTCGTCTTTGTGTAAGCGTCTAGATTATTATGTACACGTGCAGTACTGTTATAAAGAACATCCTGCTCATAAACATTTGTAATTAAGCCAAATAAAGAGAAATGCGTTGTATCAGACAAAAAAAAACAACAAAAAACAAAACAAAAAAAAAACCTTAGTTTGTGCTTGCCAAGACGTGAAATTTATTCCGCTTGCGTTGTGTTATAAAAGCTCATATTACAGACATTCTTAAATGTATTACAAATTGCTATTCAACTGGATAACTCAGTTGCCGAGACTATCTTTTTCATAAAATACACACAGCTCTCCCTAAACTTATTATGTTCGTCATACAAATTATGACACACTTGTAATTTAAAAGTTGTGCCAGCAAGTCATTTGACATTCAAACTCAGAAACACTTGAAATTTGAATGTTGTGCCAAAATAACACACGACATTTTTTTTTAATTATTCCTTTTCCATTGTTATAGAGCATGATATACGACATTCGAATGTTGAATCATTTTCTTTGAAAGTTTTAGCACAACGTTCAACTTTTGAAACACTTGTAATTGAATGTTGTTCTAGTACGATATTAGACATTAAAATTTTCAATAAATTTTATTTGAAGGTTTTGTCAACAATAGCTTCAGATTTTTAGATACATACAAAATGTTGTACAAGCACGACGTTTGACGATCAACATCCAAAGTTTGAAACTTTTGGCATCTGAGTGTAGGGCCAACACGATTTGTGACATTCAATATTCGAATGTTGAAACACATTTTGAACACAGTTTGAATGTTGTGCCAGCACTGTATTTGACATTGGAGTTTTGAGACACTTAAAAACGATTTTTGTGCCAGCACATTCTTCATCATTCGAGTTTTAATCGTTTGTTTTGAATGTTGTGCTAGCACGACATTCGCGTTGTTAACACTAGATATTTGAATGTTGCGCCAAGATGTATCTTGATCAAAAAGATGTTACCAAGGTCTTTTGTTGTCTACATTTCGATTAGTACTATTACATAAATAAATATGTGAGGTGAAGGACTGCTCGAGGAAATAGGGACTCGACGCTCTTTTTAAAGTTGGATGGTAGCGCCATCCAAATCCTGCGTCCTACTTATCATGAAGCTATGATTGTAAGTTCTATCACACAATTGTGGACACATAGTTTCAATACACTGTTGCCTCCCTTGCAAGCCCAAAATTATAATACAAATCTCTTGTAATTCTTCGAGTTTTCAAAAGCAAATCAACTTCAGAAATTTTAACATGTTTAAAGAATTTGCTTATTAACAGAAAACAAAAATAAACTTAGTGAGTTTATCAAACATTTCTTTTAAATTTGCAAGATTCCTTGTTTTGTACAGCAACTTCTTTTTTCTGGGGTGGGGTACTCTTTAAGTTTAATCGGAAATTTATATGTAAATTTTAAAGGTTCCCTACAAACGAACTTATTTAAAGTAGGAATAACAACAACCCGTTAGTAAAGTTAAACAGGATGACATTATTTCAGTATAAAATATATCGCTAGTTTAGCTGCTGAAATCAGTGTTGAAATATCTTGAATATCAAGAAATGATAATCTTTTTTCGCAGTAATTGGTAAATTTAACATTTTATCATGTTTCTTTAAAAGTGTTTGTTTGTCTACAAAAAAAATCAAATAATAAAACAGCAGTATTGTATATAACTGTGAAAATTTTAATTCAGGTGCTGCTACGCTTGTCACATATTTTATTATTAATTTAATTAATTAATTAATTAATTAATAAATTAATTAATTAAGTTATAAAAGGTTTCGTATACTAATAAAAATCAAAAACTTTACCTTTAAACAGAAATCTAGAACTAAAAAACTAAATCAAAAACTTTATAACACAAACCACAAAAAAAAAATGTATCATCTTGAATTTAAAAAAGTGAAAAAAAAAATCCATTATCTAACCTGTATTATTTATTAAAATTTGTTAGCCCAGCATCTCTCCGTGGACAAATCTCAAAATGTTTTTGAGTCTAATGTTTTATTTCAATGTTGTGCAAACACATCAAGGTAGAAAATGATTCAGACTTTAAATGTCGAATGTCCTACTTATAATATGTTAAATTTGCAGGTGTTCTGAAATTCGAATTTTAAATATCATGCTAGCACAACAATTGTATTTTAAGTGTTTCAAAATTCAAATATTGTTTGACGTACTAGCACAAGATTCAAATAGCAGTTGTTTCAAAATGCAAATATCAATTTTTGTGCTGGCAAGTGTTTCGAATGCTGAATTCCGCGCAAGCAAGGTATTAGATTTTCAACTGTTTCAAAATTTGGATTTCGAATGTCGTGCTTTCTCAACATTTAAATTTCAATCTGAAATCTGAATGTTCCGCTTGCACAACAATTTAATATTCAAGTCTTCCAAATTTTGTTTGTCAAATGTCGTGCAGGCACAATAGTCAAGGCAAATTATTCAAACCTTGAATGTTGAATGACCACCTGACACAACATTCTAATTGTTTATAACTATGCACTATAGGATGAGCTTTCTTCGCGCACATTGTATACATTTGATACCTGATGCAAAACGCTCCAGCGATTTAGTGAAACACCATCTCAATACATATAATTCTGCTATACTTCGTACCGCGGAGAAATTGAAATTCCAAATTCCTATTTGCCACGCCTGTAACGTTTTATTGGGTTATGCCATTACGGCATCACCAAGTATAGTGGCGAGTTTTCTCACTAATGAAGAAAAATATGTTGCAGAGCGTCTAGCTTGAGATTTTCGGACATTTTTATTCTGCGAAAACATCTGCTTCCTAGAGAGAAAGTCAATAATTGTTTTTGTTTTTAGGTGTATAACTTTAACAGAGGATTGACTGTATTTGGTACATTTTTGCACAAGTTTTAATAACAACAGCAATAAGACTGAAAATTATTTACTGCTTATACAACAACAGTGGCAATCTCCTAGAATTCTCAAATTGGTTATAAAGCAAACAGGCGATGCAAGTGTTGCTTAAAGAACTGTGTATTTTTCTGTCTATTTGAGATATTTATTCGTCGGTACTGGGAGCCCATATGATCGGCGTCCTATGAAGAGGTTGTTTAGGGATAGTGCACGATACAGAGAGCTTCCCATTTAAATGACACCTTTGGTTCTTTTCTATCCTCAGTGTATAGCTCTGATAACTGATTATAATTTATACAGGAAATTTAAGTCTTGCACAATTTAAAATTGTTTCGTTGTTCTCTTTTTAGCTCTATTTACAATACGTTAATAATTTTCTAAAATTATATGATAATAGTATTGTTCTCAAAGATTATATTTTATAGAGTAATCATTATATCCTGTGCTTGTTAAGACTTATGATATTATGTATTGCAATGTTACTGTAAGTCACATTGTGGCGTGGTGAGAGCGCATTTACATTTTTGTTTCCAGTTTGATTGATTTAGAATACACTTTATTGCAACATATACAGTGTGATAATACATTAGCACAACGCAGTAAATGGTGTGTAGTTCACTGCTTAGTCCATCTATACAAATTTTAAATTCGTTAATCTAGATCAAATCATCTGTGGTACTAAAGACTCTATTTTGCCTTGTTCTACATCAAACACTTAAACGCATTTATAATGTCTTTAGAGTAGCTATTCTGTTAAACAAGAAAATAAGTGTTTACATCACCAGGACGACACGAATTCTAGGCAGGTAGCCAATGTTCATTAAAGCTCAGACAATGTTTCGACTGTTTAGGGTAACCCCAAGAACATTTGATAAGCCACAACTATGGGACAAAACCTTTTGTTTGTGTTCTATTTAATTCCGTGAATAAGTATGACTTATCGATATGCGATGAATATAGCCGACTTAACATGTAACATGCACTACGATTGTTAAATTTATCTTAGTTAGTGCTTTTCTCACTAAAAATCCTTTACAAGTGGCATGGGCATTTGAATGTTGAAGACAGAACACGTACTCGGAAACTTGCACTCCTGATTCAAGAATGTCAAAAGCTTGAGTCAAAACCGTTAAGCCTACTTTGGGCACCAATCGTAACAACTAGGCCTTTTCCGACAATTTCGTAAAAAAAGACCTTGTATGTAAGTGTATTAATACACCAAACGGTAATTTGCCTCGGCTTTAATGAAAATATAAACAAACATGGCAGAATTAAAGCAGTGTTGTCTTATGCATTAGAAAAAAAATGAAAAGAACTTTATATTTAAAGCATAGACAGGTAGAGGCCTTTAGAATGTTTTCAAATCAGCAGTACCATTTATGTTATAAAATAGTAGCGGCTACCATATTATTTCCGAGGTGACTTACTAAAGTCGCCCAGGTGTTCCGAATGCTTTGGCACTTTACAATATATAAAAATAGATCAAACGTTCTGGAATGATAAAAGTCTCAGGCTTTTGCCATGATGAAGAGTCTCTCTAATAGGATCAAATTTGTTGCAAAACAAAGGTGAAAAACTTATATTAGGAAAACAAAACAGAGTAAAAAACACACAGGGAAAAGATGACAATGGATAAACTATAACTGAAATAAATTCAGAGAGAAAACGTATTTATCAACTTTGATTTTTTTGGTAAACAAACAATAAAATTGTTATTTTTTTTAACATTATTTCTTATTTATTTTCATGGTACGAGTAAGGTTCATCACATTTCTTTTTACTAAATATTCATAAGAACAGATGTTCAAATTTAAAGATACAATTTCCAAAAACTAGTAAAAAGCTTTGACATATGTATACTACCAAAGAAAATATGTGTTATTAGTATTATTATTTTTTTTACAATTACCTGTAGCAAGTTATTCCAGAATTTACAGATATTTTAGTTGCGTATAATTAATAACTTCTTTCCTTTTAATCGTTTTTTTGTCGTACTCTTTTTTAAAAAAAAAATTACTTTGCACCTTCAAGTATCATAACGCGATACGTATTTCATCTGTTGCCTTAGAGGTAGTGTCTGATATATCTCTTGTTACATAAGCATACAACACCAGTACTAGTACAAGCTAATTGACAACCTTTATTTATATTTTCCTATTGTAAAGTTATTTAATAAAGACAAATTTTAAGATAATAAACTTTTTTCAATTTTCAAATTTTGAGCTTCATGCTGGAGAAGAATTTTTTATTGAAAAAATACGCTTAAATTATTCAGAAAGATGTCTTATCTATGATCTTTTTGACAGGAACAAACCTTTTGTTTTCTTGTTAGCGGCATTTATTCAAAAATAAATGAAGAAAAACACTTATCAACATACGTAGTTTTTGCTTGGATTGTTTAGAAAGAAACATATCAAAATGTCAAACATTCGTGAAATGGAAAAGATCGTGTAGGATATATTTTATATTAATTCATACACGAAACAAATGTTATTTTACGCCCAATGTGAAATAAAAGAATACTTTATGTACCATATGTTTTCAGGTCCTCTGTTATTATCATTGTTTTTTCTTTATTATTTCCATTTTAAGAGCAAAGATAGACAACATATACTTCTCAACAAAAATAATTTACCTGTATCTTTAAGTTACCGAACCTGGATTATCTTTGTAAACAAGGTACAAATATTCCTATCGCAAACATATTTAAAGAAATGAACTTGTCTTAATAAACATCCAATAATAAATGCAAACTATACTTGCCTCCGAAAATGCATGTGCAAAAACCTTTAAGGACTTAACATTACTACAATAATATTATCACTTGACGTGTTCAAGAAATATACCTACAAATGTATCAGAATACGTTTACAGGAAGAAAATAAATGAGCATGTTGAAAATGATTATTTCATTTTTAGGATGAAACCGTAGAGAATATAAGTAGAACAAGAACAACTTAGAACGGATGTTATTTGAGCAATACATATCTCGTGGCCGTGCAGCGATATTCTGATATCATCAATTTCAGCAAGAATATTTCTACAACACTGTGTTGAAACCACTGAAAGACTCTTTTCAATATCAATAAAAATACCAACGTACGAAAAATCGAAGACGGGAGGAAATCTTAAAATATGGGACCAGTAACCCTGCCCTTCTACTTTTTACCATATCTTTTTATTTTAAGCGTCAAATCAACGGATCATATCATACGCCGTTTTTACAATTCCAGGATTTTCTTATTCCCCTGAGGGCTGAAAATGAGATATCAACTTTACCCGTCTTTGTAGCAAACGCTTTAAATCTATCTTCACCGTCATTAGAGAAGCTTTCTGATAAGAATATAAGCCTTTTTTCAAAAGAACGACATTACATAATTACAACATGAATAATTAGTAGGTACCTAATGATCATTAAAGCTGTGACAATTGTCTGCTTTTCTTTTACATAAAACCCGGGAACTCTTAAAAGGCCCCTTCTAAAATACAAAACAGTCAGCAAGTCCGCCTCTTTTTTGTCAATCAATTACCTAAAATAAGTATTACTCATCGACGTACGCAGAATTTAGTTCACTGAACGTGATACGTGACACTAAAAATGTTATTTTATTATAGAATGTGATTGTGCCTACTTTTGGCACTTTAGAATGAACAATGTAGTTGTTTAGCATTTGTTTAAACGCATTACTTAATAATGATCAAAGTAAAATATTACTCAGTGTAATTATTTTAGAATGTAAAACAAAACACATTTATCATATTCATCTAATTTTAAAATATAAAGATCATTGCATAAACAGTTGATAAGTTATGAAGACTTGAAAATTTAACCCTTGACCTTAATGGCCAATACTGAATATAGTTTAGGGTCATATTAATAACAAGTTTTCATATGTATATAATTTTCAAATATGAAGTTCATAGTTTAAACAACAATAAAGTAATAAAGGTTCTGAATTTGACCTTTGATCTAATCGTTCGAGGTCAAATTGGGTTCATTGTCAAATATCGCCATATAATAAATAATGTTCAAAATATTCATAAATTATGCATAAATATGAAAGTTATAGCTTAAATTTTAATGACGTTTAAACATTTTAAATGCCACGGGTGTTGAGTCAATATGAACCAAGAGGCTATGCTTTGAACGAACTTGGTAAAGGTCTAGACTAGGGAATGCTTTATATTAAATATCAAAAAACTAGGTCGTGTGCTTCTGGAGAAGGAGATTGTTTTAAGTTTTCACTAGTCTCCTCTATATAAAACTTTGCCTAAGGGGCGAGGCCAATTTGAACCCGGGGATCATGATTTGAACAAACTTGGTACACTACGTAATGCTTCATGCAAAATATCAGAAGTCTAGACCTTGCAGTTCTGAAGAAGATTTATTTTTTGTTGTTTTCCCTATATAATCTTTATAAAAATAAGTGTCCCTGGGTTTGGGGCCAATTTGACGCCAGGGACCATGATTCGAACAAACTTGGTAGGGATCTACTAGGTAATATTTCATGCAAGATATCAAAGCTCTAGGCCTTTCAGTTGTAGAAAGATTTTTTTTTTAATTTCCCTTGCATATCTTTATATAAAACTATGAACCCTGGGAAAAAGCCTGTAGCAGAGGTGCGATTTGAGTATTTTGGCGAGTAATTGCCATTTGTTCAATATAAAGTAATAGTTCTTCGGTGCGCAACTCGACCTACATTTCCCAAGCAATTTTTATCAAACCTTCGCAGAATGATCATTATCAAGTGCATATTATCAGACTTTTGCAATTCAATCATTTTTGGCATTGTTACTATCCTTTGCTATATTTAACTTAATATTGCTTCTGTGCACAACATTTCCTACATGTCTTATGCAATTTTCATCAATTTTTCACAAACTGATTATTATCAAGTGCCGCAGAGCATGTACTCAGGCTATTGCATGATTTCGTTATTTTGGCGGAATAATTGCCCTTTGCTTAATTTTATAATTGATCTATAGTTTCACCATTGTTTTTCAAGTGGAGCCTAAAAATCCAACAGTATAAAGGTAAGAAACTGTTTTAAAACAAACTTTGGCTTAAGAAATGTGAAAAATGTAATAATACAATACAGATATACATAAAACAAGTATTATTTATCTCATTTAACATTGCATTTCATATTTATATGATTAGTTGAAATAAAGATATATTGCATAAACTAAAAAAACGATGTAAATGCAATCCCAAATCACACAAATACACTTGGAACAGGACATGAAAGTTTCCTTCTCTACTTAGCTTTTGCCTGGAATGAATTTTTTCATCTTTAGTTTTAAACAAAAGGTTTTAGCTCGAAAGTTACTCTCACACATACATGATGTCATTTAATGCCTTTAAGGAACATTTGGTTTCTGCTATATAAGCATAATATTGAAATAAATTTGTTCTCGAGTAGAGTCGATATTTTTTGACCAGATTATTATTATAATTTCACCACTACTACTACTACTACTACTACTACTACTACTACTGTTATGTTCTACAAATCACAAATGCAGATACAATAATATAAAAAAACATTGTGTTTTTATGATAAACTACACAAACATATTTAAAAGGAAAAGCGGAAAGAAACAATTCACAGGACTCATACTTAACTGAACGAAATAGAAAAAAATGGAAGCATCTAAACTTTAACGGAATATTTTCTAAAATAAAAAACATTTAATGTAGTCAACCTAAGTAGTTCGCAGGTCTTATTATTGACCAGTTCTCTTCTGAACTTTATCGAATGCATGTTTATCAATATCCCAGGCATGTTTTTAATAACTATTTCTAAGCCTCTGGATATTTGGTATAATTTGTTACACTAGAAAATACATCTTTTTATTTCAAAGTACAGCACTGTGTTTTTGTCGTTTTCAAGAAATTGTTGCAATAGACATCAAATATGAAATAATTACTAGTTAACTGTCTTTCATCTTTACCCAGTGAAACTGGTTTCTGTTTTATGTTTAATTGGTGTTTTTACTCTAGAAAATTCCTGAAATAAATGAGTATAGTTTCCTCACCAATATCACAAAAAAGTACACATTTTATTTTGTGTTATTTAATTTTGAACAATAAAGAGTTTGTTCCATTTATTCCATGTACAATCCTCGTTTGTAACCATTGTATATATGTTTCCTTTGTAAAACGAACTATAGAACTATGTCTTTCTTTCCACGGTAATAATAATTCCTTGAACAAGCAGTTTAAATCGAGTACTATCCCATTTCATACTTCTGAACAAATGACTGTTTTTGTTTCTTAATGTTACAAAATGTTACTTATGTTACGTTGAAATCTCTTTCAGGGGCATAAATATTTCAAATATATACTTGTTAAACTCTGAATATCAGGTAACGTAGAGGTTACATTAGTGTAACATAGTTGCTACATGTATTACGTATAACACTAAACATGTGCTGTTTTTATTTCTTAATGTTACAAAATGTTACTTATGATATGTTGAAAACTCTTTCAGGGGCACACAAAATGCAAATATTTATTTATATTAAGCTGAAATTTGAATTACGTAGAGGTTACGTTAGAGTTACATTGTTGTTTCAGGCATTATGTTTAACTCTGAACATGTGACTTTTTTCAATTTTAAAGTTACAAAATTTTACTAATGTTACATTGAAAACTATTTCAAGGGCAAGAAATAAAGAATATACATACTTGTATACCATTGTAGATTGAGTTACGTAGAGGTTATATTATTGTTACATAGTTGCTACTGGAATTACGTATACTTCTAAACATGTGACTATTTTTTATTTTATGTTACCAAATGTTACTTATATTACGTTGACAACTGTTTCAGGCGTACAAATGATGCAAATTTAACATGTATAGCGCTGTACATTGAAGTTACGTTAGTATTACATAATTGTTACAGGCATTACAATAAACCGTAAACATGTGATATTTTTATGTTGTTATGTTAAAAATGTTAATTATGGTTACATTTGTTACTCTTTAACTGATTGAGTTTTGTCTGACATTTTCAGTTTATTTCGTTTCTTGGTCCGTTACATATGTTACGTAACCTTAAAATATGTACGTGCCATTTTATCAATTGCCAGTTTTGTGCTCTAGATACATAGAATAGCATTTCTTGCAGAAGAACGTGCTCATCGAGCCGCTGTTCGAGTGAAGAGTGCTATTTGATTTTCTAGATAAGGGAGACAAACATTTCAAAAAATCCTTGCTCCTCATTAGATAAAAATGTGGCACATGCAATGAAGTCGTGAATGTATTGTTTATTTAAATAAAAATCAGATATTGATTGAGATAATTAATAGACAGTAAACAGGACTTTTAAAAGAAATATCTTACGAGTTTCTGTCAGGTTCTATACCATACATTGTCATTTGTCATTTTCGTGTTTTAAGATTATCCCTGAAACTATCTTCCTTAGAATCCAAATCAGCAACCAATATTTAAATTGGTTGTAAATATATAATCAGTCAAACTACAGTCGGGCTATCTGGTTTCCCCCAGTTAATTGTTTGTTGTTGTTGTTGTCGGTATCTCCAGCCTTATTATTATTATTTTTTTTATATTTTTGCAAATAAGCAAATAATTCCCTGCGGGCTTGAGTACGCAATGTTTTAGTATGCATTATAGTTTAGAGTTATGGAGGAGCACGTGACCTGTCATTGATAGATGGAGAAGCACGTGATATGTCAATAGTATTGGTTATTTTTATTAGTTATTTTTTAATAAATTTTTAATAAGAACTACTAAGCAGTGCACACATATTCATCTTTAATAAAAAAAAAGAAATAGTGAATTAAATTTTTTAAAATGTCGTATATTTTTATATTCGAAGTATTCGATTATTTTGGCGATTGGTCGATTGACTACATCCCTCTCGGTACATATCGCGTCAAACTCCACATAGCGGTTACTTCCCTTTCATACTTTCATTTCAGTGATATTTCCAAAATATAAAGTTAAACACTCTTTTGTCGATAAAAAATTTACTCAGTTTCACAAGGGGTAGATACTTTTTGTTTTGTGATTAAATTTGAGATGTAGTAGTAGTATTAATATATGTTGTGGTTCAGTGAGCTAGATCTCTGAATTTTACTGGCGATCGGTTGAAGGGGATCGGTTCAAGTCCTGATGATTACCAATTTTTCTTCATCCTCACGGTGAATAGAAGCATAATATTACGTTTTGTCAATAGTATATTAAGTTCACTATGATTTTAGAAAAACAACTAAGCTGAATTCTGGGAGTCAGTCACTATAATAGTGGTTTCAACGAAGGTAAATTATAAATCTGGAATTATTTGTTTTTAATTTCTCCTCACAGGAAACCTTTTAACTTGTTTCCATTTGCAATTTGAAAATATGATTTTCAGAACAGTGTCAATAATACCTGCACTGCAATTATGTAATTGCTAACACTCTCCAATAAATAACCATGTTGTCACAATGTCAGGCAACACATCCGCCACATCGTTCTTTTCTCCTCCGGTTCCAATATTAATTGATACAGACAATGGTTTGGGAAATAGCTGAACACAATTAATTAATGGTGTCGTAATTTTAAAGGAAACAGACATCTTTTGGAAACTTAGGTCTATCAAATATATTTGAAGACAGTAATAAGTTTGCCGTAGGGACATAGACAGAAACTTGCCTCATGTATAAAGTAAAATCAAACAATGAACAATAACTCTGGCAAAAAAAAATCAAACTGCAAAAACCAGAATTATCATTGTGTGAAATTTTGGCGAAAATTAAATGAGAATTGTAGGAGGAGTTGAGGACAGAAGACGGGACAGACATACGGATGGACGGAATAACGGATTGGCAGTGCTACTTCTATTTGCCACCCTTTCAGGGCATAAAATGAAACCACATTTTTACTAGTGATTCATTAGATCCATCAAATAAATGCCCTGAAAGCTGTATGAAACACTTATAGTGTTGGCAATAGTGATTATTATAAAAGAACCTCTCGCAACAGTGTTTGGTTGATGCAAATGGTTTAATAAATAATTACAAGATCAGAGTCACAATTAACCATGCATACCTAATTGTTCAAGGGATGTCATCTTATTAGTTTGATAGCGAAAACCAGATTCTTATTATTGGACAAGTTGCATTATGTTATGCCAAATAATTGAATGCTTACATATGATCACACTTTGATTAAATACTTCTTGTGATATTGATAGTTGTCATCTATCTTTAATGTTCTGTTCATGTTAGTAAATATTGTCTGTGTATAAACAAAGCAAGTAATTTATTACAATATAAAGTATTGTAAGTATTCACACAGAATATCATGAATACACTATAAAAATTATCTTTGGGAACTCAACTACGATCATCTATGTTAGAAATAATTAAGGTTCATAAATAGACATGGAAAGGGAAAATATTTAAAAAAAAATGAACAGCATAACATATTTGTATTTTACATGACTAACATTTCTTGTGCATTTTTTTCGCTTACACCTTTGAAATGAAACCTCTATTTTTCATTTTCGTTGTCACAATTCAACATGTTGTCTATTCATGCCAGCATCCTGCAGGAACAGTGGTCCATTGGTTTCGTTTTTTCAAAACCTAAAACATAGTTTAGCAATTCCTTCGGTGACTAAGCTTCGTAATGTTTCCTTATTACTGTGCCAATTAATAGTTCTGTAGTATTCGTAACAAAAATGTCACTAATGTCAAAATTGTTTAATAATATCAATGGTATCTTATCTTTATTTCTTATGCTGATTTATGCAAAAATCATGACGTTTCTTCTGTGACGTCACGACATCATCCTGTTAAAATGAAGAAAAAAATCACCTTAGAAAAAAAATCTTGAAAGGCGTTGCGTTGTTGCGTCTTTTTTATCACATTTACACATACTATTTAAAGCAGTCAATGTCATACGGAGACACATTTAAAAATATTCAGACAACGTCATTCAGTGGAACTGAACTGAACATATGTTTTTTTTATTTATCCCTCTTTACTGTCTTCTATCTGTAATTGTTTCTTGGTTCAGACACTGGTTTTACAAAGATAATGTTCAAATTTAAAAAAAAATGTTAAGTGACAAAAAGATAATAAATGATAACATTCAACAATAAAATTCTGAAATATTCAAATAAAATCCATAAACAACAAAAACTACAGTATTTTCTTTCGTGTATAACAGATAACTTTCACCAAATTGATCTGTTTCTGAAAATTATTTTGCGTTTTTTAGTAGTTCAAAAATGGCAATGACCACAATTTATGAAACAATACACTGCCATTAAAATTGGAATATAACCCGCATAGTTTGTTTCGCCCTTGACAATAAAATGTAATAAAGATCTCAGCAAACATGCGCAACAAAACAAGAAACAAGTGACACAATCAAGGGGTAGGACCTAATTCATGTAGCTCGGTGCACCAAAAATATCATTTCAATAGCACACAATGATTTGTCAAGTTCTAAAACCTAAGCAAATTGTTGCAGATTCACACAAAAAATGGGACACCTTTGTTGTCATCCCTTCAATAACGTTTTTAACACATTTTTCTTCTGCCAAATAGCAGCTACAGTAAGCAAACATATATGGCTAGGTACTGGTGGTATACATTATAGGAATATTCTAAGAACATCCCCATACCTGTTGATAATTTATCCAAAGTCCTGAATATTTACGAGTAAACTGACGCCACACGTTTTTCTCGCTGAAAGCACCGGGATACATGATTTAGGTCCTACCCCTTGACAATAGAACTTCGATTGAAAATGATTTTAAAAAATACAATGAGTATACTGTTTCTTTATTAGACTATTATACCTGCTATCTATACCTAACACACTAAGAGTTGATAACAGATATTAACCTTATTGTTTAATACATACACACCTGTACTAACCGCAAATTAATCTATCTTTCTTCTTATTTGTCTATAAAAAGACATACGAGTGTCGCGGTTTGTCAAAACCGTATGGAGGCAGATAACGTCAAATAAAACAACGCTGGAAAATACGTGAGTCTTTCCCTGGACTTATATAATATGACGTTCTTTGTAAAGCGGTGGCATATTGATATAAAATTAACTTTAGCTATCACATGTAAAACCGTGCCTACTTATCAAAATATCGTCCGAATGTATTATAAATATTGCATTTTCAGTGAAGAAAATATTTTAAATAATCCGGAGTTAAAATGTGTGAGCTGAAATGTCTTCTTTCATATTATAATATTCTCTAAAACCATTTCTCTAAGTACAAAATGGGGAGATAATCAAAGAAAAAAGGGGGCCAGGGTCATCATTTGTGCACTGTTAAGTAAATGTGTAAACTTTTATGCCACTGCTATTTGTAGAAACTGAGAAATATCAAACTTGCCGAAATAGGCTAACCATTTCTCTTAGTATAAAATGGGGAAATAATCCAAGAAAACAGGGAGCCACAGTTATGTTTCTTGTCAGGGTCATCACCTGGGCA
Organism: Cyclina sinensis; assembly: GCA_012932295.1. Classification (NCBI taxonomy): domain Eukaryota; kingdom Metazoa; phylum Mollusca; class Bivalvia; order Venerida; family Veneridae; genus Cyclina; species Cyclina sinensis. Next base: position 248,236 of record JAAONU010000101.1, read on the forward strand.
CTGTTAAGTAAATGTGTAAACTTTCATGTCACTGCTATTTGTAGCAATTAAGAAATATCCAACTTGCCGAAACAGGTTAACCATTTCTCTTAGAACAAAATAGGGAAATAATCCAAGAAAACAGGGAGCCACAGTTATGTTTCTTGTCAGGGTCATCACCTGTGCACTGTTAAGTGTGTAAACTTTCATGCCACTGCTATTTGTAGAAATTGAGAAATATCCAACTTGCCGAAACAGGTTAACCGGAAGGACGTGAGGACGTACAAACGTACGGACGAACGGTTCAATCTCTAGATGCCAGGGGCATTAAAAAATTATTTTAGAACATTTATACTTTACATGTGAATTTTAATCTTTAAAGTACTACATTTACCAATTCAGTAAATTTTCTCTAATAAACGCACCGGTCATGCTCAGTACTGCCAAAAGCAGTCTATGGGTGTTAGAATATCACCAGTTAAGACTGTGGTCTATACTTTCCTGTTGTTCATCTAAAAATAGAGTCACAAAAGGGATTATACTTACATTGTTGTGTTTTTGATCACGAATAATTTCGTTTTTACACAATTTTACGTGTTTATGTTAGAAAAACTTCATAATGTTCTTTTCTGATCTGTTTTGACAAGTCTTACAGTATTGTTCACAAATGGAAAATAATTACGAGTTTATGAAATAATAAGTGTCATTATTTATATCCCTGATCGGTTACGCGTTAAAATTTCAATACATCGAAAGTCATAATGCTCGCCATAAATTATGGGCATGCCTTCTGACTAACTGATACAATCAATACTAGCTAATTAAACATAATACAAGGAGATTGTAGGTATAGAAGGGATTCACCTGCCAACAAATGACTTATACAGACTCGAGTTCATGTTCTTATTAGGGTGCTAGTATTTGATTTCGTTTTAATAAGTAATATCGCATTATTTTATTTCCGAGGGTCGTTTGATTTATGTTGCCATTTTACCTTATTATATATATTGCGAAATAAAGTTTGAAAATGAACGACTCTTCAAACGGATGTCCAGTTTGTTTTGCTCATTTAGCCCCTGAGCCCTTCTCAAGAAGTGTAAATAATATTCTATAAAAGCAAACCTTGGATGTTTAAGCTACTATGTAATGGGTGACACAAAAATCATTAACGGGCCAAAACGCCTTTTTTTCAAGGGTCATACCTCGGCCAAATACCATTCCACCAAAAAAACTGCGCCAAGTACTTTGAGGTACCCATCAATCCGGTAACATTTCTTTCAATTTGCGTTAGTATTATGGGAAAAGTAGTCCGGACAAACTTTAAAAAATAAAAATCATTAAAGGGCCATAACTCTGACAAAAATCATTGAACTAGAAAATGCTTATGAAATGTACAACTAGATTTGGAACTGATCGTTCTTGTAAAGTTTGGATGAAATTGCACCCGTATTTTTTGAGATGTAGTCTGGAAAAGTTTTGTGACAGACGGACAGACAAACAGACAGACAGAGGACGGAGCAGTGATCCCTATATGTCGCGGCTATTTTGTAGCATGTCGTAGCGACTATGTAGCAGGCGACATAAAAAATTATTAAGGGGCCAAAAAGCCTTTTTATTCAAGGGTCATAAATCAGCCAAAAACCATTCAACCGAAAACCCCGTTTAATATGCGCAAGTACTTTAGGTACCGATCGATCCTGTAACATTTCATTCAAATTGTTTCAGTAGAAGTAAGAGAAGTAGTCAGCACAAACTTTAAAAATAAAAATCATAAAAGGGTTATTTCTCTGACAAAAATCATTGAACTGGAAAATGCTGACGATATGCACAACCAGAATTGGTATTGATCATTCCTGTAAAGTTTGGATGAAATAGTTATTGAGGAGTACAGACGGGCAGACATACATACGACGGAGAAGTGATCCTATATGTCGCGGCTACTGTGTAGCAGACGACACAAAAATTGGAAGGCAAACATTAAAACAGCATTTTACGGACTCTTCTTTGTTAAATGTTACCAAGGTATTTTGTTGCCCTACAGTGTGATTACAAACGATTATTACATACCAAATATTTTTATTGGATGAAGCCATGGTCGAGGTGTTAGGTACAATGTTTGGTGGTAACGCCATCAGAATCGTACGCCAAACGTATCGTTGAGCTATACCTGTTTATTTCGACGGACGGTTCGAATACAGTAAAGCCTCGTGTTTAAAACAACCCTGTGATTTCTAGACAGAGTTTTCCTCTATAGTTCCCACTGCTGATTACTTAAAATTTAACCATACACTAGAGGACACCATGTTGTTACTATGATCAAAGGTACCCTTTAAAGTTCCAAAAATTAAATCTGCACAAATGTGTATCCTCAGAACAACAACCTTTTCATTGATATCCTAAACATGTTCAAGAAGAAAAGAGTTAAGAACTTATACATTATAATTTGAATATACTAACTTATAACTGGCATGTAATAAACGAAATTTGAAAACTATATTGGAAGGTACATTTTCATTTTTTGACCTACTTTGGAAACAGCACGCTGAAGTAACCCGAGCAATTATTCAGATGTGATGAAATACTGACCTGCGTAGACTTTACGTAGTTATACAGTTTGTTCGCCAGTTCCGGTGTTTCACCGGTTCCGAAGGAATCCGAATATTATTTCCCCCAAATTAGGTTATCCGTAAGCGAAAGTAATCAGCTGTGTTCCTGCACGTGTGTCACCTTAAATGTTATACTAGGTTTGATGAAATTGTTCGTTAATGTAGTTAAATGTCCCAATCAAATGTGAAGGGGTTCTTATATCAAATAAAACAAAATGGCTGAAAATGTCAAGTTGAAAACTTGATTTCAACTTACGAGATACGCTTGGAGAGGATGGGAAAATTTTATGGTCCTGAATTTATGTCAGATTAATAGCGACACACGCTCTTAAGTTTAATCACTACCGTCCATTTATTCAAATGAAAATTAGATCATAATGATAGGAGGTACATTTAGCTATTTCCGACGGATTTTGAGTACAACTTTTTTTCAAGAGGTGCCATATGGGGAACACTATTTCTTTATTATTTTATCATATTGACATGATTTACATGGGTCATGCTGTTATATTTCTCCATGCAATAGTATATGCTATGTCCATCACAGATTTTTATTCACGATTTGGCAGATTTTCATGTGGTAATACACTTCAAATATTAACTAAACTAAAAAATACTGAACATTGTTCTATGATAATTGCAATGTTTTAAATTGCTATTCAGATAGGTTTGAACAGAAATTTTGTCTATTTTTTCTAACAGGAATAATGGCCAAAATTAAGATGACAAGTGGCTTAGGGCCTTGCAGGACACCTTGCAAAACATCAAGAAAACATGCAAATATTGCCAGTCCAGTACAGACTAAAGCCACCAAAATAACTTTAAAATACAAGAGAGGTTTTAGAAAATCCCCTGGTAAAATAGAAAGAGTATAGCTTGCAATTAGAGATGTTCTTAATGGGATGTCTGTGAGGAAAGCTGCAAAGAAAACAAACTTAACTGAGAGTTTTTTGAGGCGTAGGATTGCTGGGGATGTTTCCTTAGAAAGCAGAAATGGTCCAAGGCCTGTTTTTAGTACAAAGGAAGAAGAAGAAATGGCCAAGTGGCTGTCTGAAATGTCTAGAAGAGGGATGGGTTTAGGTGTTGCAGACTTTTTAGATTTTGTTACTGCCATTTTAAAGAAAGACAAACGCAAAAATAAGTTTAAAAATGATCGTCCCAGTTACACATGGTATTACAGCTTTATGGCACGCAATGCTCATATTGTTGAAATAAGAAAAGAATCATCTTTGGAAAGTTCAAGGGCTAAAGTTACATCTGCAGAACTTGATAATTGGTTCTCTAAGTATTACAAGTTTGTATCTGAGCTTCATCTGTTGGACAAACCAAACAGAGTATACAATGCAGATGAGTCCGGTTTTTCTATGGGGAGTAAAGCCGGATCAGTGATTGGGCCTACTAAGTCAGATTTCCCCGGGAATTTGCCACATTTGAGTGGTAACAGTAAGAAGCGATTGACTGCCATGTTCTGTGGTAATGCTGAGGGTGATATCATCCCTCCATTTCTAGTATACCCTAGTCCCCAGCCTACAGCTTATGACCCATTGAATTAACAGCAGGAAAGGTACAGTCATAGACTACACTGACAAAGGGTGGATGACTTGTACCAAATGCAACTCACTTCCTTCAACCCTTAGATAATGGTGTGTTTGGACCATTAAAAAAGGCATGGTACCAGATTGTTAGGAAAAACACAAAGGACAATCCAGATAAGAGCATTGGGAAGGAAACTTTTGCAGCAAAACTTCATGAAGCATTTTTGAATTTTTACAAACCTCTTACTGTGGTTAATAGTTTTAAGTCAACTGGTATTTTTCCCATTGACCGGTCAAAAATTTCTGACAGCCGCCTTAAGCCTGCAATGACTTTTCAGTCAGTATCTTCTGAAAAAGAGTGTACTTACATTGATGGCAATAACAATTCAGTAACTAGCCAGGTGGTCAGCCCTATGTCTGCTGTAAGTGTAACACCAAAAAATGTATCTCTTTTATCTGATCCTAGTCCAGCCCACCCTGTGTCAGTTTTACCAGGCACCAGTTATATTGATATAACACCCCAGCCTGTGTCACCAGAAAATATGTCTGTTTTACCAGGTACTATTTCAACCCACCCTGTGTCAGTTTTACCGGGTACCAGTTGAATTAATGTAACACCTCACACTGTGTCAGAAGATTTATCTAGTACTAGTTTGTTAAATGCAACAGAACTCCAGTCCCCATTGTCTCTGCTTGCTGATGTTGCTTTTAATTTGTCTAACATTAACTCTGTTACACAGAGTATGAGTGATGTAAATTCTGCCGGTTCTGATGTGCATGTAAGTCCTTATGTCACTGATGCTACTCCTAAATCATCGCATGGTGGTTCAGGGGTTGATGACAAAGTGTCACCATCTGTTATGGAGGCTCTAGTATTCCCATCATGTAGTAATGTTAAAAAAAGAGTATCAACTTCTGACACTTTGCCAGATTGCTTAACTTCATCAGAGCTTATTAGAACATCTGCTTTAAAACAACTTAACTCTGTTAGACAATTTGCTAGAAAAGAACTGGCTGCTAAGAAAAGATACTTGAAAGAAAAAATGAAAGCTCAGGTAAAAGAAAAAAGGTCTAAAAAAGCTGCTGTAGCTAAATGTAAATCTGCTGTAGCTAAAGGTAAAGGTAAATCTGCTGTAGCTAAAGGTAAAGGTAAATCTGCTGCACATTCAAAAGGTAAGAAAACATGTGTAAGCAGGGTGAAAGCAAAGAAGGCTTTATCTTTCAATGCAGGTTCTAAATCAGATCACTGTTCTGTTTGTCAAAAACTTACAGAGGATCCAGAGGGTTGGATCCAGTGTGATATTTGTGACAGCTGGATTCATGTGTCCTGCATACCTAAAGATCATGATTATGACCATGCTGCTTTGAGATCAGAAACTGTAGAATTTTTTTGCCATTTTTGTGTTTCTTAATTAATGCAGGCTATTTCCAATCATATGAGTCATATCTTTTGAAGTTTTGATACCAGTACAATATGCATACATCTATACAGTCTGATCAGAATCCTCACTGTTACCAAAGTAACAGCTTCCGAAACTGTTTATCTTGAATACCTGAAATTTGTGTTAAAATTTATTAACACATGTATAATGATTTTTGCAATATTGTATAATACATGGTAGCTTTCAGTTCATGTTGTTATGTATGCATTTACTTGCTCTAAATGTTGATACAATTTACAAAATAGAAAACAAAACTAAACAATTCACTGAAAAAAATTTAATTGACAGGTTGATTGATCTAAAGTTACTGCCAAATAAAAACTAGCAATGTACATAATATCCTTTGTGTGCAGTTCTTAATTGTTTTTTATCAATGTGATGTTCATTGCCTCCTTCTCAGGCATGGAATCTAGGGCATCAGTTAGTAAAACAAAATCCTTCTGTTCATCAGTGTTAATCACATAGTCACATGGTATGACTGCACCCCCTCCAGTTGCATCTGGTGGCCATGGTGGGAAGCTTGGACAAGGCTCTCCAGTGGCTATAGCAGTGATTGTTCCATCTGATTCTAAGACTTTTCTGAAAGCACCTGCAAGTCCTCTTGGCACATGCCCTATAGGCAAGCCTGCAACATCAGACAACTCTAGGAACCGTTTGCTGTCAGTGATAATTTGTCTCATTTCATGTGGAAAGTTTTCTAAAGGTGGTATCCACACTAAGGCTGCATTCTCATCATGTATATTTGTATATTCTAGTTCTACTTTTAACTCAGAATGCATTGGAGGCCTTATCTTGAAATGGTGGTAACCTTTTATAACGCTGTTTTCGATTTTAATATAAGACATGACAAAATTTTATAATCTGTATTAATTTTTTGGACTGTTGTATGTCTGTTACTGTTCACAGATGCACCGGAAAGTTCCCCAGGGGAAGCCTCTTTACGTATTTTCACGGAAGTGTTAAAAAAATGCTGTCCGCCGAAACCGGTGAATGTGCTTCGGAACTGGTAAAATAGGTCGCATGGAATCAAGAACAGCAGCGTAATAAGTTAATTAAACTTTGAGTAAATATTTAACGATGTTCAAGTTAAGACTTTTGTCATACTATATGTACAATAATGTTTTCTCTCTTCTGCACTTTGATGTAATTTGACCGACTTATGTAAAAAGTGCGGCGGAACTGGCGAACAAACTGTATGTGTATATTGTGTTAGTTTACATAGTAGGCAGATCAGCAGAATAATCAAACATTTCAAAGTCTACTTCAAACAGCTTTTTTATTCCCTCAATCGTCTTATTATGTATGTCACTGTAAGCATCAACTAGCGCTTTCATACGTTGTTGCTTTGCTTCTGATGACGTCATCTTATTTGTCTCCATGGAATGAAGTATAACATTTGTTACATACGTTGAGTTTTCATATTGTAATTTAGATTTAAACAGAGCAGTCGGAAATTCTAAAGTTTTCTTGATGTAATCTTGTATTTTAAAAGAATTCCACAAGCGTAAAGCAATTCCTCTTCCATCTACACAATTTCTGACCTCGTTATGTCGGATTAAATCATATGCCGTTTTTATTATTCCAGGAACTGTTGATTCAACTCGGTGTTCCTTCAGCGCTGACAATAAAATACGTACTTTGTCCTTCTCGACATCAAACGCTTTTAGCGCAATTTCAACGTCTTCAGAGAAGCTTTCTTGTTTAACTAGGATGTAAGCGTTCACATCACACGGACGACATAAATTATAAATTGGTGTCCAATGAGCATTAAGCTTTTGGCCGTTCTTTGCCATTTTTAAGATAAATCTAGGAACTCTTGAAAAGTTACATCTATCGGACAAAACTGTGTGTCTTTTACTGGATTAAGTTTTCTAATTTGAAAGTTAATAATAGCGTACACAAGTAAATACGATTTATCGATGTACGCAGAATATAGCCGACTAAACGGGTTACGTGACACTAAAATTGTTAATTTATCTGCATAGGTGGTATCCTCTGCTTTCACTGAAAATCTTTTCTTCAGAGAGGAATGTACCTTTGAACGTTGAAGTCCGAATACTTGCTCAGAAACTTGTACTCCATGCTCGAGAATCTCAAAAGTCTGCGTCCAAAACGTTGAGCCCGCTTTTTGCACTCTACAATATAAAAAGTCATATCTTCTAGAATAATAATAGTCTGGTTCGATTTTACCATGATAAAGAGTGTCTCGAAAAAGATCAAATTTGTCACAAGTACGTTGAATTCTGTCAATTCTCTCCTTTTGTGATAACGGATAATTTTTTTGAAGGCTTGTTCTTTTGATATGCTTAGTAACTCTTATACCATTTTTCATTTTGCTTTTTTTAAGAAAATTTTCAAGAGCTTTTTTTAAAAACGGACCCGTTAATGAATTTTGATTAGTCAGATATGCTGTACTATATTTTCAGAATATGAGGTTGGCTGTATTGATTTTAAATATCCAATATCTTGACCCGATGCGTGTTTTGGCGTAAGCTGGTTTGCTCCTTTGATCCACTGCAATGCTGTCTCTAAAAGATAAAAAAAACAGATTGATGGCAAGTACTAGCGCATTCCAATAAATAAATAAATAAAGAAGAAATGTTTGTAAAACATAAATGCCCCCCGGCAGCACCTAATTGCTTGTGGTTGGGCCAAAGCGTTCTCTAGTTATTGATCAGAAACCGTTTTTAGGATCAAGGTCCCTGTGGCCTAGAACTTTGACCTAATGACCTCAAAATCAATAGAGGGTCATCTACTTGTGATGACCAACAAGCATACCAAGTTTGGTGAACTTAGGTCAAAGCGTTCTCTAGTTATTGATCGGAAACCGTTTTTAAGATGAAAGTCTCTGTGATCTTGACCTTTGACCTAATGATCTCAAAGTCAATAGGGGTCATTTTCTGGTGATGACCAACCAGTATACCAAGTTCGGTGAACCTAGGTCAAAGCGTTCTCTAGTTATTGATCAAGAACCGCTTTCAGGATGAAGGTCCCTGTGAGCTTGACCTTTGACCTAATGACCTTAAAATCAACAGGGTTCATCTACTGATGATGACCAACCAGCGCACCAAGTTTGGTGAACCTAGATCAAAGCGTTCTCTAGTTATTGATCGAAAACCGTTTTTAGGACGAAGGTCCCTGTGAGCTTGACCTTTGACCTAATGATCTCAAAATCAAAAGGAATCATCTACTGGTGATAACCAACCAGCATACCAAGTTTGGTGAACCTAGGTTAAAGCGTTCTCTAGTTATTGATCGGAAACCATTTTAGGATGAAGGTCTCTGTGAGCTTGACCTTTCATCTAATGACCTCAAAATCAATAGGGGTCATTTACTGGTGATGACCAACCAGCATACCAAGTTTAGTGAGCCTAGGGCAAAGCAATCTCTAGTTATTGGTCGGAAACCGTTTCTACCTACAAGGTCAATGTAACCTTGACCTTTGACCCCTTGACCCCAAAATCAATAGGGGTCATCTACTGGTGATGGAAAATCACCCTACCAAGTTTGAAGTTCCTGGGCTTAAGCATTCTTTAGTAATTGGTCGGAAACCATTTGGTCTACGGACCGATGGAGCGACCGACAGACAGACAAATGCAAAGCAATATACCCCCACTTCTTTGAAGAGGGGGCATAATAAATAAATAAATAAAACAAGACATGCTTATAAAACATATATGCCCATAGCGTCTTATCCCTAGAGGCAACCATGAAGTTTTGAGGAGCTGTGACCATGCGTTCCATTGTTGTTGATCGGAAACAATTTTGCTATTCAAGGACACTGTGACCCTTGACATCTGACCAACTGACGTGAAAGAATTGATAGTTGTCATCTACTGATCATGACAAACCTACACACTAAGTCTGACGAACCTAGACCCAAGGATTCTCTAGACAATTAGTAGAAACTGTTTTGCTTTTCAAGGTTACTGTGACCTCGACTTTTGAACTAATAAACCTAAAAAACTACAGGGATTATCTAATTGTCATGGCTATACTTATAAGGAGTTATGGAGTTGGACCCAAGCTTTCTGAAGTAACTCTTCGGAAACGATTTTACCATTCAAGTTGTTGTGACCTTGTCCTTTGACCTGGTGACACTGCGAAAAATACACCAATATACGGAAGTGTACGATCCCGTATTTTTTAGATATACGGGCATATACGGGACGTATTCGCATAATATACGGACATAATATACTAATCCGTATTCGGAACATCGGGTATACGGGAACTCCGTATATTTGTCATTACAAATACGGATTTCCGTATTCTTTCAATATACATGTATGTATATGTGTCCGTATTTTTGGAATGTACGCACAGTACAAAACCCGTATTCTAGCCATATACGGACTATAACAACATATATATTACTAGTATACGGAGGATATACGGACTTGTATTTTTATAGAATACGGGAAAGCTAAAAATCGTACATGATGCATATACGGGATAGAATACGGACTATGTATACTAGAGATATACGACGAATATACGGTAATGTATTTTCATAGAATACGGAAATGCTTAAAAACGTATATGACACATATACGGGGCAAGAATACGGACTTTGTATACTGTAGATATACGTAGGAAATACGGAATTGTATTTTCAGTGAATACGGAAAAGCTAAAAACCGTACATGACACATATACTGACTTATTATATTACATGTACGGATTAAGAATACGGACATGATATATTACAGGATACGGGAACTAAATATAGACTGATAATATACATGTACATGATGTGCGGGATCATTATATGTAGTTACTGCTCATTTCTAGAACGGACTAGTTAAGATCCTCATCGTATCTACTTGAAGCATACGAAAAAATATAGACCTGCAATGTCTGAGAGAACGGTAGGAAACATACCTTTTTTAACTAGATATACTGACAGTAAGTTTACTTTGGTGTACACGAGATATGCCATCAGCATGATAAAAATAACTGAATAACTTGTTAAGGGTGAGGAATTGCACAAACAAAAGTAATTCAAAATAGTTCTGAATTTAATGAATAGTATTTTATAAACAAGTTTATCAATAAATGTAATATGATCATAAAAGTGTAACAATCAATAACAAAACCAAGCATATTGCAGTGATAAGAACATAACTGAAATCAATCTTGAAGTTATGCAAACAATGACTAGTGAACCTTGGCCAATTGGAAACATATATTCAAATTACAATTACATATGTAATATCAAAGATTTGTCAGCTCATGTCATTGGTATTGTTTCATACGTTATCGTTAATCAATAGAAATCCAAGTATCACTGTATATGTATGTAGTCACGGGTCATTGTTTAGCTGTACTACATATAAATGAGAAATATTTCTAAAAATCTTATAAAAACTATGTGGAAGTGGCATTTTTACTTGCTACGATCACAGCTTATCTATAAGACCCAGTTTCACGTGCACAGATAAACATATTAAATTATTGGATTATTGTGAGTTATTTCACTGTTTCTAACACTGACATACATTTACAACATGCATTTCATAAAGTTTTATTCTTTTTGTTCTTTTATTCTGCTTCATTGTCTTGTGGCTGTGACTTTTTCTGGGACTCGTGCAAGACTCGCATCTGCTCCTGCAGCTCTGCAATGGCATCATGAAGGTCCATTTGTCTGAAAATACAAAATGATAGTATTGATTTTGTATTTTGATTAATTTTCAATTATTACTTTTAAACATTTACTTCCCGTGTTTGATCGCTTTTGCATAAAAAAATGTATTACCTATTTCGAAATTGTTGTTGTCATGGAAAGATACTGGAATGATTAAGAGTTGCATACTCTATCAATTAATTACTCTCATTCTTACTTTTTTGTGTGCTGGCAGTTTTACATAGACTTTTTTCACATGTTTAAAAGTTGCGCATGCATATTGTGCAAAAAACATGGTGTGCATAATCGTAAGGAAGTATGGATGCATAAAGACAAATAAGAAATAAGGATGCATAAAGATTAGTAAGGATGCGCAAATATAAAAAGTAATGATACGTAGAGATTAGTAAGAAGAAGTAAGATAAATTTAAGTAAAGCGAAAAAAAGATAAGTAAGGAGAAGAAATGTAAATATAACTGCCATTATCATTTTCATGCATATTAAATATGTGATTTATTTAATTCTTCGTCCTACATTTCTCTGAAAAATTGAATTATACACCGTTACTGAGCGATGCACGTGACCTATCGAAGCACGTGAAGGGATGTTATGTTTCATAGAACACGGGTAAAAAACAGATTTTTAATTTATATTCCACTAACAAATTCATGAGTTATATTACATTGAAGAAAATAAATTTATGAAAGTGAAAAACGGGAACAACGCTTATTACTTAAAGAAGCTGTTCATCTTAAAATTATAGAGAAATCAAAATATCATGAGAAAAAACAAGAACATAATTTTACGCTTCTATACACCTTTAGAATGGAAGAAAAAAGTTGTTGACCTAACGGTGTGCAAACTCATGTCCTTCCAATCAGTAAATCTTTTTTTCGCTTGGTACACCACTGAACCACGGCACTATTTATTTCTAATGTACATTATTAACATTATGCCTGTGATGATCTGTGAGTCAGTCGCGGGACGGCATAAAACGCTAACACTATAGAATAAGGAGATAAAGCTAAACTGATTTACGAATAAATTTTGTTGTATTGACTAGCTTGATAAACACTTTAACTGTAACGGGCCATGTATTTCATACAACATCTAATCAACACCTTTATTAATGACATTGTAATTTGATTAACTCCTGTCTTAAGTTCTATAACAACATCATAAACAAAACTGTTTTTGTTAAATTTTTTCCTTTAATTTATAGGAATAACTTTGATAAATTAGCCCCCCCCCCCCCCCAAAAAAAAAAAAAAAAAAAAAAAAACAATATCGCTAAATACAATGTACCGAACTCAGCAGTTACTTGTTCGTTTTATTTTTTATATGTATTATCTGATATTTTTTTCCCTGTATGACAAAACTAAAGTAATTTCTTGTTCCGGAGTCATTTAACTTTTGTTTCCGACTACAAAGCACTTGATATACCCAATGTTAAAACCTTGATAAAAAAATGTTGTTATGTTCTGTTCTGCATAATATGCTATTTACACTAGTTTATTGATTAGTGTTGTGAGTTCTCTGCGCCGATGAAAATATTTATTTTAAAGAAATTATAAAAACTTTTTAGTGAATGTACATGCGTTGTCAATTAAAACAATTCTTTGTCAATCATATTAAGGAACTAGGAACAGGATGTTACACATTTTACAATTTCATTACCAGTGCGTCTTATAAAATCATATTTTGTCTTTTTAATTAATAAAATCTTTAATTTTCTTAATTTTGATTTCGATCATGAAATAATCGCTAAACTGTGGTTACTTATCTAATTGCCGACAGTTGTGAATGTTTAACCAAATAATCAGTTATCTATCAGGGCTTATTCACAGAATAATTCAGTCTCACTTATCTCTTAATATGCAAATGATTTACCGAAATGTCGGTAACATGATTTTATATATTAAAAAAGGGAAAAATTGGTAACAATAAAAATACTGTATGTACCTATAAAGGTGATAAAAGTAGGTGTGAAAAGGCATGCTGGGGTACACTACTGATCCCAGTAGATAATATTCTGAGTGATTTATATGAAATCGATGAAGAATCACATGCATTTCTAAACAAATACACAATTCTCGAAAACTTGTCGGTACCACTTGAGCGGTCATCGCATGATAATAGAACTAATACGCATGGAATGCGACTAATTGAAATATGTAGAAACAATAATTTATTTTTACTAAACGGTAGATTGTTTTCCGACAGAAACGTTGGTGCGCCGACCTTTAGGGATAAATCAGTAATCGATTATGCAATTTCCACAGCTGAATGTTTTGAATTTGTGAGTGATTTTGGCGTGTATCGAACGGATAGCCTCTTTTCTGACGGTCACAATGCCATTTATTTTAATATTTCTGTTCCTGCTACAAATTATATCAATGAAACTTCATCAAAAAGTTTGAAAACCCCTAAATGGCAAAGTAATCTTTCCCACACTTTTGTAGAAAATATTGATATTGAACAGGTACATATACTTAGCGAAAATTTACGCTCCAGCCCGTGTAATCCCCAAACAATAGATGACGTCACAGTGCAGTTGTCCCAGATTTTCCAAAATGCATCATACCGTACTTTTCCTAAAACGAAACATTTTTTCAACGTGAATAACAACAAACCATGGTTTGGTCCAAAATGCTTTCAGGCAAGAGAAAATTATCATGACGCTAGGAATATATTCAGATTGAATTCAAGTGAAGCAAATAAATTAAGATTAAAAAATGCTAGCAAACATTATAAGAGAACGATGGATTATTACATTAAAAAACAAAGATACTTAAATCAAGAAAAACTAAGAAAACTAAATGAAAATTGTCCAAAAAAGTACTGGAAATTTCTAAATAATTTAAAAACTAAAGAAAAAAATATGCAGTCCCCCTCTTTACAAGAATTCTATGACCATTTTAAGAAGGTGAATGAAAACACTATTAATGATGAGAGATTTGACAATTTCACTCCAATCACAGGCTCTAATGAACTTTTAAATGCCCCTATTATAGATGAAGAAATCTTAAAATGTATAAAAAATTTAAATAATTCTAAAACACCTAGCCCTTATGACAATATCCTAAATGAATATATAAAAGTGACTAGCCATATTATATTGCCCTTCTATGTAAAATTGTTCAATATCATCTTGGAAACAGGTTATATTCCAAAATCATGGTTACAGGGAATGATAATCCCAATTTATAAAAATAAGGGTGATTCAAAAGACCCTAATAACTACAGACCTATATGCATCCTGTCCTGCCTAGGTAAATTGTTCACATCCGTTCTGAATGCTAGGTTAACTGCCTTTCTAGAAAATAATAACATCCTTGAACAGAACCAGGCCGGCTTCCGACAGGGTTTCTCGTGTACCGATCATGCTTTTACCCTCCACTCATTGATCGAGATACTGAAAAAGAGGAAACAGAAGTTATTTTGTTGTTTCATCGACTTTTCCCAGGCATTTGATAAAGTCTGGAGGGCTGGTCTCTGGCATAAACTTATTCAGAACTCTATTAATGGGAAGTTTTTTAAAGTTATAACTAATATGTATAGCAATATCAAATCTTGTGTACAGCAGAATGGATCACTCTCGAATAGCTTTTTATCTGAAATTGGGGTCAGACAAGGTGAAAATCTTTCCCCCGTACTATTTGCCATCTATTTAAATGATATTCAGACCCATATGCACTTAAATGGTTCCGTCGGCATAGAGCTCAAAGATCCTCTGGATTTATCTCTATGGCTTAAACTACTGATCTTACTGTATGCAGACGACACCATTTTAGTATCTGATTCTAAAGATGACTTTCAAACTAGCCTGGACATCTTTAATGAATACTGCCAAATCTGGCATCTTAAGGTTAATACTAATAAGACAAAGATTGTAATATTTGGTGCTCGCCAAACAAGAAACTTCAATTTTAAACTAGGAAATTATCCAATAGAGATAACGAACAAATATCACTATCTGGGAACAACATTCACCAACAATGGGTCATTTCTTAATGCCAGAAAACACGTTGCCCAGCAAGCAACCAAGGCATTGCACCTCCTTTATACTAGAGTTAATAATGCACATTTACCAATAGATTTAATCCTCAAACTCTTTGATCATACAGTCTTACCAATTCTAACATATGGAAGTGAAATTTATGGCTATGAGAATCTTGACTTACTTGAAAAAGTCCATAACCAATTCCTTCGAAAAATCACAAATGCTAAACGCTCTACTCCTATTTCATTTCTATATGGTGAACTAGGTAGGTATCCGATCTCATTAACTGTTAAATCTCGCATGGTCTCCTTCTGGAATAGACTGGTCACTGGTAATGAAAATAAATTATCATTGCAAATATATAAATATATGTTGAATCAGCCTGATAACAATTTTAAATGGTTAAATAAAATTAAGGAAATTCTTACTACAGCTGGCCGCCCAGACTTATGGGAAAACCAGCTCCAAATTAATAGTAAAACCATTCATAAAGAAATTAAACAGATTTTAATAGGTCAATTTAATCAAGATTGGCATAGTCAGCTACAAAACTCTAACAAAGGGCGAATGTATACAAGATTTAAAGATTTCCCTGAACTTGAACATTATTTCAAACTTGAAGAACAAGATTATATAAACCTGTTTCGCTTTAGAACCGGTAATCACCCATTGCCTGTAGAAGTTGGAAGATATGATCAAATCCCATTTCCAGACAGAATATGTTACCTGTGCAATAACAATCTAGTGGGTACTGAGGAACATGCCCTTTTATATTGTCCCTTCTTCCGAACAGATAGAGAAAAATACCTGAATAACGAAATATTTAATACTTCCTTGTATAATGACCCATTCAAAATTCTGATGCAGTCCAAAAATAATAATATATTAAAACGTGTCAGCAAATTCTGCTCTGTTATCATGAATAAATACAAACGCTAAGAACTATTATTTATGTTAATTAATAATAATTATATTCAATTAACAGATATACCTGTTGTATGTTCTGTCAACTGTCATCCTAGAGATATGTTGCACTTCCTTCCCAGCAATGTCACCAACTGTTTTTCTTTTTAGCTGTAATAAATATCCATAAAACAGTATTTTTTTTTTTTTTTTTTTTTTTTTTTTAACCAGAGACACTTAACATATCCATACATGTCAATGCTTGTTTATTTTTCCAAATATAGTCTTTTGCTATTATATTAACCCATTAATTAATCAATTATCAAGGTCCTTAATATGGAACTATATTGCTAAACTGTGTGTTGTAATTATAACTATTCACAATTGTATGTGTAATGTTTATATATATGCTCAATTACATAACGTACAGTACTCTTGTCTAAATAGCCGAAAGATTCAATTGTATCTTAATATAATAATGGAGGAAACAAACTTATTATGCATATACTATAAATATTATTTACATCCTTACCTTATACGTAATCCGCATCATATAAACATAGAGTAAATTCCTTCCTTGTGTGACCCAGTTACTGATTTCATTGATAAACACGTGTACACACTGACGTCATGCTATAGCTAAATCCTAAACGACTAAATGAAAAATCAGTATCGTCTAAAGCACGAAACAGTCTGTTTCCTCCGTTTCATGTAAGGTTGATAATGTGATTTGTTGAATCTCCCCCACACCATTAACACTGCTATTACAATTTTGGTATACTACTATATTTATGTCAACCGGAACCCTGTTTAATTTGCATGCAACTGTTTGTTTACATAACCCCATGTTGTATACTTGTATACCTGGGTGAAATAAAAGTTGTTGTCTGTCTGTCTGTCTGATCATAGAAAGGTGCTAACGACACGTGTCGGTCGTTAAATAGGTTAAAAATTTGTCTCAGCAAGTAATTATATAATATGTGTTTGTCATGCAATTATCATTATAAAAATTATTATAACTGATTCTAAAATTTTATAATCATAGTTACTTTTTCGCACTTAAAATGACGCCGAAGGAAGTTATGTATTCAATGATTACGGCTTGATCTTTGATTTAAATCGGTTTATGATTTAATAACGGCAATGTATTACAATGAAAACACATTTAAAATATATAAAACTTTTACAATATACCGCAACACATCAATACTCGATACATCACTAATTAATATATTTTTATATACAACTACATATTTATAGAAATTGCACGAAAACACCAATTAATATCGGTCATCAAAGGCGCTTTTCACACCAACTTTATCAATATCTCAACTATATAAGTATACAAGTATACAGATAATAAAAAAAAACATTACAAAATCTTTTTACTTAGAGATGACGTTAATGCATTGAACTTTTGTATAGTAGACCATGAACATTGACCTAAGTGTTTGGATCTTATACAGCTGTATCCTGAGCAACATAATATAAAATTATCTTCTAATTCTACTGTTTCTTGATTACATACCTTACACAATCTTTTATCTCTTTTTACATTATTACACCTTCCTAATCCTATCTCTAAGTTATGTGAACATAATGTAGCTTGTTATTTGAATACATCTAAATATTTTTCAAAACAAAATTCAGTTTAATATCTGCAAAAGGAATTTAATTTTGACGTTAAACAACAATTTACCAGCCTTGCGATTTACCGAACTTACTTACACCCGTTTAAAAACGGAAGCATACAAAAATCGTCATAAGCCATTCATTGCAGGGCATGATCAAGCATTTGATTCCAAGCATGAGTTCATTAAAACTGAAAAGTATCAAACAAAAACTTTGACTTACCTCATTTTACTTTCAAAACGACGAAGACTTCGATAAAAGGCAATTTTTGAGACATGAATTGCTGGAATCTGCTTCTTCCATTTCGCGCCCAAAGAAATGATTGGATAGGTGAACACCAGCTATACTTGATTGGTGCAATCTGATCACATGAAATAAACCCACGCTTCCTTTGATTGGTGGGATTGATCACATGGAATAAACCCACGCTACCTTTGATTGGGGCGATCTGGTCACATGGTATGTGCCTTGTTACACTGACTGGTACAGTATATTTCTCTTTTTCGTCTTTGGGAAATAATTTTTTATAATAATAAATTAAACTTGATGAATATGGTTTTCTTGGTTGGTGTTGTCGCCAAAATACCCTGGTATCTCGATCCATCTGCGCAAAAATATTTATCTTGTAGGGCTAGTCTTGAGAAAAAAAAACAACCTAACATTGCAAATAATAAAATCAAAACGAAGACTTTAAACACCTCTGACTTTGTGTGATGCCTAAATTATGATAATAACTGAGTGAACCTCTTTCAATATAAACTGTTAGCCTTTAAAAAGCTGTTTTTAATGTATGAATATTGATCATTACCGAAGATCTTATATTTGCTTCTGAAGTTATAGGGCACATACAGACCGTTTCATAATTGATAAACTGAACGCCGCCATTGTGAAGGTCACGTGACTGTCGGCCATTAAAAGGCTGCTTTACTTCGCTGTGATGCCTAAGTCTTGTAAAACACTGTATAACTTTAGAACATTCAAGGTGGCATGCTGTCTTTTATCGCGTGAATTTTGTGATAGCATTTTATTGTATTATTATTCCTTTTCTGTATGTTTTATTCCTGACTCGAACATATTATTTACTTGAATTATTAAATACATGAAAGACGGTGAATAAAGACCATCGACCGTTCAAAATTAAAGATAGACTTGTGTAAAACACATATAACTGTCCCTTTTCAAAAGTTGAAAATATGATTTTAATTTTTGAACACCTCTGAAAGTTTACAAAATGGACAAAATGACAAGATTAAGCATCTCGCTCATCAACCGCATGTTGATGTAGAATGTTAACTTAAACTTGTTTTATTCTATGATAAAGTTTCAAACAATACTTGACAATAAAAGTGCATTACTTTGCGCTTCTATTATTATCACACTCTTTTGTCTTTCGCGGTGTCCTGTGGTGAACGGATGTAGTTACGTAATATGGGGTGACATACTGGCTTGTTTTGATAAGTCACCGTTAATTGTCATTGTCGGTGTTCCTTGATCAGTCACAGTAAAACACTTTAGTAACAAATTTTGCTCTTGAGAAATTGACTGAAGGCTATAACACATGGTCTTCAATTGTTCCTGATTGTTTTATACAATTTAGCATCTACTGCTTGTCTCTAATATTTATTTCCTTCATTTCGGATTTTTGTGTGTGCAAGATATTGATATGTACAGCATTCGAGTTTATGTATGCAGAAAAAATAATAGCTTCAATGCACACGTTTGTAAGATATTGATCTTACAAATTATACGTTTGGTTTCTTTTTTCTTATTTCTTACATTATTGTTGGTATATTTAATGTACTACGGAAAACAAAATAATTATGACACCCATGTAACTGTACCATTTTATTCAGATTTCTTTTAAAGATAGAAACATGTACTTCTTAAAAGCAGTTTTTCGTGAAATTTTGATAAAATAAAAAGAATTAATCCACCGGAGAAAATCACTAGAGCTTAATTTAACAGTTCATCAGATTGAGATGTTATCTATGATTCGTCTAAGTAAATTGTAACTCTAAATTGATTATTTGTTCTATATGTTAATTGATAATTGATATCTCATAACAAACAAAACTTTTTGTTTATTGTTATAACATACAGCAAACTGTTTAAGCTAGTTTAATGTTATGAAGCTGTTTAACTTTCTTAAGCAAAATCTTAAATGTTGTATTACTGGCTTAAATTTCTTTGCTGTTTATAAGTAATCATGTTTCATCATAGGTGAAAAAAGATGTCTAACCAAAATCATGACAGTTTAGATCTACATGTTCGATGTAATCAATGCAAAGGCAAACTAATTATTTCAACAGAAGGTCTTTTTAAGAATAATTGAACCTGCTACTTTTTGTTTATTTTTTAAAAGTCATTCTGGTTTAATTTTCCTTCAAAAAGACAGAAGCACAAGCAAACCTAAGACGAAAGAGCACATTTTAAGTGTAAATAATATCACCTTAGAATACTTCCTTTAATCGAAATATTGTTTTAAGACAATAAAGTACATCACTATTACGCTATATTAGATCAGCCAGCAAAGAAAATTTTTAACAAGAAGCACATTTTAATTAAATTAAGTTAAAAATTTGAAAACCCTGCTGTGAACTATGATCCATATCCGGCTTTAATAATCCAATACTGCAATTTGGTTAAGACAATAAAGGACATCACTGATCATCTTGGAGATAAAAATTAGAAAATAGACACGGGCAGACTAATTAAAGTTAAGTCGGTTTCATTTTAATTTCGTTTCCAAGTTTGAGACGCTGCATCGGATTATGATCTATATCCGGCATAAAATCAAGAGTGGAATTTAGTTTTGACAGAACCCCCACCCCCCCCCCCCCCCCCACAAAAAAAAAAGAAAAAAAAAGAAAAAGAAAAAGAAAAGAAAATATTATTCATTATTACAAAAAGAAAACATTTTGCTATATAAAGATCCTTAGTTTCAACTAGTCATTATAACTCTATATAACTGTAACTGTGTAACTATGACCGATATTATTTTCGTATTTTCAAATATACGGAATGCTGTATTCGAGTAATATACGGACTTGCAAGCACACTCCTGTATTTCAGGAATATACTGAATAGTATTTCAAGTTTCTCTTATTAGTAAATATACAGAAACCCTTATTTGAGCAATATATTGACTTGATTTGATTTGCCCGTCTTATTAAGTTATAATCTAAATAATCAAATAATTATTATAATAATCATTACTTTTCCAGTTTACAGATACATTTTTATTTGTTGACTTCTCAATCAGTAGTTTTCTAGAGATGTTCCTTCTTGAAAATAATGACCTCCGAACCATTTAACATATTTCCAAATGTTTAAGAAAACGGAATGCTGCATTCGAGTAACATTTGGAAAAACTATCGTGTTTTAGACACATAATAGGTTCCATTATTCACAAATTTATAGAACACCAGGTTTGAGCAGTATACTGACACCCGTATTTCAGTATATACGAAAAGTACATTGATTCTTGTTTTCTTAACTTTCAAATAAAGGGAGATATGTAGTTAAGCAGTATACGACTGTTCATGAATATGTAGTCTTTTTAGATTCACGTATTTGTAAGAATACGGGATGCCGTATTTTAGTAATATACGGACTTATTATTACGTTCCCGTATTTTAGAAAAATACGGACACCGTATATCTAGTTTTCCGTATTTTGTAAGTATACGGAACACCGTATTTTGGTCATATACGGATTTGCTGAATATACGACACCGTACAGCTCCGTATTTTATGTTTTCCGTATTTTTACCCGTATATTAATGATATACGGAATTCCGTACACTCCCGTATATCTACATATTTTTCGCAGTGTGACCTGAAAAGCTATTGTGGTTATCTACTGATCAGTGTCAACTTATATACAATGTATAAGGAACCTGAAACCAAGCCTATTACAGTCATTCATTGGAAACCATTTTGTCTTCAAGGTCACTGTGACCTTGGCCTTTGGCCTGGAAGCCTAGTTATCTTCTAGTCATGACCAAACTACACACTAAGTTTTGAAAAACGTGAGGCCAAGGGTTCTTTATTTTTTATTAGAAACCGTTATACTATTCAAAGTCACTGTGACCTTGACCTTTGACCTGTTGACCTAAAAAACAGATAAATGGTCATGACAAACCTTCCTTCTAAGTTTGAACAACCTGAGACTAATGGTTGTATAGTAATTGAACGGAAACTGTTTTGCTATTCAAGGTCACTGTTACCTTGATCTTTGACCTGATGACGTGAAAAAACTACCTGAATCATCGTCTGGTTATGGCCAACCTACACGCTAAGTTTGAAAAAAATCATGGGCCTTAGGAATTAATAGTTATTTATCGGAAACCGTTTTGATATTCAAGATCACTGGGAAAATGACCTTTGACCTAGTGATCTGAAAAAGCTATAAGCGTCATTTACTTGTCATGACCAACCTTCTTCCTAAATCTGGGGAAGGTGGGTCCAAAGGTTCTCTATACAAATACTGGAACAAAAAGTCGGGGATTGAAGCCGAGGTAATTGTGCGGTGTAACGGTGGAAGTCCAATGCAGAGGGAATAGGATGCACTGACCCAAGCCATAAGTACATAGTAAAGTTATAGGTTTTGTGCTTTCCCAGAAAAAGTTTTGTTTTTTTCCTGTACAAGTTTATCTGCCCTTTGAAAATGGTGTCACGTTTAGATAGTGAACAAGTTTTTCTGAATTTAAAATGAACAACTTTTATATTATAAGTTTCTGAGAAATGGACTTAAAAAAAGGTTAACCTACCCTGACGCCGAAGAAAGGTTCATGGTATTAGCTCAATTCCTTTCTTAGAAAATTAGAGCTAAAAACTGTAGAAAATACATTATTTCATGCGATAGAATACATAAGTTGTATTCAAATTAAGCTCTATGAAGTACTAGTTTGTGACTTGAAATCAGTGCAAAAACGACGAATATTTATCTAAGCTGGAAATGTATCCAGACGATGCGTGTGCCCCTAGAAAGGGTCAGTTCCAAAAATAAGTGATGGAGCAAGGGTTGTCAACTATCTGCAAACAAGAGATTTTTGAGGTTTGTGAAACATGAATGTCTCCTGATGGCAACCAAAAAGTCATGGTACATGGTCTTCTAAACGTGTCCTAGACCTTTGACCTACTGACCTCAAAATAAATATGGGCTATCTACAGTTTATGACTAACCACACCATCAAATCTAAAGTATGTAGAAAGATTTCGTGGTAAAGGTGACACTGACCTTGACCTTTGACCTACTGAAAAGGGGTAGAATAATGGTCCGGAACAACCTCATCACAAAATATGTTGATTGTAATCCAAAGCGTTCTAAAGTTATTGATTGTACAAGCTTTTTGTGGTTCAGGTCGCAGTGACCTAGCCCTTCGATCTACTGACTCAAGACCAACCATCCCGCCAAATCTTAGAACTGTAGGCGAAAGTGTTCTTTAGTTATTGCTCAGACAAGCTTTTTGTGGACAAAGTCACTGTCAGTGACTTTGACCTCTGACCTACGTACCTCAATATCAAATGAGATCATCTAATGTTCATGATAAACCTTCTCACGGAATCTGATGACTGTAGGCCAAAGCGTTCTCTAGTTATTGGTGGGACAAGTTTTCCTCGGTCAAGATCACAGTGACCTGACCTTTTAACTACTGACCTCAAAATCAATACGGGTCAGCTTCCAGTTATACCGCTGGTGACATCCCCACCGAATCTGAGGACAGTAAACAAAAGCGTTCTCTATTCATTGATCGAAAGTGAGCGTGACTTTGACCTCAAAAACAACAGGAAGGAATCTTTTTTTCATTTAGGGAAACTATCCTATGAAAATTGGAGGCTGCGTGTCAAATGGTACACAAGTCATTGAACAAAAATTGTTTTTAAAATGCAAAGTGACAATGACCTTGACCTTTGACCTACAAAACAACAGGTGTCATCTACCTGTCTTGGTCAACCTCCCTATCAAATATGAAACCTGTAGACCAAAGCTTTCCACCAGTTTTTTATTGAAAGCGATTGTGTCCTTGACCTTTAACCTACTGAATCCAAAAGCAATAAGAGTCTTGTACATAATAAGGGCAACCGTCCTACGAAGTTTGATTGTTGTGAATCAAATTGTACTCGAGTTATTGAGCGGACATAGTTTTCATATTCAAGGTGACAGTGACGTTGACATTTGACATACTGACCTCAAAGACAACAAGAGGGCCATGATGGCCCTGGATCGCTCACCTGAGTACTTTGGCTGTAGGTTTGCTGTTAAGCAGTATTTCATTTTTAATTGAAAATATATAAGTGCCTACAAACCAAATAAAATTATGTTAAATATCAGTCAATAAATAAAGGTTCTATGGCAGAAAGTAGAAATATCTATTATAAGCTATGGTGACCTTGACCTTGACCCAGTGACCTCAAACCCTACCCATGGGTAGAGGTCTATGCAAGGAACTTATATACTGAATATCAAAGATATTGGTCTATAAATGAAGGCTTTATGAGGTACAGTAGATAAATATATTTTTAGCCTCTGTGACCTTTAACCTAATCTTATAATTTGAACAACCAAACAACCTTTCTGACAAACTGCCAGGATATTTCGACTGAAACAGTAGCCTCTAGAGCCTTAACAATATATTTCAATATTTTGGCTCTGTGACCTAGTTTTTGACCCCAGATGACCTATATTCGAACTTGACCTAGAAACCATCGAAATAACCTTTCTGACATATTTCCAGAATATTTGGCTGAAAATGTTACCTGTAGAGTGTAAACAAGGTTTTTCAAAATTTAAGCTCTGTGACCTAGTTTTTGACCCCAGATGACCCATATTCGAACCTGGGCTAGAAATCATCGATACAACCTTTCTGACATATTTCCAGGATATCTGGGCTGAAAATGTTACCTCTAGAATGTTAGCAAGGTTTTTCCATATTCAGGCTGTGTGACCTAGTTTTTTACCCCAGATGACCCATATTCGAACACGACCTAGAAATCATCGAAACAACCTATCTGACATAGTTCCAGGATATTTGGGCTGAAAATGTTACCTCTAGAGTGTTAACAAGGTTTTTCCATATACAGGCTGTGTGACCTAGTTTTTGACCCCACATGACCCATATTCCAACTTGAGCTAAAAATCATCTTAATAAGCTTTTTGACAGTTCTTCAGGAAATTTGGGCTAAAAATATTACCTCTAGAGTGTGAACAAAGTTTTACAATATTTGGGCTCTGTGACCTAGTTTTTGACCCCAGATGACCCACATTTGAAATTGACCTAGAAATCGTCAAAACAACCTTTCTGACAAACTTCCAGATTATTTGGGCTGAAAATGTTACCTCTAGAGTGTAAACAAGATTTTTCTATTTTAGGGCTCCATGACCTAATTTTTGAACCCAGATGACCCATATTCAAACTTCAGCTAGAAATTGTAGAAGCAACCTTCCTGACAAATTTCCAGATTATTTGGTCTAAAAATTTTACCTCTAGAGTGTTAACAAGATTTTTCAATATTTGGGCTCTGTGACCTAGTTTTTGACTTCAGATGACCCATATTTAAACATGACCTAGAAATCGTCAAAGCAATTTTTCTGACAAATTTCCAGATTATTTGGGCTGAAAATGTAACCTCTAGAGTGTTAACAAGATTTTTCTATTTTTGGGCTCCGTGACCTAGTTTTTGAACCCAGATGATCCATATTTGAACTTGAACTAGAAATCATCGATAGAACATTTCTGACAAATTTCCAGGATATTTGGACTGAAAATGTAGCCTCTAGAGTGTTAACAAGGTTTTTCTATATTTGGACTCTGTGACCTAGTTTTCCAACCCTGATAACCCATGTTCGAACTCGTCCGAGATATTAATGAGACAAACATTCTGACCAAGTTTCATGACAATTGAGGCAAAAATGTGACCACTAGAGTGTTAACAAACTAATTGTGGACGGACGGACGGACGACGGACAAAAGGTGATCAGAAAAGCTCACTCTGTCACTACGTGACATACTCAACAAGAGCAACCATTCTATGAAGATTGAAGGTTCTGGCCTTCAACAGTACTCGAGTTATTGAGTGTACATGGTATTTTCATTATTATACGCACATCATCTTTAAAGCCTCGTTCATTCTAGGAAAAACCTGCCACTAACAAAGACTGTAACAATCTATAATTAGGTTTAATAGAGGAATAGAAAATCTCTATCATACGGTGACCGGTTCCCTCGAGAATTAAGCATGACGAGTTGCTGACTGAACTGTTTACCGAGAGCTGGGATTTTCTAATGTTCTTTCCCAACCAATGATTGATTTGTTTCCCACAAACCCTGTTTTAAAAATGAAATAAAATAATTAGATTAGTTGTAACTACTGTTAAGCCCACTGACGGACGTTTTTAGAACATGTCTAGTTTATAATAAAAATACAAATATATATCTAGTAGTGTTGATTTTTATTCAGTCACCGTTAATATCATCATAAATTAGTTGTTCAGTATAAATTCCGTTGTCTTTTTCCATTACCCAATACAATCTGTCCAAATTTCGTGTATTGCACGCAGTTTGTTACTGTAATTTCTTACTCACCATTGTGACCGTCCTTATCTATACGATGCGATTTGGACGAAAAATTCAAAAGTGTATTGAATTTTCCGTCCAAGTTAAGCCTTGTATAGATGTCTTTTCTATAACGTATTAAAAATCTTTGATAAATTATATTATTTTTCCAGATATCCGTTTTTGTGGGCTCTGTCCCTGGTCCAAAATCCAGACGGTCGAATCTGCCACCTACACAAATGAAAAATGTATTGCCACGTACGCCCCTTGAAGGCCTTTTCCGGCTCAGTCTGTCCGTGACAACTGGCGCCAAATGTGGGCAAATTATTGTCTTTTTCATTTGAGTAGATATTTTGGTAAGTTTTCTATCAAATCTGTTTAATTTGGTATAAAGTTTTAACATAAGTTTTAGGCAAGCGCTTTGCAAGTTATATCTTTAATCATAAACAGGACATTTAAAAAACACCATAAAATCACACCACAGATATCATCCCTATAACACTTTAAAATCATACCACAAAAATCATCCCTGTGACGCTATAAAATCATACCACAAAAACTATCCGTGTGACATAATAAAATCATACCACAAAAAACATCCCTGACACACTATAAAATCATACCACAAAAAACGTCCCTGTGACACTATAAAATCATAGCACAAAAAAGGTCCCTGTGACACTATAAAATCATACCTCAAAAATCATCCCTGTGAATCAATAAAATCATACCACAAAAACTATCCTTGTGACATAATAAAATCATACTACAAAAAAAAACATCCCTGTGACACTATAAAATTATACCACAAAAAAATCGTCCACTTGACATTATAAAATCATACCACAAAAAAACAAACCTCAAAAATCATCCCTGTGAATCAATAAAATCATACCACAAAAGACGTCCTTATGACACTATAAAATCATACCACAAAAAAACGTCCCTGACACACTTTAAAATCATACCACAAAAAAAAATGTCCCTGACACACTATAAAATCATACCACAAAAAAATCCCTGTCACACTATAAAATCATACCACAAAAAAACGTCCCTGACAGTATAAAATCATACCACAAAAAACATCCCTGACACTATAAAATCATACAACAAAAAAACGTCCATGACACACTATAAAATCATACAACAAAAAAAACGTCCCTGTCACACTATAAAACCATACCACAAAAAACGTTCCTGACCCACTATAAAATCATACCACAAAAGAACATCCCTATGACACTATAAAATTATACCATAAAAAAACGTCCCTGACACACTATAAAATCATACCACGAAAAACGTCCCTGACACACTATAAAATCATACAACAAAAAAACGTCCCTGTCACACTATAAAATAATACAACAAAAAAACGTCCCTGTCACACTATAAAATCATACCACAAAAGACGTCCCTGACACACTGTAAAAACATACCACAAAAAACATACCTATGACACTATAAAATCTTACCACAAAAATCGTCCCTATGACACTATATAAAATCATACCACAAAAAACATCACCGTGACTATTAAATCATACCACAAAAAAACGTCCCTGTCACACTATAAAATCATACGAAAAAAAACGTTACACTTTAAAATCATACCACAAAAGTCAACCCTGTAACACTAAAACGTATACCACAAAAAACATGCCTGTGACACTATAAAATCATACCAGAATAAAACCTCCCTGTGACACTATAAAATCATACCACAAAAAACCTCCCTGTGACACTATAAAATGATACCACAAAAAAACTCCCTTTGAAACTATAAAATCATACTACAAAAATCATACTATGTTGTAGTTTGACTTGTCAGTTATTTTCATCTCAAGTACCTCAGACCATGGTTTATTGTGTCATTTCATATAAGATATACTATGCTTGGTTTATTCTGTAATGCCCTATACCATCATACTAAACAAAACATAGAGTGATCTATTGTATCATGTCATGTATTATTTTACCAAACAAATTTTACCATGGGCTGGTTCCTAATGCTTGATATTTTCATACCAAAAAAAATCATACCATGTATGATCTTTTCTTTGAAAGAAATTATTATGGTCAGACAAAATAATCCATACCACGCTCCTTTTTTCATTTCTTTCTTTTTTTTCTTGGTTTAGTCCGTATCTTTTGGAAAATAACCATTTTGATTTTCAAAACTGTCAAATATTCAGCGTCCCAAAACAGCATCAATATGTAAACATTCTATCTTCATAATTATTTCGGAATGTCCTTCTTTGTCAAAAAACAAGTATTAATTAATAAGCTCAATTAAATGTTAAAAGATACTCTAAGAAAGACACTGAATATTGACATGATTTGGACATGTCAGAACTGAGTAAGACCTGTCAAAACCGAATAAGACTTCTCACAACTGTGTGACACGTGCTGATTTATTTGCTGACAGCCCGTTAAAACCTGTTATAAATAAATGCCATTACGTCTATGATAGGAAGTGCGGTCATCTACGGAATATATAAACGAGCGTAGCGAGTGTATAAATTCCGTAGATGACCGCTTGAGGTATCTATCTGACTTAGACCACATACTTTCAAATGTTTCTTCGACTGTGTAAGCGACAAATCCAAATTCACTATTATTATTCAGGTTTTCACCATGTTCACTGTAACAAATATATATTTCTTTGATTTGCCTAGATTTGCTCGAGGATGCCGTGTGTTAGCAATATGTAGAAATAAAATGATTATATTAATATAAGCAAAACTGTATTAATGAATGAAAGTACAGTAATAATTAAAAAAAAAGAAAAACAGAAGAAGAAAAAAACGATCCAAACCGCCGTCCCGTGATCTTTTGTCAAATATTGTCATTTGTGTAATTGTCCTTGACAGACAGACGGACAAAAATATTTTATTTATCTTTAATTGAAACTGTTAACCATTTGATATGCATTTAAGGCGAAATTATAATACATCAAATTATGATATAAGAATGGCATGACAAATGCAAATGTGTCAATGAAGGCACAGCAATTTTTCAAATAAAAATATAATATAAAGATGATCTTCTTTCGACGGGCTGCGATCTTTTGTGAATTCTGAATAATTGTACTGACAGAAAATATCTTTAAATACTTCATCATGTATGTGATAGTTTGTAGTGTAGTTGTGGAGAAATGGTCATGAAGAATAGTCTGTAAATCTCAAACAACACCATTTCAGTTTCAAAGTTCTTATTTATTTAAAGTTTTCTTATTTTAAGTTTTCCAAATAAATTTGAATTGCAAAGCTCTCTCCACTGTTTAAAAGTTAAAACATATTGAAGCCGGACAGAATGTCATCGTAAATATTAACTAGTAAGGTATAACGAAGCTAGTGACTTAAAGTGCCGGCGGAGCAGAATCCGGCATAGTGGAGGCTTCCACCCCTAGCTTCTCTCGTAGCTGCCCCCTGACTGTCTAAATGATTCGATTTATATAGAAGTATAACTAAGTCTTCAGGCAATTAGCATGTCATGAAATACACATACTTCTGACAGATAACATAATTCTGTCATAAGATAGACAAACGATTATGGTACGTAGTCCGTAGACTGGACTAATGTATTGCCTGAAGACGAATGCACTATTGAAGTTTGACTTGTTTCTCCTTGTATCTGAATAAAATATTAAAGAATAAACCTTTCAGAATTAAATACAAAATGATATTTCCACCATTACACTACAAGTTTTTTTCTACAAGTTTATATCATTTTGAGAAATATTTCTTGTCTAAAATATATCCTATAGAAATAGAGATTAGGTATATTTTGCACCTCTTTTGAAAAATAATATTTTAATACTAATACTGATATTATTCGTATTCAGTTACTACATATAGTGAGAGAAAATTATTGAAATCATGCCACTATAACGTAAAACTTTTCTTCTTTAAAAGATTTGTGTTTCTATTATGAGATCACATCTGCCCGCTTGTTACCATAGAGATCATTTAGATTGACAGTCATAACGAACGGATCAACTCAGAAAGTTGCCTCATGGGAAATTAAGTTCGCTGAAATACAAATGATAACAAGAAAACACATATGCCCCAGGTAGCGGAGTTTCTCATGATACAAATTTAAAATGATAGCACAGTGTTAAAACAGCAACTGAAATCACAAATTACTTCTAAATCGTGGTGGAAATAACATTCTGTTAAACTTACCTTATGAATTCTTCTACACACTTTCTCTCAGTTTGGTTGGAAGTATGCAGATTGAAGCAACAACAGACCTAAGCGACCTAACTGGTAATTGAAGTTCTCCGGAGAAAAGCATTTACATGCTCATTGTAAAATAAAAGTGCAATACATTATATTTTGCACGCAGATTGCTTGAGTTGAAAATGTTTGGTTCTAAAATAGGCACATAAAATATATCGATATGAAGATGACAAGCATTAGGCACTGCCAAAATATGTCCAATGAAAAAGTTTCAATATTCTATAATAGGTGAAACTTTTTCTAAGTACAAATGGGGAGATAACCGAACAAATAGTGAAACCAGAGTTATGTAACTTTCAGAGTCATAACCCTTGCACTGTTAAGTGAGTGTGTAAAGTTTCATGCCACTGGTGTTTGTAGAAATGTCCAACTTGCCAAAATAAGGTAGCCAGAGTTATGTAACTTGTCAGGGTCATGACCCGTGCACTGTTAAGTGGGTGTGTAAATTTTCATGCTGGTAAAGGTCTATTAGACAATGCCGCACACCAAATATCAAAACTCTATTACTTGTAATTTTAACAAGAAGATTTTTAAAGTTTTTCCAATATAACTCTATGTAAAACAAGTGATCCCTGGGGCAGGGCCTTTTTTGACCCAGGGGCTATGATTTAAACAAACTTAGTAGATGTCCAATAGACAAATATTTTAACTCTAGGCCTTGTGGTATCTGAAAAGAAGATTTTTTCAAGTTTTTCCTATAGGCCTTGCGGTTTGTGACAAGAATATTTTTTAAAGTTTTTCCTATTATAATATAACTCTATGTAAAACAGCTGACCCCTGTGGCGGGTCAATTTTTGACCCAGGGGGCATGATTTGAACAAACTTGGTAGAGGTCCACTGGACAATGCTGCACACCAAATATCTAATCTCTAGGTCTTGTGGTTGTTGACAAGAAGATTTATTAGTTTTCCCTATATAAATCTATGTAAAATCAACTGACCCCTGGGGTGGGGTTAGTTTTGATCCCAGGGTCATAATCGAACAAACTTGGTAGAGGTCTACAAGATGATGCTTCATACCAAATATCTAAGCTCCAGGCCTTGAGGTTTCGTAGAAGAAGACTTTTAAAGATCCAACTTTTAAAATCTATTTTTAGCTCCAGTGAACCAGAAATACAATGGACCAGAACTATTTATACAATTTTGGTAGAGTTTCATGAAAGGAAAATCCCAGGCAAGTTTCATTAAATTTGGCTCATTAGTTTCAGAAAAGATTTCGTTTGAATGAAAAGTTGACGACGGACGGACAACCGGCGGACGACGGACAAAGCCCGATCAGAAAAGCCCAGCCTTAGCACTTTGTGCTCAGGTGAGCTAAAAACGTAAGAATACAAACAATATGGCCGATGTGCGTTAAAAAAAATCTTTTGTTTAAAAGAGATAACGTTTACAATAAAGAAAACTTAAAGGTTCGATAAGTGTATAAATGTAACGAGTACAGGTGTGGAATTGCAGAACAGTAGGATACGTTCAGAGTTAAAGATCTAGAAATATATGGTTTTGGTTTAAAATTTTAGCATCATATACATATTTCTACGCTTGCATACACAAATTTGCATGACTCAACCTCAAGATTTAAGAGTAACAAACACATTCCTGCACAGCTGTGTCAAAATATAAAATCTAACATCTCTGGAATTTTGGCACAGAAAAGCTCCATATTTAAGAAACGTGCAGTTTCTTAACTCAAAGTTGTTTTTTTTTTTTTTTTTTTTGTATTTTACGTACTCGAAGTGACTGTGCATTTAAAGAGGCTGTACTCCAGATTTGACATTAAAAAAAAATTTTCATAATTTATATATTTAGATGCCGTGAGATTATAACAACGTGATATTTTACTTCAAAACTGATTATAAAAGTCAAAATAGAATAAAAAAAATATTTTCGCTCCAGCCTGATTTGAACTCTGGACCCTCATGTTAACAAAATATTTCCAACGCTTTTACTGTCACCACCATCGCCGCATGTGATATTACAGATATTTACTTTAAATCTTATACGACATAGTTATACCGTCGCGTTACGGTATAGCACTTTGAAAGGGAAAAAAATCAATTTATAATGTTATTATTTGACTTATTTTTTGTCAGTAAGTTATTTTTTAAGCATTAGTCATAAATATTACAAGAAATTTATAATACAAAAAAAACTTTCTTTTTTTGTCATCTGGAGCACAGCCCCTTTAAGAGGTTCACAAATCATAAAATATAAATTGACACTAAAGTGAATATCCGAATGGTACTTACTGTGTCTTATTATTTCCTAAAGGAATCTTCTGTGTGTCTACTGTAAGAACATACGAGAAATATTCTTTCGGTGCTTTTAATTATATTTGACTGCCCCGCTTAACGCTTCACATGTCAATGAATATCCCGTGCTTTAGTATTTTCATATACTAACACGTTTTTATCGGTCATTTATCAAGTAATTTATGCAGCTTTAATTGTTCGAACACGCCCCTTTTGATGACGGTTTTGTTTATAAGGTCTAGCAAGTAAATTTAAATATCTCTTCATTGAGTAAAAAAATAATGATAAAATAGGTAGGGAGTTGACCTGACCTGACGGATGTAGACATGTAGATTGAAAGAACACAGATCGATCGCAAAACCGACTGACTTATTGACTTGATTGATTGATTGATCGATTGATTGATTGAATGAATGAATGAATGAATGAATGAATGAATGAATATATGAATGATTGATTGATTGATTGGTTAATTGATTGATTGATTGATTGATTGATTGATTGATTGATTGATTGATTGATTGTCTTTAATCAAACCATCGCTGACTGTAATTCATAAAAATTCTGAATCATACGAGTCAAAAATGACATTATTATATTGCAGATGTCATTAATTAAACTACTTTTCATTTTATTTCAAATGATTGGCAATAATTTATTTTTCTCGAGTGCATCAGCTTGCTACATTTGTAAAATATCTAATCTGGGGCTCACTCGTGAAATAAATTTCGATCTCACACAGAAAAAATACATATAGCCTCCACATTAATTTAAATAAAGTCGATTATGCTCCCTTCATGTACTCTTCTCTTTCCATTTGTTTGTGTTTACCTATCGTCGGTACTGGAGGCCCACAAGCCCAACAGTGCGAGAAGAGTTTTTCTTATGTTGTAAGAATGGTGCAAGATAAAGAAAGCCTCCTATCCAGAGACATCCCTGAATCATTTCAACGCTTAGTGTAAAGCATTGCTACTCTCATACGAAATATTCTACCAAATGTAGTAATGTTAAGAAAGGAACAAAAGGACATTTCGGGCGTTTATTTTTTTGATATATAAAAACATGTAGCATGTAGAAGAATACATATCCAATATGGATAGTTTCGTACAGAAAACATATCCAATATAGAAAGCTTCGTACAGGATACATATATAATATGGATAACTTCGTACAGAATATATATCCGATATGGATAGCTTCGTTCAGAATACATATCCAATATGGATAGCTTCGTTCAGAAAACATATCCAATATGGATAGCTTCGTACAGAAAACATATCCAGTATGGATAGCTTCGTACAGAAAACTGTTCATTTATAGTGTGTTTTGTGTACCATTCTTCATTCTTTTAAACTGTGTAGATCAACACTACCTTTAACGTCTTTCCACTGAAGAATAACGTCCAAATCCTTCGTAAGAAACCGCCAACTTTCTCTTTAAATAGATTATTTTGGTTTGATTTTATAATGCAGAAACATGATTTATCCGCTGGACGTTACAACGTTATGTTTCTCCTTTAAAATGTTTTTGGGAAAGTCATTCTTATCTTTCCTAGTTAGTGTAGAAAAGAGTGTTCAGACACATATAAACGTGACAATTTTAAAATACGAAATAAAAAGGTAAGCTTGTTTATCATAAAAAGTATGATTTATTGATTGTTTTGGTCTAATATAGACATTAATTATCTATTTGATACACAGACTAAGATACTGAAATTCTGTCACTCGTATTATCTTTTAGTTAGTATAACCGGACACAGTTTACCCATCGTCTGATTGCTTTCATGCAATGGTTACTTCCCTTATGACACATTTACCACTGCCGCTATATCATAAAGAGGTTACAAGGAAATAAACAAAAATGTTTATAGTTCTCTGTTATTAACTTTAAAGGGGCTGTGCTCCAGATGACAAAAAAAAAGAAACTTTTCTTGTATTATAAATTTCTTATAATATTTATGACTAATGCTTAAAAAATAACTTACTGACAAAAAATAAGTCAAATAATTACATTATAAATTGATATTTTTCCCTTTCAAAGTGCTGTACCGTAACGCGACGGTATAACTATATTGTATAAGATTTAAAGTAAATATCTGTAATATTACATGCGGCGATGGTGGTGACAGTAAAAGCGTTGGAAATATTTTGTTAACATGAGGGTTCAAATCAGGCTGGAGCGAAAATATTTTTTGTATTCTATTTTGACTTTTATATTCAGTTTTGAAGTAAAATATTATGTTGTTATAATCTCACGGCATCTAAATATATAATTTATGAAAAAAATTTTTTTATGTCAAATCTGGAGTACAGCCTCTTTAAAGTATTTAAAAAAAGAGAAATAATACAACATTAAATCAGAGCAATGAAAAAAAGAGAAGTAAAGAAAATTGTTTAAAAAAACTTGATGAATGTATAACGTGTCGTACTAACATGGTTTGGAAAGTAACACAGAGTTTAATTTGAATTTCATCTACCCCGATTAGATTGTTGTGGAATTATATTATTTTTATACAAAGAAACGATTTTATTAAACAAACATATATATTGCCTTATTCGAGATGACACACCAGATTGGAATACGACAGTAAATCAGTAGTAAATCAAAATTAATACAATAACTGCATTAGCTTTAATTGCATGTAAATCATAATAAAAACCAAACAGAAAAAAGCCCTTTGAACTTCATCGTAGATTTAGTTCAGTTAGAAAAAAAAGATAAAACATTGATGGAATTTCTTTGACATATCCTTGCGATATATTTTCGTTTAGCTTATATGTATGAGAAAAGAATTAAGAAATAGAGACATAAATAGAACGGCACCATTTATTTACCATTAGGCAATCTGCCCTTATTAATGCTTGAAATAATATTTTGTCTACGGCGTTGCAGCATATTTCAAATTCTCTTACAGTGTGCATTCGCCCCTTGCTCATCGATCGATAAGGTCAGAAGACAAAGTATAATTTCAACCATTAAGTTGGTTAGCGTTTATCAGTATGCTCTTAAAAAAGAAAAATTACTCAATCAGTGCCTCTGTCGATTTTAAATATCGTCAATCAAAATATTATTTCAACTACTTAGCCTTATAAGAGGTTGACTACGAGTTTAGCTCCATAGTAGAGTTACGACTGACCCTCCAAACGCGAGATCCATGTGCGAGAAAGGCAGTCGGGTTTGAAAGCACTGAAAAGCTGAACTCTATCTACATAAACCAATCTGAAGTCGATTCCCTGGTTCTCCACTGGTTTTGCTCGAAGTAAGAGCGGTAAAGTATGCTTCACATTTCTTGGGCAACGATTTGCATTTATAACTAATTTTATATGCGGGTGTTAGCATCCGTCATCTGTTCATATCAAAACTAAAGCTTTTAATAATGAATAAAATGGTTGAACTAATATTCTGTACAAAAGCAGTGCATTACGTATAATTTGGTATATACTTCATAATAGCGATCGCTTTAGTCAGAATACAAATTATTAAGTAAAATTTATTTAGAACGCAAAATTGTTAGCATGAATGTGCCACGCCTAATTTGATTTAATTAATCCGTACAAGCTTACACCAACACGTACATTACTAGTCTAAATTTCCCTTGACCTGGACATTCAAATAGCTTACGTTATTGTTGGCGTTGCTGTTATATTAAAGCGATATGACGAATAAAGCGATGCTATAAGACACATTGTGTTAATGCCAACACAAGTTAATTTGTTATGGCAATCTGCTTAAGCTAAAGGAAAATATCCGAAGTTTAATGATTATGGACGAGAACATGGCGGCTAGTACTCCGTAGGAGGTACCTTGCTGTAACCAAACACCTCGAAATCCTGTTTAAACAATCTTTGAATTCCTCGAATAGTGTCTGGATTTATTGATTTATATGCGTAGTAAAGGTATCTTTGTCTCTGTGCCTTACTTTGCGAAGAATCGAGCGGAAACTTATTAATCATTTCAAAAACAATGTCTGTGAAATAAGAACTGTTTGAAAACTGATCTTGGTTGAAACTTTCAACAGGAAATCTTAGCCTTTCGTCAATGTAGCCTTGTATTTGAAGAGATACCCAGATGCGTTTAGCCATTTCTTCGAACCCTGTACATTTCATTATAATAGGTTCTTGCGCTTGTAGAAACAAAGATGATATTATTCCGGGAACACTTAACTCGGCCCGGTGATCATGTAGCGCTTTTGTGATGTAATCGTATTCAGCTTTCTCGACGTTTAATTGCTGTAACGAAAACTCTACGTCCCGTGAAAATGTTTCCTGTTTTACCAAAATGAATGGATTAACTTTACAAGGCGAACACATGGAGGTAACAGGTGCCCAGTGGCGATTAAGAGTGATTCCATTTTTACCTTTTGACACAACCCAGTCTAAAAATTCTTGAAAGGTAACGTTTGTCTGGCATTGAGTGTTAATTAAATCGATTTTATGAATATTTCGAATAGAGTAATTTACCTTCACCATCACTTGCAGAAATAATTTGTCTATAAATGCTGAAAATAATCTTGAAAACGGGCAACGTGACACAAGGATCGTGCGCGATTGGTCACCAATTATTTTTGTTACGCTCGTAGAATACTGACTCATTGTTTTGTGCACAGATGCCCGTGACTTTGTGAAAATCTTATCGGCATATTTAAGACCGTATTTCAGGACTCCAAAAGTTTTGGTCCAAAACGTACTTCCACTTTTCGGTACTTTACAGAATGAAAAGTTATAATTTTCAGAATGATAAAACACCTTGCTTGTCTTGCCTTTGTACATAATATTTTTGAATACATCTTTGTTTGCGCATGCATTCTTGATCCTCTGAATTCTAGCATGTTGTAAGAAAGAATTATTACCATAC
The DNA here is from genome assembly GCA_012932295.1 of Cyclina sinensis. Taxonomy (NCBI): domain Eukaryota; kingdom Metazoa; phylum Mollusca; class Bivalvia; order Venerida; family Veneridae; genus Cyclina; species Cyclina sinensis. The sequence goes on from JAAONU010000101.1 coordinate 285,868, forward strand.
ACTTGCTCACTAAACAGAGTTTCATCCATTTGTTTTACACTCTCAATCTGGACTTTACTGACGATACTGAACTGTAACAGGGCGTCCATTGTACTTGAATTGGTGCTAGGCAACGTCATTGCTGTGCCCTTATTATTCCAAAGATGCTCTGATGAATGACTTCCGGTTATGGCGTCTTTAGACTTAAGACCGGTATCGCCCTGTTCATAAGATTCGTCATCAGCTTTATACCTTTCCGGTGTATGAGGCGCCGACTGATATCTTGAAGGCGACAATAATGTGAAAGAAACAGAAGATGATGCTGCCGTGCTTGTTTTCAAAGCTTTATAATTGTCTTCTGCAGCATGTTTTGAACTATGCCAAGCAGACGACTTTGGTTTTTCGGTCTTTGGCTTTCTTCTTATCTGGTCAATGAAACCACTTTCTAAAATAAAAAACATGTATACTTAAAGTCAACAGTAATAAAGAATTATCAAAACACCAATCAGGTATATTGTTATAAAAAACTAATGAGCTCGAGGAAACATTTCGAGATCATTTTACTCTTAACAAGCCTCTCTCTAAACCTAAGTGTAGAAGAAACATTTAATATTATAAAACATAAGTTATCGTAATGATCATTAGAACATTAATCATTGTTTAACTGATTACATTAGTACATTATTCATTGTGTAACTGTCAAGGACAATTTCTAAATTTCGGTATCAGCTGACTTTATACAACTGCGCCGCAAGAACAGAGCAGGATAACAATAGATACATAAATAGGTAAAACATTACTAAAACTTATCACCGTGACATTCTGCTTTGAGAAAATTGCTCTTGATATTTATCGCACAGTACAAAAAGATTTACATATCAGCTAAAATAAAAACATTTCAATTCCTATAACATACGAGACAAAGTCTGCTAAACATTCATTTAAATGTCACTTAAAATAAACTAAAATATATGATTGCATTTAATGCGCATTTTCAGCTGAAACATGGGCATTATATCACATAAGCTTCAATATTCAAAAACTTAATGTATCAAACGGTAGTTTCAGCGACAGTCCGATCGACAACTTGCACAAAAAATGTCAGAAAACAGAAAGAAAAGCAGTAATACTACTCTGATATAATTGTCTTCAATAAACATTATACATTAAACAAATGCCTCCATTGGAACATTTACAATGCATAACTATCTCCATAAGAATACAATACATTGTATAGCTGTCTTTATAAGAACATTAAACCATGTATAACAACAATACATATCGTAAAACAGTCTTCATGAAAACATTGCATTGCGTTTAACTGTCTTTATTTGAACATCGCTCTGCATGCAACTGTCTTCATTTGAACATTGCTCTTCGCCAAACTGTCTTCATTTGAAAATTGCTATGCATAAAGCAGTCTTTATTTGAACATTTCTCTGCGTTAAACTGTCGTTATTTGAACATCGCTCTGCATGCAACTGTCTTCATTTGAACATTGCTCTTCGTCAAACTGTCTTTATTTGAACATTGCTCTACGCCAAACGGTCTTCATTAGAACATTGCTCTGGGTTAAACTGTCTTTATTTGAAAATTGCTCTACTTCAAACAGTCTTCATTTGAATACTGCTCTGAGTTAAACTGTTTTCATTTGAACATTGCTCTTCGCCAAACTGTCTTCATTTGAAAATTGCTATGCATAAAACAGTCTTTATTTAAACATTTCTCTGCGTTAAACTGTCTTTATTTGAACATTGCTCTACGTCTAACTGTCTTCATTAAAACATTGCTCTGCGTTAATCTGTCTTTATTTGAAAATTGCTCTACGTCAAACAGTCTTCATTTGAATATACCTCTGCGTTACACTGTCTTCATTTGAACATTGCTCTGCGTTAAACTGTCTTCATTTGAGAATTGCTCTGCGTTTAACAGTCTTCATTTGAACATTGCTTTCATTTTACTTTCTTCATTTCAACATCGCTATGCGTTGAACTGTCTTCATTTGAACATTGCTCTTTGTCAAACTGCCTTCATGTGAACAGTGCTCTGCGTGAAACTGTGTATTTGAATATTAAACAGTGTATAGCCGTCTTTGTTTGAAAATCACTCAATGAAATACTGTTTTTTAGAACATTATTTGATTATATAAATGTTCTTTTTAGAACATTATGCAACGTTTTGCTCTCATTGACATTGATGTTAATCTTCCATAGGTCACCGTAACATATAAGTACTGTCAGAAAAAATTTACTGTCGGAAAAAAACACTGTCACCCGCTACCATAGGTACGAAATGTTCGAAAATTATGCTGTACTATTCGCGCATGCGCAATATCTATTTTTACATTTCCGTTGTAAACAATTTACCGTCGGAAAATACTGTCCCTCGCTACCATAGGTACGGAATGTTCGAAAATTATACTGTACTATTCGCGCATGCGCACAATCTATTTTTTTCATTTCCGTTGTAAACAGACGACAATAATGGCAAGCAAAAAATGTTTGAAAGTTTAAAGTTGAATAAACATGATAAAGTTGTTCATTGTTTGAATAGTTGTTCGGTATAATAAAATAAATGTTACATGTCTGACAGGGTGACAGTAAAAGGCTGTAAACGAAAACTCTAGAACAGGTCAATAAAACCACTTTCATATATTCGCCTCGGTTGACAGTATTTCCTCAAGTTGACAATTTTACTGTAACCCTGTCAGACATGTAATATTTAATTGTCTTCATTGAAAAAATATATGTAGTGTAATTATCTTCATAAGAGTATAATATAACTGTCTTCATTAAAACATTGTTTACTGTATTAGCTGTTTTCAATAGAACATTATATATTATATAATTTTCTTGATAAGAACATAGCATATTATATAACTATATTCATTATATCATCATCAGTTGTGTTACTGTCTTCATTAGAACATTGTTCACTACTGAACATTTTACATTGCATGAATGTATCACAAACACATTTAGTATTATCTTCCGAAAGCATGAAACAACGAATAACTCTCTGCTTTAGAAAATGTTGCATAATATCCATTAGAACATTGTATATTGTATAACTGTCTCTTATACAACTTTATTTTTGTTAGTCCAATTGTCTGTCTTCATTGTATAACTATCTTTATTAGAACATAAAGGTTGTATAACTGTATGTATCATTACCACTTTATACAATGTATAGCAGTGTTCATTAAAATATGTTTTCATTAGAAAACTATATATTATTTGACTGTTTTCATTTGATCATGCTTTGTTGTATCACTGTCTTCAGTAGAATACTGTTGATTGTATAACTGCCCTTATAAGAACAGTGTATACTGTCTTCATTGGAACATTATAGAATGTTTTCATACGAAAATTAATAAAATGTATAAATTAGTTCATATTAAAACCATTATATATTGTATAACTGTTTTCATTAGAACATAATATATTTTATATCTGCCTTTATTAGAACATTGTTGACTATCTTTTTAAGAATATTTTACATTGTATAACCGTAACATTAGCACACTATACATTGTATGACTGTATGCATTAGAACGTTATATTTTCCATAACTGTTGTCATTTGATTAGTGTCTAACTTTCTTTATTGGAAAACTATAGATTGTATAACTCTCTTGATTAAAACACAAGATGTTTTCTGCTTTCTCATAAAGCGCTGTCAAAAAAATGTAACTTACTTCATCTGCTTCATTCACATGGATACGGACTACGTAGCAACCTAGCAAGTATATAGCCTATTACATCGTTTGACGTACTTTTGTAGAAATTGTGAGTGAATAGCTATTCATTACGAAAGAATAGTAGTATATGTATACCTGAATGATTTTCTGTTACACACTTTTTCTGTGCATAATCAATTACGTTTTTTCTTTTGTCGAAATTTGGTATAATTTGTGAGTCTTGCCGACTCAAAATAAAACATAACACATTTCGGTTAAAAAAAAACTTTTATGAGTGACTGGCATTATTCTTTGGCTTAACGCATTGCAAAATATCTGAAATGTGTTAGCTTTAAATGCTACCTCAGTTATTGGATCAAATTTAGTCAATAGACAAAATATAGGCTAAACTACTAAGCCGATTAATGGTTTTTATTACTCATGCAGCTGTGCAAATTATCTTAAATAAACAAGCATTCGTTCTTACTCTGCAGTTTAGGTCCAGCCTTTGAAGCTAACTTGTCTTGAAAGTATTACTTACTACTTAGGCCCATGCATTATGTTTTGAAGAATAAACAAGGTTCGGGGACTTTGAAAGGGCATCGGGCTATAGAAGAGTTGTTTACCTTGTTGTAATACCTATTTTTTGCAAAGTATGACAAGTAGATCTGGTTACAACTTATGATTAGAATATGACAATTACCAAATCTTGAGGCTCAGGCCTTGTGTTTTAAAACAAAAAGAATTTTAAAGTTTTACCAATATAAGCCCATAAAAAATCGATTGACACCCAGAGTAGGGCCAAATTTGACCTCAGGGTGTACTTTGAAGATACTTGATAGAGGTCTACTGGACAAAGCTACATACTAAACCTTAAGACTCAAGGTCTTGTTGTTTCAGACAAGAAAATTTTCAGTTTTCCCATCATAAGCCTGCCTTACATCAATTGACTCCCGAGGCAGGGCCAGTTTTTATCCTGAGATATAATTTGAACAAATATTATAGAGGTCTACTAGACAATGATACATACAAAATTTTAAGGCTCAGGGCCTTGTGGTTTCAGACAAGAGAATTTTCAAAAATTCCACTATAAAAGCCCGGGCACAGGCGTGGATTAAATTGATAAAAGGCGTATAATTTGAATAATCTTGGTAGATGTCTACTAGACAATGCATCATACCAAATCTTAAGGATCAGGGCCTTGTCGTTTCACACAAGAATATTTTTAAAGTTTTCCTTTATGTTGCCATAGCAATCACAGTTCTTGATATGATTCAATTCTTTGAACAACAATTTTTATAGAGCTTCATGCAAGAAATATCCCTTCATTTTTCGTCAAATTTGGCTTAGCTGTATCGGAGGAGAAGTCGTTCAAGAGAAATTGTTGCCGACGCACGACGCATGCAGGACAATCATTGATCCCAATAGCTCACCCTTGAGCACTTTGTGCTCAGGTAAGTTAAAAAGATTAGCAAAGCTATGGAGTTTGAAGTCACTGTGTTTTGACATTTGATATAAAAAATATGTTGCTTATTAATATCAATCATCGAATAAAGATTATAAACCCTGGGGCAAGTGGTACCGTTTTCATATTTATGGTAACTGAAAATTTAATTGCTTTTCTTGTGAAAATATGTCCTCGCTCCACAAAATTAGGTTTTTGTAACATGCAAGGGTTTTGTTTTGTTTTTATTCACTAGTATATACTGTATAGGATCTGGCATTAGTTTTCATTTTTTATAACCGTTTATCCAGCTTGTTCAGTATAATAGTAATTTTAAGCTCGGCAGTGATTCGCTTAATAACACTTTTCTGAACTCGTTGAATAATAATTTACATGAAATGTTAACAGACTATCAGAGTATCAGACTTTTTTCATTAAAGAGGATGTTCTCCAGATTTGACATAAAAATATTTTTTTACATAGATTAAATATTTAGATGCCGTGAGATTATAACAACGTGATATTTTACTTCAAAACTGATTACAAAAGTCAAAATAGAACCCAAAATAATATTCGCTTCAGCCTGATTTGAACTCGGACCCAGATGTTAACAAAATATTTCTAACGATTTTACTGTCACCACTATCGCCAAATATGATATTACACATATTTACTTTAAATCTTATACAACATAGTTATAACATCGCGTGACGTTATAGCACTATGAACGGAAAAAAATCAATTTATAATGTGGTTATCTGACATATATTTTGTCAGTTAGTTAGTTTTTAAGCATTAGTCATAAATACTACAAGAAATTTGTAATACAAGAAAACTTCTTTTCTTGTATCATCTGGAGGCCAGCCCCTTTAAATGACCAAAACAAGCGAAATTGGGTTTTATCGTGGCTATATTTATTTGAACTATTCTTAGAACAGCTATTACAAAATATCAAACTCAAAAAAGTTCCAAATGAAAGGTCAAAACATGTCGGAAATACTGAATATAGAAGATGTCGTTTTGAATTTGAAGTAGGACGTGTATATGGTAGCAAATTTTCAATATGCCAATAAATAAAAAAGAAAATGATTTGAGGCAAAAATTAAATGTTTAATGTTTTGTAAAGCGTTATATAACATGTATCACAAAAACACTTTCATATGTTAATATTTATATGATAAATAAATACAAAATAATCAAGTTGGACTTTTCTGGAAACATTTTGTTTGTCTTCAAAAATCTTAGCGATGCCGTATGTTCACATTAGTTCTACTAACGTACCAATCCGGTCTTTACATTCTAAGACATTTTATCGTCAAGTAAAGAGGAGATGCTAGCGGAATATTCTAAAAATTCAAACTATGAAGAATTGTTTCTTCGTCCTCTGTCCTTGGTACAAAATCTTTTTACTAAAGCTTTGCATACTTCATGATAAGGCATTGTAAATTTGTTTACTTTGTGCATTCTCTATTTCATACATCTGATATAAAAAATAACATATTTTCCTCGTGCAATCACAACGCCTGTTACTTATTTTTATCGGAATCCACTTCTTAACGAATGTAATATCTAAAAGTCCATACACTGCTCACATAAACGATTAAAAAATATTTTTTGAAGCTGAATGAAATTGAGAAACAGCGCTATCTGAATAAAGAATGTGACAACGTATTTTTTTATTATTCGAAAGCATTTTCATATCTCCAAAAATGTCATTTGAATAGATTTACAGAATACTTAAAACGGCTTGTAGAGCTTGTAAAGATCCATGGAGAGTTTTGAACTTTTCCTACCGATGTAAAAGATATGAAAACTTCGAAAACGTTATGAAGTTTTATTTCACGGTCGGTACAATTAACTAAACAAAACCTTACACAGACCTGTGCGATTCATGTCCGAGAGTTTGACGTAATTAATAAATAAATGCATCAGCAAGTAGTAACTATCTTCCAGGTGTTTGCAATAATCATCTTCCGGGGTCACATGACAGTCCGCTTTCGAAGCCTCCGTGTTTGAAAAAAAACTTGAACTATTAAGGCAACCCAACAATATTTGAAATACTTCGCTAATTGCCCGGGTCAGGGAAATAATACCTACTTCGTAGCAATTATTCGAACAAAAATGTTTAAATTTGCCCTTCTATTACTGGCTAATTATGACGTAAATATGTCACTAACATCACGTTGCGTCACGGACATCACGTTACTTTTTCGTAATAGTTGCTGCTTGACCTTTTTTAAATGAGTTGTCTCCAAGCAATTAAATGTGTATGAAAAACTTACTTCAGTGGACTGTTAAGAGAGCGAATCATTGGTTTTGACCTATCACATTCTACATTTCTGTCATACATCGACTTAGCTATCTGTGAAATAACATACTAAAACATCAGATGTTCATTATTTTGTAACACTTTCTTTTATGTGACGTAATGTTGATGGTATATACTTGTTACAAAGTGTTTATTTTATAGATTTCCTATAAACCTGCGTGCACTACGGAACTCACATTAAAACGCAAGCATCAAACAATAATTTAGGTCTTTTTTTTTTGACAAAAACTGTAATACAAAATATTTTGTTTGGAGGTGGATGTTAGCAATGATATAATACTGACTCCCAAAAGCGTCTTAAACATTTACATATACTCAGACAAGCTTTACTGGTTTTACCCTACAAGTTCTTTCATTTGTAATAAATAAATAAAAAAAACATTTCTGACTTTTAAAATGTGACCCAGACAACGTGAGGCTTCTGAAGAAATCAACTTACCTCTGCTTTCGGCTAATAAAAATGAACATTTAACATGTCAATGACGTATAAATGTACTTGACACTATAATTTTACCGTCGTCTAAACGTCGAATAATTGTATTTGACACTATAATTTTACCGTCGTCTAAACGGCGTATGATTTTACTTGACACTATAATTTTACCGTCGGCTAAACGGCGTATAATTGTACTTGACACTATAATTTTACCGTCGTCTAAACGGGGTATAATTGTATTTTACACTATAATTTTACCGTCGTTTAAACGACGTATAATTTTACTTGACACTTTAATTGTACTATCGTCTAAACTCATGATTTCCCTGTGATTAAGAGATCTCGAATGCTAAAATACACTCTTTATAGTTCTTTTATTTTGTTGGGGTGGGGTGGTGGGGTGGGGGAGTGAGGTCAATTCATTTAATCTTTCATGTCAGTTTACCAGTGAAGAAAAAAAGCAAGGAAATGATTAAGTAATATATAAACAATGTCATCGAGATGATAAGCACTTTTGAAGTCAATACTCGAAAACTCGTTATATCATACAACTGTTTAGCAATATTATCATCATGGATTGATGTGTATAGAACTAATATGTTCTGTTCTGCTAAATGCTTACGTTACGAATTATCTGCCTAAGTTTCTGCATGTAATTTGTGAAACTAAAGGTGTAATAATCGACTGAAAATAGGTAGGGTTTTCTCGAACGCCTGTTTTATACAAAAAAACAAAAACAAAACAAAAAACGCAGAAACAGTTAATTTCTTTGAATTCTTATTATAGCTACTTTTTATAGATTCTGAAATGTTTATTTGAGGTGAAACTGAAATTCACTTGGAAACACATCTTCTTATCCCCCCAATCCTCTCTCCCCCATTACTGACAAGATATATCTGGTACCTGTTCCCATGAAGAGACTTAAGAGAGTATTTTGTCAAGACCTCTAGAATGATTATTATCTATATTTCTTCATTTTGACTGAAATTTCCACAACATTCTTGGATTCTAAATTTTCTAGTTCGTTTGCATTCAGCTTTAACTGCTCTTTATTACTTTTTCTGTCTGGAAAGATTCAAGAGGATGAACTTAAAATGATCTTTTTAAAGATGCCTAATTTTTGCTAATGTTATGGAGGGGCTCGTCATAGTTACTCATGATGCCCTCAACTTGCTTTATACTAACGTCTGGAACGACCGACACCAATAACATCTCCAGAGTTTACCGTTGCTTAGAGCAAGTGAATTTAATGCGTTTAAAGTAAAGCTTTGAACAGTGCACCTGTATCTGTAGCTACCCAAAATAAACCTTGTGTACAAAACGCATTTAATTTAGAGCTTTTGTGGAACCCCGTTTCAGGACAATCGTTCTACGCTTGACCACGTACCGTACCGAAGATTTTTTTAATTCATAGTTCATTTTTGCCTTATTTCACAGTTCAAGTTCATAACATAACATAAGACTAGGTTATACTTAAAGTTATATTACCGCACAGTGACATCTTGTTTTCTTTGAAGAAGCCAGTTAGGTAAATTCAAGATACACTTGATGGTGGGGAAAGCTTCCAGACCATGACGCCTGTCGGTTTTGGTTTTATAAATTCAACCAGGTTATACGAGAGCGTATACTCCCCTTAGAATTTATATAAGTCATCACCGGAGCTTTTGAGTGTACTAAAGCGATAAAATTTTAAGAACTGTTTCTGAGATACTTTGTCTTGTTTAAGAGTATAGATTATAGTTGGTGATATCTTAGCGTCTCTCATATTCAACGATTTTACCAAACGGCAGATCACCTTGGGAGTCAGTGCAGCTGTTATTGTCATAAAAGGGTAAGTAGATACGGCAGAAATTATCTTATTACTATGAGTTTTTGCTTATCCGTGATTTTACCACTTTAAAGAGTTGTACGGTGTTTTTGTGCTTTCTCCTCTTTTAGAAAACACATTTTCTAAAAACAAAATTGATACGATAGAGGAATTTAACTATAAAGCCTTTGCCACTGATGTCAATCTAAGAATATTTAACCCAATTTTTATTTAACCTCAGAAATTTCCTTTCTGAAGGGCAAGCTTATGTTTCAATTTCAACCTGCTTTTGATTTTAGTTTTGTATGGAACAAAAAAAGCGGGATTTACTTTAACTTGTGAAAATGTGTTTTGCATAAAGCAAACATAAGATACCTCCGGGTTATGAGAGCTACACATATAAGCTCTTTGTTTATTTACATCTGCGTTGCTTTTCGGCATTCATAATTCACTTTAAGATTCTAACACGCTGATATTACCAATAATTAACAGTTTCTGGTTTTCCACCTATTTATCAAAGTGTATATTTTTTGCTTCCAAGTTGAAGTGTAATTTGTTTTTTGAAAGAAAGCTCCTAGAGGTTTGGATTCAATATTCCTGTTAATATAAGTTTTCCAGGTATATGTCTAATCTTGTTCATTTTGAAATGATTCTATTTTTTTACGACAATGTATTTTTGATAATGTGATTCTAACCTGAGATTTCCCCAGAAGTTTCAGACAACTCTACTGTGTTTCTCAAAACTGCTTTGACTAGCACATTATAATACGGAAGTATCGTCTGAAAGGATTTTCTTTTTGTCAATAAACTCTCTTTTTTTTGGTAATTTGTAGAGCATATATAGGTAGTTAGATACTTATTGTTATTTCTTTTATCGTTTGAAATATTCTGAATTAAACCCACTGTTTGTTACAGCACTACTTGGAGAATTACAAGAGTCTCACTCATTGCTTCTAGGTCCTCTCCATTTTTTGAAGAGGGAGAGTAATGTATGGATAAAATTGTGATTTAAACTGTCGTTCGAAGTCTGTGAACAGAAGCATGCTAATGAAAATTCAATTATATCTCCGATTAGCCTGATATCATCGCTTATATATCTCTTTTTTATATATCTTCTCTGTTTTGCATTTATGAATTTTATTTTTCAAAACATTCTTTATTATTGCTGTTATCAATGTCGTAGCCATTTTTTAATTGTCCTTAAGTAAACGAATAGGTCTCCAATGTTTTAGAACTGTATTCGTCTTAGGTAGCAGGGTTATTCGACTCTCGTTCTGAAGTTTTGATCAATTACCTTCTCAAAATAAAAAAATGAGCGCTTTTAACAAGTCTAATTTAATTTTCTTCAAAATAGTGTATAGAATTAAACATTTCTTCCATCAGTTCTAAAACTTGTTTCGTTGTTTATAAATTTCAAAGCCAGTGTTATTTCTTCCATTGTTAATAAGCCTTAACATAACTGTTTGTCAGTATCTCTCAATTTTAAAATATTTATGGTTTCCTAATGCCATTCTCTTTGTTGTTTTTTTTTTTCTGAGTAAACATTTTATGCTTTTCAAAGTTTACATACAATATTTTTTCTTGCTTCGTAATTTCAGTTCCATTTATGTTCAATACTTTTACATTTTAAGCACTGCTTTTCTTACTTCTTTTTTCTTTAATAGTTTTATGTTTTTATCTTCGTTCACTACATGACTATATTTCAATTATGTGATATATCTTTCTGCTTTTTCTGTGTTTATTGCCTTACTCGTTCATTATCTCATTCATCTTCTAAATTAATATCTCTTATTATCTTGCATTTTTATATGAATTATTGTTGATATTTGTTTACTTTATTACATTTTTTGCATTTTGTTGTCTTTTGTTATTTACAAGCAATTTCATTCTTTCGTTTCTTATTGTTCTTTGGTAAGTTTTCATAGTATTTGTGAGTTTGTGTTTTCGTTGAGTCTTTTAATTTCTTTAATAGCATTATTTTTTTCTTAATATTCCTTATTCAGTTATGTAATATTGGTCATTCTGTAGCCATATTTACCTCGTCTACTAAATCATCTTAACATATAGATACTGGGATGTTATTGTGGTTAAAAATGTTGTTTTTAACGTCTACATTAGAGATTAAGTTCAACAAATTGTATATTACAAAAAAGTCTAACTTAAAGCTAACCGTCTTTGTTTTCCAAGTATATGTTTTATCTGGCTGCAATATTTTCCACATGTCAACAAGTTATATTCTCCCATCATCTTATTTATTTTTTGTCTGCATAAATTGTGTGTGTTAATGTTACCCCCTTCATTGTCTTTATGAGGATAACGTTTTAAATTCCAGTCCGCACCTATAATTATATTTGTGTCTTTCAACGCATTTCCTAATTTTATGAACTGACTTGCATCATATTTAATTTGTGCATAATAATAAACAATGTTATATTCTCTATTGTTAGTTTCACATTTCAGAAGAAGTATTCTTTCTTTCTTTTTTTATATTTATGACTTTAATTCCTTCGGCTGTGTTGGTTAAAAGAAAATAAAAAATCACAAAATCTACACCGCCACTATTTGACGAACATCCGCTAGAACATTTCGAAATAAGAATCTATTTTTCGAATGTTTAGTACTGTTTCTGTATCAAGAGCTTCTTTAATAGGTATGCATCAGTGCTATATTTTTAATCGTTAATTTTATTCCCTAGGCACCTTACCATTGTAAGAAGATATTTTACGACTCATTGACTTCTGCGACAAAGTTTGATGATATGAAGAAGTATAAATAAAAGAAAAAAACAGAACAGCCATCATTGAGAAATACTTTATATACAAAGAATTTTATTTTGTATTACATATTGATTTTAACTTTGTTTCAAACAAGAAGAGAACACGAAGAACTGATTTCACTAACCAACATTAAAGGAAAAGTCTCAAAAACCTATGAAAAAGATCAATTCATTGTAAAGCCTAATGTTACGTTCTAATCCACACCTACCTGCAAGTGTATAAATACAACCTCTGACAACTGTGTCAGGGAATCAATTCTGTGGCTCAGTGGTTAGAGCGTTGACGTGTCACGCGGGAAATCGGAGTTCAAATCCCACTCTAGGTTGTGTATTCTAAGATGAATTGCATCTTACTTTTGCGAGCATTCATGTTCGTAAGACTAGAAATAAAAGAAAACTTTACTTGGGACGCTGAAGACGAACTCTTCTTGTTGAGATATAATATAAACTGTAAATACAGCAGCACAAAAGAGGAACCCTAAAGTTGCCCGAGTAGTTTTCGTATTCCGTTTGGACCAAATTTCCATCCTCGTCTCTTCGAAGCTGAAAAGCAGAAGAAAGAACATATCTCTTGTATTTGGTTACAAAACTAATTACCTAATACTTTATTCATTATTTTTTAAAACAAATACTAAGGCTTAATAAGCCGTTTTCTTTTTGCACTACTGTACAACATGTCACTAGAAAACATAAGGGTTCTAGGTTTTTCGAAGTATATATAATATGTTCACATCAAACTATTTCAAATCCAATCAATAACTGATCGAGCACAAGCACTTATCTTATTTGGCCAGAGTAACGCGGCCTTGGAATCGTAAATTTTGTTCGTAACACATCATCTCAATCTGGCACAGATTTGTGTCAAGTCTCTTGAATACCTTCAGATGATGCTCAGGCACAAAGCAGATACTAACTTTATTCAGAAGGACAGACAAACAGTTGGCAAGTGTGTCTACCTTAATAATAAGCAATATACAATAACCCAGTCCAATTTCGTGTTGTCGTTCAAGCTTGATGCATACAAGACGTTGCAAATTTCAATGTCAATTTGACCGGGTGAACCAGGGTTGTAAAATTTCAAGAAAGATGGTTTGGAGTACTGTATCTATTCGATTCGACGACTTGGACATCACAAAGTATGAAAAGCCTTAATTATACAAAGACGTACATAAGACGTACATAAGACAAAGTACATATAACAAACACATTACTTCATTACAAAATATTCACACGCGTATGAAAAATACAAAATATCACAGATTTTATATAAATTTGCAAAATAATCTTACAAAAATCGTCTATATACTATCATTATAACTGATAATTGTTTGATACCCGTTGCATTCATATAAATATACAAGAGGGGTCTCGCGACCGTCCTCTCACTACCGAGATAAATGCGCACGAACAATGTATATATATGGCGGGAACTAAATATTTTGCGGTTAGTATAAAGTTAAAAGTGTTCATGCACGTGATAAGATGTGAAAAAAGAAAGCATCTAATTCACTTTCCATTCATACCATAAACATGGTACACTTTTACGAAATTATGAAGTAAAACATCTGGTGACCAGTAAACAATTACAATTAAACAAGTAAGGTTGAAACATTTCCATTAGACTTATTTGTTAAGAGCTGACAAACCTAATTAGTATTCGTGGCGAAGTAGCGTTGTTTTATTGTTCGACATGACTTTTAAAATTGCATCATTCGGGGTGCATTCAATTCGTTGTTACCCTATTACCAACATAATACTGGAGGTATTTTCTTCTTTGATATTTAAAATTCTTTATTAATTTGCTTAAAAAAAATAAGTGGATCTATGTATTTATATTCCAAGGTAAGTGTACTATAACTTAGTTTGTTGAATTATCACGACCGTAATTTGATAAAAAAAATATCGATATAAATATAATGGCGTTACATCGACGAAGTGAACGAACAATTAATGTGATGGACTTCCAAGAGTAAGGAACACTAGATGTCAAAATGTTATGGTATAAACTGGCTAGAGTCTGTTTTACGAGACTGACCACACAGCTGTCCTGCATAATTACTTTACTAGTATTATAATGCTATGCATGTCACAGTTGAGTTTTAAGGGGAAAAGTGCGTTTATAAGCTATGCAAAGCACATGTTGTTCGATCATTTGTGTGCTTATATTGAGCTTTGAAATATTGTTGGTTGAATAGAATTCACAGCAGATATTTTACCACTCAACAGAAACAATACGGAGACCAATGTTATGTTATAACTGTCTTGTTCTAACCAATCTTTGATGTCATATTTGTTCTATCCTAAGTTCTATTTCACCACATTATTCTCATGCTAATTTTCTTATAAAATACAAAACTATTGCTTATATTTCTTATCTTTATGTCTTACCCTGTCATGTATCGCCAGAGTCTATTCTGTCCTGTTCTATATTGTAATATAAAACAAACCATGGTCTGCTCTGTAATGCTATATTATGTCATATCAAACAAAGCAAATCTCGAACTTGCCTTTTATTTCCTATAATTATTGTCATTGTAAAACATCATACCATGGAAATTTCCATAAAACATCCTTCAGCAGAAATAACATGAGACAATGAATTCAAAACCTATAAACAATAATAAAGCTGCGTCATATTAAAACGCAGTTCGCATTTCACACAATGACTTAGCATATTTAAACTTTTTTCTGTGTTGCCGATCTATATTTCCGTACTACTTATAGCAATAATTCCTATCTAAGTAATATTGTTACAAATAATGACACCATATTATCAAGATTGCACGATTGTACAACCATTGTAAAGTTATTGTATCATTATTTCTGATACTATTTTGTATATTCGTCATCTTTCTTTTCTGAAGTTATGATGTTATTCTTTATAATGAAGAGAAAAAAGTAACCTAATAAAACAATTTTCGAAACCCACTTCGAAGAAAGAAGTATGCCTCTTTATTATTCGTAAAAACACTGTTATTACGTCGAACTCATTAGAAATAAATTTTAAAAAACAAAGATAAAAATAATAAAATAAATAAATCACACACGCACACAAACACACACACACACACACGCACGCACGCACTGTATTTATCGTAATTTTTAATGACGTCACGCAGTAATTATATCTTTATCTAACACACACACACACACACACACACACAGCTGTTATTGTAACATGGCATTAATGACGTCACGCAGTAATTCTAGATTTATACGATATCTATATTTTTTCCTGAAAGAAAATAATTTTCGAAACGCATTCTGTTGTGAGAAATTTGTCTTTGCCTTATTTATATTAATACAAACAAGGGTATCAAGAGGGGAAAATGACAGAAACAAGCATTTCGAAAAACAATCAGTGTTATTTTGTGGAAACAAACTGAAACAATTTAGTAAGTACAGATGACTTTATTAATTAGAACTAAACAGCGACGACGTATTTCTGTATTAGTCCCTCTTAACTTGTTTGGCTCTGTTATTGTCTCTTTGGTTCAGAAATAAGTTTTACAAAAATAGAAATAAAAGATCCAAATTGAATATGAAAAAGGTAAGTGATAAAAACGTAATAAATGATACTTACCCGCACCTTTAAAATTCCGATCAACGCAAACATGCAAAATGCACATGTACTCAATTTTTAAAGAACAACCTTATTCCTTTTGTGAAAATTATCTTAAGATTTTCTGCAAGTGATGACCACATTTTGTGAAACAATACACAATTATAATTGAAAAAAAGGATAAAGTCCTTGTGTTTTCGTCAATGACACTTAAATGGCTTAAATGTAAACACGAAACTCAGTTAAGAGTGCCACTATGCTTGTCGTTGAATAAAGCATTCATTTTATGTCTATATTATATTGAAATGAATCTGAAAATTAGTATACGTATATCGTTTCTTTGTTACAATACAAATGACACGTCTTGTATCTGCTGTCTATAGTTAGCATACTAAGAGGTAATATTGTTCTGCAGCACCACTGCCCAGGTGCTGGAACAGTTCTTATATGTTTGGGGTTCGAACATATGATGAGCTTACTGTAGGCTTTATCTGTTACATAACAATAACACAACACTGTTCCAGTTCAGGCCTTTTAATATATGGATTCAGTTCATTTATTTTCCCACAAAGAACAAATACAGGTTTTACATTTAAACACACATACTATATAGGCTTATGTGAATATGAAAATATAACAAGTGTTAGTCTTATTTTGGAGCCAAGGATGCCAGACTTTCATATGGAATATTATAGGGGATCTCTCCATCTGACTGTTTATAAATAGAACTTATTTAGTAATAAAACTTCTAAACCAGTACCTCGCCTGTCTTCCTTCTTTTAGACATCTGGAGCCAAGTTTTTAGGTGGAGCTGACTGGAACATAAAACGGCTGTACTTTGGTTAATAGTTAGGGAGGAGACGATTGATAGAGCTAAATGACCAAAATCGGCGGTTTATATATTGTAAAAACGGTTCCACTGACGTCACCAGGAAAATGACATCAGTGGAGACGCTCCTCCGAACTCGATTAAATTCTGTAACTGGTCGCGTTTTAGAGCGAACCGGAAGTGAATCCTATGTCACGCGGAGCTGTAATAGAACGTTGTTAATGACAAATATTTTTGACTACTAGAGCATAAAGACGAAGACTCTAGTAAAAGTATGTAAATAACCAGGTAGAATAATAGCAGGTCTTTCGATTGAGACCAAGTTTGGCAACGGTCATGGGATATAAGCGGAGAAAACGAATGCGGAGCTCTGTCTGACATCCTGGATATAATATCAAAACGGTGCACATGTATCACTGTGTATGACACAGAAATATGGTAGTGATAACAAGTTCTGATGAGATGGACTGCCTAACATTACACCCTCCCCAAAAGGAATTCAGTCCCTGAATTGGAAGGCAAAGTTTGTATGTAGAGTAAGTATACAAGAGCAACTATTTGTTTTAAAGGGGGGTAATCCCACCAGAACTTGAAATACCTAAGTGTTCTTCATAAAGGGAAGGAGAACTGTATAATTATTTGATCATAACAACTTTCAACAGTAAAATGATAAACTATGAGCATTTTATACAGTCAACATATACATTTCAATATCTATTTGACACAGTTATTCAAAAGATATATATTTTACAATCATTCCAACCAGACATTTTAGAGTTCTGATTTAGACTCAGGCATACCTGTTTCATGCAACATGTAATCAGGTCATATAATATGTTAACGTTACATTTTAACAATTGACAGAAAGACATACATCAATAATCACAAAAATACTGAGTAAGGAAGGCATTATTTTCTCAAAATGTTAAATTCAACAAAATAATTCAATGCAGTATAATTGTGATAATTTATAATGCATAGAAATTAGTTGATTCCCATATCAGTTGTATTTTAGGTTAGCAATAGGTATTAAAAACAGTAACAAATTAACTTTAACATTACATATATCTTATCTGACTAATCGTGTCTGTTTTGTTTCAATTCCAGATTTGAAAACTGTGTTCTAAGTGAACAGTTCAAGGAATCAAATATAACAACAGGTAAATATTTTACCAGGAACAACAATAGTAATATTCAACAATTACACACTGACATCTCTATCTCAATGTCAAAGAATTAATTATGTGACTAAGCTATTGATAAAGACTTGATTTGTCAAAGTAAATACATTCAGGTTACTAATTCTAAGCTGAATATTATTGACTCTCCATAGATATACACATTGTAAATAAAATACATCAATGTATCTATCCTCAAATCTTGGTATGCCTTTAGGATTAATCTTATTCCTAGTATGATCGTATGGTACAGTATCATGTTTGTCAGGTACTCCCTCTTGCAACTTACTTCCAGAATTATAGTACATTGCCTTCTTTTTTGTTTAATATCTCAATTTCTGTAAATAGTGCCAGGCCTACATATCTAATTTAAAAAATTGGAAAGATCTTTCTGTCAGTTCCGACAGTCAGAAGTCTTTCAACTAAACTAATCATGAGAATGCCGCTTATTGTATGGACAAAGACATGACTTTTAATGAGGTAACATAATAATCAAGTGGCACAACTAAAAGTATAAACTATATATATATATACAGGGAGACTAAGGGCTTGCACAAGACCCTTCGGCGCCATAACAAATACCTGTCTGGATCCAAGATTAGTGACTACCCAAGAAGACATGACGTTTTAACCGCCAGCCCACAGGTTTATGTCAAATCATCCACATGTAAAGGTGTGGGTATCAGCACATGTAAATTGTGTGCATAGTACATGTAAAGTGTGTGCCCGCAGGGCCTCCAATCAGTCATTCTTAATCAACGTACACTCCGAGAACCCTGCTGAATGCTCGAGCATAAATATAGGACAGGATTTATAGTAAGTCAGCAATATAAGTGTAGGCCTAAATTGTAACATTTTATGTTACCATAAAAGTCTCCCATTTTAATTGTCAAAGTAGTATCAAAAATAATGTGGTGCTGACAATGATTAAAATGCATAAAAAAAATTGTGCAATAGTCACTTAACTGTACAAAATACCATTACCTCAGGTTTAACATCACTTTTTACACAACTCTTAATTTTTTTTGCTGAGAGTACCTGTTACATTTATCTACTTATCATTTGTTTCATCAGTCATATGTTTATATAACAAGAGGTATACAACTTTGTAATCTTATGCTTATTTCAGGGAACAATCCTACAAAATGTTCAGTCAAATTCGAGAGAAAGTGTCATAACCAGGTAAAGTGTACATTTCTGTAGTTATTACTGAATTTTTTAAGCATCAATCAATTCTTCTGGGATATACAACAAAATATTTGTACAAAGAAATTTTTCCTTAAGTTAATGAACTTACTTCTCACCATAAATATAACCAAAATCTTTATGTTATGATGTCATTTTCTCCCCCCTCCCCTACAAATGGCATTAAGGTTGGTTAAATGAATGGATAAGTAATTTTTAACAAGGGAGGTAATAAAGATTTTGGTTTTCATGTGTAACAATAAAAAGATATTTACTTTTCTCACTAGAGAACCAAAGTTTTTCTAAAAATCCTTTTAAATAATTTCAATATTTGTCTCTTTTTTTTCCGAATTCCTACAAGCACATGTTTCTTGATTGCAGTTGTCGAAGATGCCTTTCTAGTTGGGTTGTTAGTTCACTGATGTTATAGAACTTGGATTCCAATAGGATTTCTTCTGTGATAGTAACACTCGATGGAAGTAGGCTTTTGGGGATTTGACAGCCATTTCTCAGAAAGTTCAAGATGTACTCGAAGTATTTTCCACTACGGTCAATGAAAATGGTATTATTTGTGATTGTTATATTACTGTCTTTAATTTTTGCTAATACTGATTCTGGAGAATTTGATAATGTTTTGAAACTAGTGTTAAAAATGACTCCACCAACATTTAATTTAATAAAAGATTTTTGTGTTTCTTCAATATAGGTTATTATTTGCTGGATGTATTCTGATGTTGGTATTATTTCATCCACCGGTTCAAAGTCAGCATCGGAGTCATACAAGGAAGATACTTCTGGTTCCATGACGTCATCATATGTTGTGATCTTACGTGTGCTGCTAATGTTTATTTGGTTGACATCTGAGATCTCGGGATATAGTCTCTCTTCTTGTAAGCATGTATTTTTATGTTCTGTGTTGTTCTTATTGTTTTTGACCTTGGGTATAACAAATCTTCCACGGGTATAATTTAATTGTTCCGTAGTATTATTAGTTGATGTTGTAGTATTAAGATTTACTTTTCTTTCATCATGTTGGAGTACGTTAGGAGACAAATCTTTTGGTTTTGTTGTTTCATTTCTTTTCATTACATTTTCTCTCTGTCCATGATTTTTACTTTCATTCCTGTCTTTCTTTTCTTTACTTTCCTTTTTCCCATCTTTTCTGTGTTTTTCTTTATCTCTATCTATCCATCTACTTTCCTCCCTATGTTTGTTATTATTTTCTTTATTCCTGTACTCGTCTTTTTCCTGTCTATCTTTACTCTTCTCGGTTCTATTCTTCTTTTTCTTATATTTAATTTCCTTTTCATCTTTTCCATGAGAAGTATCTCGATTCTTTTTAGCTTTTCTTAATTCTTCCTGTTGATGCAATTCTTTTTCTCTTGGTTTTTTTGATTCTACTGGCTTGGAACTGTTTTCACTTGCACTTGCTTTGTCCTTTTGTTCAACTGAACTTCCTTTTTCTTCTGGTTTACTTAATATTTTATCACTTGTTATCTCCTTGTCATTTTGAGTCTCTCTGCTGTAGGGTTTGTCTGTTACATCACTTACATTACTACTGCGATTTATATTTTCCTTGTCATTGGTTTTTTCTTTTGATTCATTTTCCTTTTGAATTTCCTGGAATACTTCTTTCTGATTAGGGATTTCTGTATCATTTTGCAATTGTTCATTGTTCTCTAAATTGGGAGTGCTGGTTTCTTCTAATAGTGAAATATCTGGAAAATCGTTCGGTATGTCAAGACCGTCTTCATCTGAAGATAAATCTAAACCCAGTTCTTCAAGTGTAATTTCTAGATGTATATTCTGTGTTGATGTAAGGAGTTGTTCTTTGGTTTTGCAGGTATTCGGTATTTTAACTACACTTTTCATGGATGATTTTGACACTTTAAATATTGGAATGTCTTGGCAATTTGTTGAGTTGGATAAAGGTATTTGTACTGCAGTAAATTTTGGTATTATAGTTCTTTCTAAACATGTGTCGATGGTTTCCCTAGGTATTTTGTTTTCTGCCTGTAGACCTTGTTCCTTTGTAATGGTGTTATAAAGTTCTAATTTAGCATTATGGAAATGTAGGCATCTGTGTCTGTTGTCTTGTCTGCTGAACAAAGCTTTGCAGTATGTACAAATATATTTGTGGTTCATGTGGATCTCGATAACGTGTCTTGCTGCGTTCCCCCTCTTGGTAAACGCCTTGTCTATGTGAGGGCACATCTTGCATTTCCATGCAACGGCCTGTAAGGAGAAGAACAATACATTACTTCTTCTGTTAAATAAACTCCCCATTATTAAAATTTCTTACAAGCGTTCAGGTAATACAGTTGCAATTGTAATTTTCTAATTTAAAAATTATTGGTTTTTGTTTTATCATGGTAACAAATCTTCTCTGATCTCAATATTTAAGGAAGTCTCATTTGGAAAATAAACTACTATGTAGCTTCCTTCTATTTACAGCAATCAATAACATTGATGGAGAGCGTAGATATGGTGTTTCTGGCTATAGGCATGCTCCAGGGTACAAGGTTTGTTTGAGCAGAGGTATCATTGTTGATAAAAATATTTATTTGGGAAAATATTGTACAATATACAAAAATAACTAGACAAACACAGTGAACAATAATCTTTGGGCACCTAAAGCTGTAATCTGGAATTTATTCACAAGTGAACCAGTTTGGAGGGTTGTCTCCTTTGTATTCCTTTAACTTGTCATGATGTACCACTTGCAGTCTTGAGTTAGGTTTCTCTTTAATTCCGTAAAGTATGTCACCCCATTTCTGTACTATGGTGTAAGGGCCAGTCCAATTGTTTTGTAACTTAGGACTTAGACCTTTTTGTCTTCTGGCATTGTAGAACCACACTGCATCACCAGGTTTATAGTCATTGTGAAACTTTCCTTTGTCGTAATGAGATTTCATGTTAACTGCTGTCTGACCCAAGTTTTCACGAGCGATTTCATGAATATTTGTAAGTGTTTCCTCTAGGTCTATAACATAATTTGTTACAAACTTTGATTTTTCATCAATAGGCTTACCCAGGGCTAGGTCTATTGGAAGATTCAACTCCCTGCCAAACATCATCATGGATGGACTGAAACCAGTAGAGCTGTGGACACTGCTGTTGTATGCAAGCACGAGTAAAGGTAATTTCTCACACCAGTCACGTTGGTTCTTATTCACAAAAACAGCCATCATGTTTTGTATAACTCGGTTCGCTCTTTCAATCATTCCGTCTGAGCTAGGTCGACCTACTGTTGTTCTTGTCTTATGTATACCAAGAAGGTCACACATTTCTTTGAAAATGGTAGATTCAAAGTTTGAGCCTCTGTCCGAGAAAAGTTCAAGGGGTGTACCCAACAAAGAGATGAATTTATTTACTAATTTTGTAGCTACATATTTGGTCTCCACATTTTTCAAGGGTATGGCTTGAAGAAATTTTGTAAGTAATCTTCAACAACAAGAATATATTTCATGCCTTTGTTTGAAACTGGATATGGACCTTGAATGTCTAGTGCACACCTTTCCATTGGTTGTCCAACTTGATATATTTGTAAGGGACCTTTAGCAGTTCTGTAAGGTTGTTTTCTTTGAGCACATGTATCACAAGTTTTACACCATTTCTCAATGTCCCTACTCATTCCCCACCAGTGGAATCTAACTGTAGCTCTTGCATAGGTCTTCTTGTAACCTAAGTGTCCTGTTGCTACCTGGCTGTGAAGTTGTTGGAAAATAGTTCTTCGTAGGATTCAAGGAACAATTATAACTCTTCTTAGTGTTTTCGTATCTGTGGGTACTCTTTGATACAAAACATTGTTATCTATTTCTAGAAGGGGGAAATTATGCCAGTAGTGTTTAATTTCTATGTCAAGCTTTGCAGTCTGTTGCCAGTTTGGTTTTGTATTATTAATGAGCCATTGTTTTACTTAAGTACGTCATCACTGTCTTGAGCCTCTTGGATGTCTGACAGGTCTGTAATTTCTGGGGATGTGTTGGTTTTATACTGGGTAGTATCAGTTTTATTGCAAGTTGTAACAGTTGCAACAGTGAGTTCTGTTGTATCCTGTTGGAATTTTTGTTCCATTCTGTTACAGTATGAACAAGATTTCTCTATACAAGGGCGCCTGCTAAGAGCATCACAGTTGTTGTGTATTCTGCCAGGTCGATGTTCTATCTTGAATCTATAATTGCCTAGTACCTCAAGCCATCTGGCTAGCTGTCCTTCACTGTTTTTAAAGTTCAGTAACCACTGTAGAGAGCCATGATCAGTGCGAATAGTAAAGGGCTTGCCATACAAAAAGTGATGGTAATGTTGGACTGCTAAGACAATTGCAAACAATTCTTTTCTGGTAGTGCAGTAATTGCGCTCACTTTTGGAGAAACATTTGGAAAAATAACCAATGACTTTCTCGTTGTTATCTTGTATTTGGCTGATAACAGCTCCAGCCGCTACACTGGATGCATCTGTGTCAAGAATGAAAGGAAGCGACTCATTGGGGAAGGCTAGTATTGGTGCACTACAGAGCTTAGCTTTAAGTTCTTGGAAAGATTTTTCTGTTGAATCATCCCACACAAATGGTTTATTAGCCTCTGTGAGTCTGTGTAAGGGTTTTGCAATGGTAGCAAAGTGGGGTATCATTTTTCGGTAGTACCCACAGAGTCCTAACCAAGAACGCAGTAGTCTTACATTTTGGGGCCTTGGCCATTCTCGAATAGCCTCAGTTTTCTTAGGGCAAGGTTCTATTCCCTTCTCACTTATTTGATGGCCGAGAAAATTTAGTACTTTTTGAAAGAAGTAACATTTAGATGGACTAAGTTTAAGGTTTGCAGCCCTGATTCTTTCAAACATTTTTCTTAAGTGTAGCAAGTGGTCATTGAATGTTTTTGAATGGCACAATAAGTCGTCAAGATATATTAGACATATTTTGTAGGTCAGTCCATACAAAACTTTCTCCATTAACCTCTCAAACACTGCGGGAGAAGTGGCCATACCGAAAGGCATTACCTTGTATTGATAAGTCTCCCCTCCTATACTGAATGCTGTTTTTGGTCTATCCTTTTCATTTATGGAAATTTGATGATAAGCAGATCTGCAGTCCATTGAGGAAAAGTACTTATTGCCACCCAAAGATTCGATAGACTGATCAATTTTTGGTAAGGGGTGTGCATCAAATTTTACTCTGGCATTAACTTTTCTAAAATCTATACAAAATCTGACTGATTTACCATCTGGTTTAGGAACTAGTACTACAGGACTGAGCCAAGCAGATTTCGTTGGTTCTATAAGATCTTTTTCTAACATTTTCTTTATTTCTTCCCCAGCCATTTCCCGTTTTGCAAATGGTAACCGGTATGGTGGGGTTCGAACCGGAGGGTTATCACCAGTGTCTATAGTATATTCTACTAAGTTAGTGTGCCCTATGTCATCCTCGGATTTTGAAAAGATATCTTGGAATTCAGTTAGCAAAGCTTTAAAACTGGTTTTCTGATCTTTTGTCATTTCAGTAGAACACCTGTCAAAGCAGTCTTTTAAATGATCTGGCAGTTCACAGAATATAGGACCAGGTGGTACTGAGTGAGAGGGAGTCTCAGCAGAATTTACAAATATTATCTCTGGTACATCAGTACTTTCTAAGGTGGCAACAATTGTATGTTTATGGAGACGCACTGGGATATTTTCAAAGTTTACTACTTGAATAGGAATAAATCCCTGATGTGGTTCTACTAAGGCTCTAGCTACTAAAATATCATGGTTCTTAATAAAGGTTGGGCTCATTTCCACAATACCTGTTTTGTTTTTAGGAAATGGGTCAACAGTTCGGCCCGTTAAAATCATTTCAGAGTCTGGTGGTACCTCAACGTCATCTGTCAAAGCTATGCGACACATGTGGACCTCTCTTTCAGTTGAAAAACAGTATAATTTTTCACCATTTAGGTTTATAATGTGTTTGCTCAGTAGTAAGTCACAGTTTTGGGATAATATGAAATCACGCCCTAGTATAAAAGAGTTTCGTATTTCTGCTAGCAAGACCCATATCTCAAATTCCTGTTTTCCAATTTCTAGTTTTATCTTGGCTTTACCTTGGAATGGAGCACTCTCACCTGTTACACCCAATAAATTGGCATTAATTGGAATTATTTCGGGTTTACAAGACTCAGGCCATGTTTCTAGTAAGCTACTTTTCAAAATGGTGGCATTGGACCCAGTGTCAATTAACATTGTTATGTCATGACCTTGAACTTTTGCAGGCATAAAAAATCCTTCATTCTCAAGATGTTCATTTCCGTTTAAAATCTCTGGCCCCTTGGGTAATACTTGGGTCGTCCTGTGGGCCTCCAGGAGGACCTGGCCTCGTTTCCCGAACCTATAGTTTTGGACTGACTGTTAGTTTGCGTTCTATATTGGTTATGTAATGGAGTCTGACTGGCGTATTTTTGGTATCTATGATTTCTTAAGTTTCCGTCAGATAGGTTACTATGGTTACTTTTATTTTGTGGCATAGCATATCTCGGATTTTGCGGTGAGGGGCCTCTTATGTCTGGGGTGTATCTGTTGCTTCTTTGGGGGGCTTGGCTTTGATTTTGCTTTGACTCTCTCTTGAAATTTTGAAATTCTTGAATCAATGTATTCAAAGACTCTTTTAAGGATTCTAATTCCTGGTTTCTATGCTTGTTCTCCACTTCTTGTTTGGTTGTGGACACAGAAATTTTCATGTTTCTTTGCTTCTCTGCTATCCTGTATGCCTCCCAGCGTGTTGCAGTCTGTTCTACTTCTGATAGTGTCTTAAGGTTTGCTTCTCTCAACCTAAGTCTTAAGTCTGGATCAGATAATGCATCAACAAAATGGTCCATTGAAATTGACTCTATGACATCAGATGGGACATTTGGGTAAGCCAACTGACTTATTTTCTTGATATTTTGGGCTAACTCAGAAATAGATTCATGAGGTTCCTGCCGTCTATTCCTCAGTTTAACTTTGAATACCTCTGTTTGGTTTAATGACCCATATCTTTCTGTGAGTTTCTTAACTAATGTGTTATAACTGGTTTTCTCATTTTCACCCAGTTCAGCTAACAGGGAGCGGGCATTACCCACAAGGCCACTTGCTAAATATAATCCTTTAGCAGAGAGATCCCATTTGTTGATTTCACAACATATTTTGAAAGACTCTAAGAATTCATATATATCTTCTTTCCCATCATATTTAGGTGGTTTTAACTTAATGTTGCAAAAAGTATCTCTGGTAGAGTTATCACCCCTGTTTAGATATGGAAAATCAATTTCTGGGTCAGGACTCATCTCGGGATGGTGTCTGTTTCTGGAACTATTATGGATAGTTATGGGTGAGTGGTTATCCTCAGGAGATCTTAGGGTTCCATTGTTATTTAAGGACTCATGTCTTAGTTTCCTTACTTCCTGTTCAAGAGATTTCATTTTTTCATTGATTTCTTGTTTCTCACAGGATATTTCATGGAAGTTTCGAGTTATAATAGTAGCTATTTCTTCTAATCGTCTTTCAACACGTGTCTCTATTTCTTCTCGGTTATCTTGGTAAGGTATCTCTGGTCGGTCTTCTGTGTCAACTTCAGGATTAGGGTTAGTACACTCTGGTTCAGGTTGAGTGACATTCTCTAAATTTCTCATTATAGCCTGTATTTCTATGTCTTCACCTTCCATGTTTAAATGTTTTCAGTATTGTATCTGTTGTAATGGAGTAAAACCTGATTATCACATCATGCATACATATTTAACAAAACAAAATGTTTATACAAAATTTCTTATTTCTATTTGCAGGAATGGGCAGATTTGTTTGTGACCATTAAAGACATTCTACAGTCTATGTTAAATTTTAGAAGGTCCTTAGGTCCAGTGGAGCCAGCCGTTGGAGCCTGTGGAGCTGTAATCGAGTATCCGATAATGGCGCCAACCATCGTTTACAAGATGATCAATCGTCATCCTCCACTTACATAGACTGTAGTATTTTGTATTGTTGTGTCTCCCCCATTTATTACTAGAATGCTTTGACTATTTAAGTACAGTTGTGGAAAACTGTGGAGCAGTTATGAGGAGCAATTTTTTTTTTCCAAGCTGTTTTCGGAGCTGGAGCAGTCAGCAGAGTTGTATAAAATTCCATTTTTCTCATCATTTTTTGTTGTTGTTGTTGTATTGTGGTTTTCAGTGGTCACAAAATCAATACTAAATCCCACTTATGACACCAGTTGTTCTGCAGCACCACTGCCCAGGTGCTGGAACAGTTCTTATATGTTTGGGGTTCGAACATATGATGAGCTTACTGTAGGCTTTATCTGTTACATAACAATAACACAACACTGTTCCAGTTCAGGCCTTTTAATATATGGATTCAGTTCATTTATTTTCCCACAAAGAACAAATACAGGTTTTACATTTAAACACACATACTATATAGGCTTATGTGAATATGAAAATATAACAAGTGTTAGTCTTATTTTGGAGCCAAGGATGCCAGACTTTCATATGGAATATTATAGGGGATCTCTACATCTGACTGTTTATAAATAGAACTTATTTAGTAATAAAACTTCTAAACCAGTACCTCGCCTGTCTTCCTTCTTTTAGACATCTGGAGCCAAGTTTTTAGGTGGAGCTGACTGGAACACAAAACGGCTGTACTTTGGTTAATAGTTAGGGAGGAGACGATTGATAGAGCTAAATGACCAAAATCGGCGGTTTATATATTGTAAAAACGGTTCCACTGACGTCACCAGGAAAATGACATCAGTGGAGACGCTCCTCCGAACTCGATTAAATTCTGTAACTGGTCGCGTTTTAGAGCGAACCGGAAGTGAATCCTATGTCACGCGGAGCTGTAATAGAACGTTGTTAATGACAAATATTTTTGACTAGAGCATAAAGACGAAGACTCTAGTAAAAGTATGTAAATAACCAGGTAGAATAATAGCAGGTCTTTTGATTGAGACCAAGTTTGGCAACTGTCATGGGATATAAGCGGAGAAAACGAATGCGGAGCTCTGTCTGACATCCTGGATATAATATCAAAACGGTGCACATGTATCACTGTGTATGACACAGAAATATGGTAGTGATAACAAGTTCTGATGAGATGGACTGCCTAACAATATCCTATTGATCCTTACTGCTCAATACATACGAGCCAACACTACCCAAAGCTTAATGTTTATCTTTATTCGTATATGTCAAAGCACAATTATATGAGAAAGGCGTAATATATAAATGTCGCGTTTTGTAGAAAGGGGCCGTATTGACTTGAATAACTTAATGCTTAAATAACAAAAACGTCAAAATGTAGTCCCGATGTTTGATGTCATTTAAATGACGTTTTAGATAAACCCGTGCCTAATTTATATAAAAGTAACTGCGACAACCGTGTGTCATATCGTGCCTTATTAACAGCCTTTCGTCCGAATAGGATATACACTGCTTTCTTTTCATAACAAAGAAGATTGATTCATCTGATTCTCAAGTTCCAATAAAAGTCACCATATTTTTGTGACGTCATATAAAGGCAATTCTTGCACAAACCCAGAAGTAACTTGTTATAGTTAAATCAATATATATTTTTAATAAAGATATACGTGTTGATTAGACTAGAAACATTTGGTATTGTTTAAATGCTTCAAACCCCAAAATAACTAAAATAAAAGTTTCTAATACATTATGAGAAAGAATTTATATTATATCTTTACTTGTTAATGTTTTCAATGAAATACTAGTGAAAACCTGCCGACAAATTCTTCGTTACAAGTTAAGATTTCGATGTAGAGACCGCATATCGCAAATTCATAATGCTCAGCAAACATAACATTTATTTCTTCAGAAAAAAACGAAAACAGTCAATACTAGCTTATAAATCACAAAATACACTAGAAATGATACAGATAAAGAAAAGATTCACCTGTCGATAAATGACGTAACGAGAATCAGTTCCTATTATTATTAGTTAACCAGTATTTGAATTCATGTAACTAATTTATATAGCATTACATGATTTACGAGATTCGTGTGATCATATTTCCACGTTGGCTTTCTATATTTTATCTTGCGACATAAAGCGTGAAAATGATCAACTCTATCCGATATGTATTGCTAAGCTGGCCCTTGGACACTTTTGAAGAAGTGTAAATCAAACAATTTCAAAACAAACCTTCATAATATTAAAACAATCAAACACAGATAGCTGTTGAAATCGAAATACTGAATAATGATTGGAAAAACAAACTACAGCTTTATTAGCTTTCAGAGATAGTTGCCATAACTTTTGCAACATGCGTTCCAATGCAAACAAATATTCTTGAAAAATATTTATTCATTATACTAGTAACCTGATAAAACGTGTTGAAATTTGGAACTTGAAATATTTGTTTTCACCTTTTTCTAACTTTAATAAATATTACCTTTGAGAAATATTCTTTCAGTGATACCTGAATCACTTGAATAGATTTTAACAAAACGAATGTTAAGAAACGTCATTTCATAAGATATAGTAGAGATATTTATTTTATGCCTACCAATGAAATATAGGGAAATATCAGTGAGATAAAAGTGATAATACACTGTTTTGAATCAGTTAATTACCATTTTGATAATACACTGTTTGTGCCGGAACTACTGCTTGATGAAACTTCAGGAATTTCCCCACCACAAGAGAATCCGCTGTATTTCAGACTGTGACAGCGAGTGAAATTTATTTACCTTGTTAAATCCAATTATAATATTGAATTCCTGAGCCTAACTAGTTGTGAACAATGATGAAATTCGCCATAAATTATTTAAAATGTCTGATTTGTTTACATAACTCACATGGACAATATCTAATATGGCCGACTTTCAATTCAATTGATTGAATATTACTCGGTATTAATCCGCTTTTATAATTAAAGTATGTATGGCAAAAATTCAATAAATATTGATAAACTGTGTAGACAAAAATAAATGTTATTTGATGAAAGTGTATTCAGTTTATTTCAGCAGAAGTAAAGTTATCATATGTATTGGAGATTGTCTGCACTTTTTTTTGTACGGAGTAACCAAAGTACGCATTAACTGATTTGGGGCTAACCATGGGGAATTTATTGAAGGCCCTGATTAAAAATATCATACAAAAAACCCATTTTTGACGTGTTGGCGTAAAATAAAAAGAAAATTTGTTTGTTTTTTAGTGGAAGATGGGAATTTATTTCATCTCGTGAACACCATATGTTAATATATTCACTCGTGGCTGCTCGTGAACACCATATGTTGATATATTCACTCGTGGCTGCGCCACTCGTGAAAATATCACATATGGTGTTCACTCGATGAAATAAATTCCCATCTTCCACTAAAAAACAAACAAATTTTCTTTTTATTTTACGCCAACACGTCAAAAATGGGTTTTTGTATGATATTTTTAATCAGGGCCTTCAATAAATTCCCCATGGTTAGCCCCAAATCAGTTAATGCGTACTTTGGTTACTCCGTACAAAAAAAAGTGCAGACAATCTCCAATACATATGATAACTTTACTTCTGCTGAAATAAACTGAATACACTTTCATCAAATAACATTTATTTTTGTCTACACAGTTTATCAATATTTATTGAATTTTTGCCATACATACTTTAATTATAAAAGCGGATTAATACCGAGTAATATTCAATCAATTGAATTGAAAGTCGGCCATATTAGATATTGTCCATGTGAGTTATGTAAACAAATCAGACATTTTAAATAATTTATGGCGAATTTCATCATTGTTCACAACTAGTTAGGCTCAGGAATTCAATATTATAATTGGATTTAACAAGGTAAATAAATTTCACTCGCTGTCACAGTCTGAAATACAGCGGATTCTCTTGTGGTGGGGAAATTCCTGAAGTTTCATCAAGCAGTAGTTCCGGCACAAACAGTGTATTATCAAAATGGTAATTAACTGATTCAAAACAGTGTATTATCACTTTTATCTCACTGATATTTCCCTATATTTCATTGGTAGGCATAAAATAAATATCTCTACTATATCTTATGAAATGACGTTTCTTAACATTCGTTTTGTTAAAATCTATTCAAGTGATTCAGGTATCACTGAAAGAATATTTCTCAAAGGTAATATTATTAAAGTTAGAAAAAGGTGAAAACAAATATTTCAAGTTCCAAATTTCAACACGTTTATCAGGTTACTAGTATAATGAATAAATATTTTTCAAGAATATTTGTTTGCATTGGAACGCATGTTGCAAAAGTTATGGCAACTATCTCTGAAAGCTAATAAAGCTGTAGTTTGTTTTTCCAATCATTATTCAGTATTTCGATTTCAACAGCTATCTGTGTTTGATTGTTTTAATATTATGAAGGTTTGTTTTGAAATTGTTTGATTTACACTTCTTCAAAAGTGTCCAAGGGCCAGCTTAGCAATACATATCGGATAGAGTTGATCATTTTCACGCTTTATGTCGCAAGATAAAATATAGAAAGCCAACGTGGAAATATGATCACACTAATCTCGTAAATCATGTAATGCTATATAAATTAGTTACATGAATTCAAATACTGGTTAACTAATAATAATAGGAACTGATTCTCGTTACGTCATTTATCGACAGGTGAATCTTTTCTTTATCTGTATCATTTCTAGTGTATTTTGTGATTTATAGCTAGTATTGACTGTTTTCGTTTTTTTTCTGAAGAAATAAATGTTATGTTTGCTGAGCATTATGAATTTGCGATATGCGGTCTCTACATCGAAATCTTAACTTGTAACGAAGAATTTGTCGGCAGGTTTTCACTAGTATTTCATTGAAAACATTAACAAGTAAAGATATAATATAAATTCTTTCTCATAATGTATTAGAAACTTTTATTTTAGTTATTTTGGGGTTTGAAGCATTTAAACAATACCAAATGTTTCTAGTCTAATCAACACGTATATCTTTATTAAAATATATATTGATTTAACTATAACCAAGTTACTTCTGGGTTTGTGCAAGAATTGCCTTTATATGACGTCACAAAAATATGGTTGACTTTTATTGGAACTTGAGAATCAGATGAATCAATCTTCTTTGTTATGAAAAGAAAGCAGTGTATATCCTATTCGGACGAAAGGATGTTAATAAGGCACGATATGACACACGGTTTGTCGCAGTTACTTTTATATAAATTAGGCACGGGTTTATCTAAAACGTCATTTAAATGACATCAAACATCGGGACTACATTTTGGACGTTTTTGTTATTTTAAGCATTAAGTTATTCAAGTTCAATACGGCCCCTTTCTACAAAACGCGACATTTATATATTACGCCTTTCTCATATAATTGTGCTTTGACATATACGAATAAGATAAACATTAAGCTTTGGGTAGTGTTGGCTCGTATGTATTGAGCAGTAAGGATCAATAGGATATTGTTAGGCAGTCCATCTCATCAGAAACTTGTTATCACTACCATATTTCTGTGTCATACACAGTGATACATGTGCACCGTTTTGATATTATATCCAGGATGTCAGACAGAGCTCCGCATTCGTTTTCTCCGCTTATATCCCATGACAGTTGCCAAACTTGGTCTCAATCAAAAGACCTGCTATTATTCTACCTGGTTATATTTACATACTTTTACTAGAGTCTTCGTCTTTATGCTCTAGTCAAAAATATTTGTTCATTAACAACGTTCTATTACAGCTCCGCGTGACATAGGATTCACTTCCGGTTCGCTCTAAAACGCGACCAGTTACAGAATTTAATCGAGTTCGGAGGAGCGTCTCCACTGATGTCATTTTCCTGGTGACGTCAGTGGAACCGTTTTTACAATATATAAACCGCCGATTTTGGTCATTTAGCTCTATCAATCGTCTCCTCCCTAACTATTAACCAAAGTACAGCCGTTTTGTGTTCCAGTCAGCTCCACCTAAAAACTTGGCTCCAGATGTCTAAAAGAAGGAAGACAGGCGAGGTACTGGTTTAGAAGTTTTATTACTAAATAAGTTCTATTTATAAACAGTCAGATGTAGAGATCCCCTATAATATTCCATATGAAAGTCTGGCATCCTTGGCTCCAAAATAAGACTAACACTTGTTATATTTTCATATTCACATAAGCCTATATAGTATGTGTGTTTAAATGTAAAACCTGTATTTGTTCTTTGTGGGAAAATAAATGAACTGAATCCATATATTAAAAGGCCTGAACTGGAACAGTGTTGTGTTATTGTTATGTAACAGATAAAGCCTACAGTAAGCTCATCATATGTTCGAACCCCAAACATATAAGAACTGTTCCAGCACCTGGGCAGTGGTGCTGCAGAACAACTGGTGTCATAAGTGGGATTTAGTATTGATTTTGTGACCACTGAAAACCATACAAACAACACAACAAAAAATGATGAGAAAAATGGAATTTTATACAACTCTGCTGACTGCTCCAGCTCCGAAAACAGCTTGGAAAAAAAAATTGCTCCTCATAACTGCTCCACAGTTTTCCACAACTGTACTTAAATAGTCAAAGCATTCTAGTAATAAATGGGGGAGACACAACAATACAAATACTACAGTCTATGTAAGTGGAGGATGACGATTGATCATCTTGTAAACGATGGTTGGCGCCATTATCGGATACTCGATTATAGCTCCACAGGCTCCAACGGCTGGCTCCACTGGACCTAAGGACCTTCTAAAATTTAACATAGACTGTAGAATGTCTTTAATGGTCACAAACAAATCTGCCCATTCCTGCAAATAGAAATAAGAAATTTTGTATAAACATTTTGTTTTGTTAAATATGTATGCATGATGTGATAATCAGGTTTTACTCCATTACAACAGATACAATACTGAAAACATTTAAACATGGAAGGTGAAGACATAGAAATACAGGCTATAATGAGAAATTTAGAGAATGTCACTCAACCTGAACCAGAGTGTACTAACCCTAATCCTGAAGTTGACACAGAAGACCGACCAGAGATACCTTACCAAGATAACCGAGAAGAAATAGAGACACGTGTTGAAAGACGATTAGAAGAAATAGCTACTATTATAACTCGAAACTTCCATGAAATATCCTGTGAGAAACAAGAAATCAATGAAAAAATGAAATCTCTTGAACAGGAAGTAAGGAAACTAAGACATGAGTCCTTAAATAACAATGGAACCCTAAGATCTCCTGAGGATAACCACTCACCCATAACTATCCATAATAGTTCCAGAAACAGACACCATCCCGAGATGAGTCCTGACCCAGAAATTGATTTTCCATATCTAAACAGGGGTGATAACTCTACCAGAGATACTTTTTGCAACATTAAGTTAAAACCACCTAAATATGATGGGAAAGAAGATATATATGAATTCTTAGAGTCTTTCAAAATATGTTGTGAAATCAACAATGGGATCTCTCTGCTAAAGGATTATATTTAGCAAGTGGCCTTGTGGGTAATGCCCGCTCCCTGTTAGCTGAACTGGGTGAAAATGAGAAAACCAGTTATAACACATTAGTTAAGAAACTCACAGAAAGATATGGGTCATTAACCAAACAGAGGTATTCAAAGTTAAACTGAGGAATAGACGGCAGGAACCTCATGAATCTATTTCTGAGTTAGCCCAAATATCAAGAAAATAAGTCAGTTGGCTTACCCAAATGTCCCATCTGATGTCATAGAGTCAATTTCAATGGACCATTTGTTGATGCATTATCTGATCCAGACTTAAGACTTAGGTTGAGAGAAGCAAACCTTAAGACACTATCAGAAGTAGAACAGACTGCAACACGCTGGGAGGCATACAGGATAGCAGAGAAGCAAAGAAACATGAAAATTTCTGTGTCCACAACCAAACAAGAAGTGGAGAACAAGCATAGAAACCAGGAATTAGAATCCTTAAAAGAGTCTTTGAATACATTGATTCAAGAATTTCAAAATTTCAGAGAGAGTCAAAGCAAAATCAAAGCCAAGCCCCCCAAAGAAGCAACAGATACACCCCAGACATAAGAGGCCCCTCACCGCAAAATCCGAGATATGCTATGCCACAAAATAAAAGTAACCATAGTAACCTATCTGACGGAAACTTAAGAATCATAGATACCAAAAATACGCCAGTCAGACTCCATTACATAACCAATATAGAACGCAAACTAACAGTCAGTCCAAAACTATAGGTTCGGGAAACGAGGCCAGGTCCTCCTGGAGGCCCACAGGACGACCCAAGTATTACCCAAGGGGCCAGAGATTTTAAACGGAAATGAACATCTTGAGAATGAAGGATTTTTTATGCCTGCAAAAGTTCAAGGTCATGACATAACAATGTTAATTGACACTGGGTCCAATGCCACCATTTTGAAAAGTAGCTTACTAGAACATGGCCTGAGTCTTGTAAACCCGAAATAATTCCAATTAATGCCAATTTATTGGGTGTAACAGGTGAGAGTGCTCCATTCCAAGGTAAAGCCAAGATAAAACTAGAAATTGGAAAACAGGAATTTGAGATATGGGTCTTGCTAGCAGAAACGAAACTCTTTTATACTAGGGCGTGATTTCATATTATCCCAAAACTGTGACTTACTACTGAGCAAACACATTATAAACCTAAATGGTGAAAAATTATACTGTTTTTCAACTGAAAGAGAGGTCCACATGTGTCGCATAGCTTTGACAGATGACGTTGAGGTACCACCAGACTCTGAAATGATTTTAACGGGCCGAACTGTTGACCCATTTCC